>CM040746.1:28877831-29472831 GCA_022829145.1 Albula goreensis | reverse complement strand
AAATAAACTGTACTCTTTTCCTATTGGCGGGTTATGCCAAGTATGGCAGACCCTACGCTTGGATACGGTCCAATCATGAGCGTCTGGTCAACATTGGAGGAACTGATTCAATGGTTAGAGACACGCCCATGAAACTCAAGTCCATCACAGATTGGGGGTCACAAGGTTAGAGAAAGTAGTTTCAGAAATATAATTAAGCTTTGTGTCTGCATGTTTTGCCTCCTCACATGTGGTATATTTCCATAAAAACAATACAAACAAGTGTTTAACACTCCATAATTTTTTATGGAAAGCTGAAACAGCCAGTAGCAAAGCAAAAACAAAGGCATAGAATTTGCATCACACTGTTTGTTTCTTGCAGGAACCAGGGTGTGGGATGTAGTGAGTGAACTGGTATGCCTGTGCACTATTCCACCTCCTGCTAATCCCTTCGCCTTGGACATGCGCTACCTTCAAACACTTCCACTTTCTGAGCGATTTCTGGTGTCAGGAGCCCTCATCAACTTTTTGGAAATTCTTGTTGTCCAATGCAGCCAGGAAGAACCATTCTACAGCAAGGGTGGGTAAAAGTGGAGCAATTCAAAATCACTAGCATTGATCTCTTTCCCTTACAAGCATTCTTCGGCTCGGTTAAGCACGATTTAAACTCAAGATGGTATGTAACTTTACCTGTAATGACAGGGTTTGTCATAAATTTGAACAGACAAAATGGGGCATGACTAAGCATATGTAGCCAACAATGGAAAACTAAAACATGAAAGAAGTAAACATGCAAGGTCTTACTGATAGAATAGCTAAAAGGCACTGCATAACCCAAGCCCTCCTCCTTCTCTCCCAGTTGTGGAGGAGATGGACCCCCTGAGGAGACTCCATGTGCAGGCCCTCTGGGAGGTGCAGCACCACCGGAGCGAAGCTGTGACAGTGGGGCCAGGCCCATCTGAACAGCAGTGAAGGAGACAACACCTCAGTCCCCAAAGAGGAGCAGTCAGTGGGTGGTGCGTTTTGCCTATGGGGACACCAGCGCTTTACAGGGATGATGTAATTTTGTGAGAATGATTACCAAAATATAAAGTTTGTTCTCAAATAAAAGGATGCTGATTTTAAGGGGTTTTGTGTCCTGCAATTCAACTTTAAATGGAAACCTTCATAAAAATGTGGGAAGACCTAAAGCCATACAGTTGATCAGAAGTGAGGTGTGGAGTGTGTGACATTAAGTGTTAATTCCCATAATCTGTCTTTAAATACTACTTAATTTTGTCCAAGAATGCTTTTCCCCATCTTACAAAAAAAGAGTGATGCTGCTCAGTGTTATGCATGTTAATAAAGAGGAAAAAATGTATGAATTTCTGACACCACTGGCTCTGCCAAAAGCATGAAGGCAGATAGAGTAGACAGACCCCAAATACACCCATATACCTAAAGGCACACACATGCAGGCAAACACAAAGACAGCTCTGATTTCTGTATAAACCTTTACTGCTTCATAAAATACATACATAATTAAACATATAGTCACACATATAAAAACATTAAAACATCAACATTTTTAAACATTAAAAACCTTGATGCAGGCCACTTTGCTCCAGAATAGGAGCTGTGCCATTTGTAATATGGGATACATTTTAATAATAAAAATCATTTAAAATGTCTTTTTAAAATAAAAAAAGCATCAGCTTATTCATAAAACTGTCTGCCAGAAAAATAAAATGAACATGGATGAGTGACCTCTTATTAAGAGACTATTATAACATGCAGTGTAATGTGGGCTACTGCCCCTAGGAGGAGACAGAAGAGCATTATTTGAGACTCCCCATCACCAAATGGCTGCTCTTACCCAGGTCATTACCCTGTTTTAACCTATACACATTTTAAATACCATTCAAAAGTACGGAAATGAATCATTCAAACTTATGTCCACTGAAGAACATCAAACCCAATGGAATGCAAAGAATGAATTTGTTTTTATGGGGACCCTGTTGATGCCTGTAGTAAAATTTCAGCACTGTCAGTAATCCAGCTGACAAGGCTGAGTAAGCCAAATCTTTGGATCGTTAATGTTCTATGTAGAACATACCAGGAAGGTATGCAGTCGTGCAGGGAGGGGAAGCAGGGAAAACAAGCAGGTGTCACCACTAACCCCAGTGGAATCCAGGTACACAAACAAGCATTCCACAAAGACTGAAGTCATGCCTTCCTGGCACAATTAACACAACAAGTTCAGCCAGAAAGACTAACTCCCCAATGCAAAAAGGAACAAAAAAAATGCAAGGCACCTGCATGGAGACAGTTCCAACACAGCACACAAGGGAATTTCATTTGAATTAATGCTTTTCCAGGGATACACTGCCAATGGAATCAAATTTAAAAAAAGTAACTCATAGAGCAAATTTAGGTCTCTGTCTACTTGAAATATGAAAACATATGGAACTAGTAAAAAAAAAAAAAATACTGAACACATTTATAGAAATATGAAAATATGTGGAACTAGTAAAAATATTGAACACATTTATAGCAACAACTCAGTATTTAAGAGACAAGTGCAGTGATGCATGTCAAAAGTGATTCAGAGTGCTCTTTAAAATTATACTTGGCCTCTATTCCTTCAACTTTTAAACACTAACCAAACATACTAACTGTGTGTGTCAATACTCTTGTTGCTGCTCTCATGTTATCTAATCATTGGTCAGACAGTGCTCCTTGCTCCCTCCCTCTTTCAAAAATAGCCCTGAGCCCCAAATGTCAGGAAAACAAATTTGATTTGCAAGTCCTTTCATTTAAAAACATCACCATACGTTCAGGAGCAGGGATGCATGAGAATCGAAACCTTATAAAAGAAAATATTCCTCAAGAACAGATAAATAAAAACAATGTTGAATAGAATAATGTCCAACTGACTGTCCAACACATTTGAAAACCTTGGGTTGTGTTTGGCTTGCAGGGCAATATCTCTGTATGGCATTCAATCAATGTTGTAGGAGTATTCACACTCCCTGCTTTGGAATGCAGTGCAGTGTGGCACATACTGCTGACTGGTCACCACTCAAGTATGACAGGCCCATTTTAATGGTGTACCAGAGAATCAACCCATGATCAACAGCATCAGCAAACCAGCCCCGTAATGTGCACCCTGATCACACAAACTGTACCCACTGCTTTGAAAAAGATCAGAAGGAAAGATAGCCCTGCCAAGTCCAGCTGTGGTTCCCCCTTCCCACGGTGCGGAAGACCCTACCAGGGGGGAGCGTCGCCCCCCAGCAAACAGGCCACCTCAGTGCCAGAGCCCACCATCAGAGGTAGAGCCCCTCCTCGTGATCGCTCTCAATGGACTGCGGGATGCGGAGCTCCTCTTCCGCCAACGAACTGTAACAAAAACAGGACGAGGGTTTAGTGGGACACATTCTTTAAGACACCACTGCTTCTCACAAAGTTAATTACAATACAAACACTTCCAAAGGGATCCCTAATATTGAGACATAAAAATCACTAATCCTAGATATGAATGTACAGATGGTATACCTTGACATGAATATAAGCACAATATTAAATGAATTCCATTTTATATTGTGCCATCCTTTTGACATTTGTGTTTAAAAATACCAAGCACATGGAAATACTTAAGAGAAAAACTTAAGTGGTTTTCTGATAATGACATCTGCACTGGCAAATGTTATATACAAGGCTTGGGACAGATGAAAAAGGGCAAACTACAATGGATGTCTTGTGTTTCATCCTTTTTTATTTTTCCATTAAGGGTATCAATTTACTTTGCAGTGAATGGAAACATTTATTTGCAGGAAAAAGCTTGCTTTGTAAACAATATTGTGACAGTGTCTTATAATCCAATGAGGGGTGGCTGATTTATGAAAAATATGGGAATTAACTTAATGTATTCACTCATTCGAACAGAGCTACTCAACTGCCATGTCCACTGAGCTAGGCTATAGCAGGTCTGTACCACCTGATAAGGAAATTAGACAGTACTATGATGCTCCCAGGGACACATCTACTCACAGCTGCTGTGGCAGCATCTGGTCAAAACCTGCTAAAAATACATATTTAAAACCCCAGACTACTCCCACGTTCCCAATACCCTTCCTTCCCCTAAAATATTACCACACACCCTTACCTTTCCCAAAACTAGCCGGGAGTGTTGAGCTCCTCGATGGGGAATTGTTACCGGCTGATATTTCTTCCCCCTTGGCCCCTGGTGACTCTCGTTGAGTTGAGACGGGCCCATCCTGCCAATCGCTGAGTGCCCTCTGGAAGGAGTGGGCCAGGCAGGCCGTCATGTCCTTCGCCCGCTCGGCCCGGCTGCACCAGAACACCCGGCATTGCAGCTGCTGGCTGTGCTGCTTGCAGATGTACAGGAAGACGTTGGGGCGTGCGGTGTCTGCCGCGCAGTACGCAATGTCCTGCAGGTATGTCTTGGTCAGCTGCCGGCCAGTGCTGATCTCCTTCACCTCCACGTAGCGTGGGCGCACCACTAAGGCATGTTCCTTTCTCAGCTTGCCAGGGGCGCCTTCCAGCAGCCGTTGGATGGCATCCTGGGCCTGCTCCCGGTCCAGGGAGAAGATCTTTGCTGTGCCCAGGTAGTGCACCTTGAAGAGCGGGTCGCCGTGGGACAGGCTTTCTGTGCGGTCGCGCCGGAAGTGGCGGCGCAGCACTGCCGGAGAGTTTTTCAGCGTTTGCATCAGGTGAAAGGAGCCCAAAGACATGGTTGGCTCGGGTGTAGACTGATGAGCCAAGGAACAAACTCTCACACGTACTCTATATGGGATCCCTCTCCAGTGAAACTGCTCGGTCTCCCCTCTTTCCACTTGTATCCAGCCTCTCACAGAGTTGCATTCACTTGCCAGATCTGGGATGGGAAGTAAAAGGGATTCCATTAGTTCAGCTGTAGACAATAAAAATATTACAAAACTATTAGTCCTGTTGTATGCGAAACACTGAAGAGCACTTTTTGAGAAAATGCACCATGGGGTACAGAAGCAGTGATGCACATTGAAGAACCAGCATGAATACAGAATGTGGATCACACATCATTCCATCCAGATGAAATGAGGCATAACAAGGAAAGTATACAACCATTAACCCCATTACCATACCACTCAATTAGACAGATATAACTATCACACACCTTTCAGCTACCTTGAGGCATTTTCCATGGAAAGCTTCACTGAGCATACAATTTCTTTTGCCGATTGTTCAATCTCTGGGTCTCTAACCAGAGTTTGTGATATTCAGATTGAGTGTTGTCATTTTTCTGTTGACCTAAAGAGGGGAACCTCTGCATAAACCTGTCCAGACCACAACAGACTAAGCCACCGAGCCAAATGGACGATTGGGACAGAAAATTCAGCCAGTCAGCCATACCATTTTGTCCTGAGAATGGCAACGTGCAAAGTATTTTTCTAAAAGGGACATTCTGGAAACACACACAAACTTCGAACACAGGATTTGCCCTCCTCAATTTAGTGACACATTTCAGTTTCACTGTACCACAGCTCCCTCCTAATTCACTGATAAACCACTGATGCCATCTGAGAGGAGGGTTTGAACCATTTCAGCTTCTGTGTGAGGAAATCGTAATTGCAGGAAATCTCTGGGTTTCATTTTCTCAACAGTATATTCCAAAACAAAGCAGCACTTGAGAAAATAGAGATCACTTGAGACAATATGGCTGAGCTTATATACTGCTTTCTGATTCAGAAAAGGAGCACTGTGTGACCTTGCGCATCCTGTCTTGTAATGATAATTACATAGCCATATGTCATATATTGTGACAACTTGTACAACATGAATTCTTCCTGATAACTGACTAGCACAGTTAATGGTGCAAACAAACTTTCATGCCTTGGCCATAGTTATGTTAAATTACTATCTCTGGCTCTGAAATCAAGTCAGCCAAGAAGCGACTGCAGACATACGTTTTCAAAAGTTCATACTTAAGCAAAAACATTTACAATAACTAGCTGCCTACCAAAGTAATCCCAAAACAACTTTTCTAATATGAATTATAGTTTGCATTTCCTTTACAGTACCTTCAAGGCATGAAAGACATCATTAGGAGTCTACATGAATTACATGACATATTTAACAATTCACACATTGTTCACCAGCAATTCAACGAATTTATGAATGAGTATTATCTCCCAAAGTCAGATTTGGCTATTCCAGGATTATTAACTGAGGCAGACTGGAGTCATTAGAAAGACTGGGAGTACTTCCGTGTGCAAGTAACATGCACCAGGCAGTGTATATGCGTGTTCTGCACCACACTTGCAACACTCATAACAATGCTGTCTGAAGATAACACCATATGGCAATCCCTGTATGTTACAACAGCAAGGCTGTTTTACTTGTACAGGAAATTAAAATTTTCAAATAAGGTATTGCTTTTGTCACTTAATGCCCATCATATTCATTATTGGTGATGGCAAGATAATGTTACGATCAAGTTATGAAAAATTACATCTAAGCCTAATTCTGTACTGCATGGCGGGAGAAAATTGGCTTATTGACTGGTAACTGAATTACCTATTTGAAATCTAATCAAAATTACTCAGCCATTCCCAGTCACAAAGGTCTTGATATAGTATTATATGCACAGGGCTACCATCAACCTTGCACCATTCTGACACTGTGTGCAATAATGGGCTGTTAAGAGTGGTACAGGAGTGGGCAGTCAATTATGGAAAAAGGCTGCAACACGAGTGACGTGCGTCATCCAGGGATCAGTTACAGCACTGACGTGTTTGTGGGGAATATGCCTTTTCCGTTGTTCGTAAATTCAGTGCTGTTCCATAAAATATTAACCAGGCAGGCTGTGACTTCACTGGCCAAAGATTACTTTCCCTGTCCAGTTTGATCATTCATGGGAATACATGGCCTGCAGAAGAGTGAGGCGTGTCCATGACAATTTGGAGTGGCATAAAACCTGTGGACCAAAAGCCTTCATAGACTGGAGTTCTACACACCTGGACAAAAACGTAAAGCATGCAGTGCTGTAGTACGCATCACATACTTGTGTTTGACTGTGATTTCAAGATGTTTAGGCCTTGTCTACAAAGAGCAGCATAGACTTCGGGAAGTCTTGTCAGTGAAGAAAAATACAGTGATTAAGTGAAAGGAACAATGAAATGATCTCGTGCTATGCTAATAACAGCTGCATTCGATGTCAGTCTTCCTTTGTCAAGCTTTCCTGAAAACACTTCTGGTACTCTGTGTGAATTTTTCGGGAAAAGCCATTGTTCTGGGATTTATTTTTTCCCCCTGTCTTTTCTAGGCCTATTATTTCAATGTCCCTGCTGCTTCAGATGTTGCTTTGGCTGAATACCACCGACTGTTTCTGCAGTGGTTACCATTGTTACACCATATCACCACTCAGGAAGCAGCTTTACACCGCACACCCTCCATCCCCCCCAATAGTTCTTACAATACAAAGACAATAGTTTGCTTGGGAGTGTGTCGCACACAGAAGACTCAACAAAAGTAAGGGGTATAGAAACTCTCACAGGGACGTGCTTTCACTGGCTGAATTCAAAAACCCTTAAGTCATATCCACCCTTGTGTCCTTCCTTTCTTCTCCTTTTCTCCCGGCTGATACACACAGCTTGGACAGATGCAAGCCATCTGGGAGAAATCTGACTTTTTCAGGCTTCTCTTCAGATCAATGAGATCATGGAGACACAACTACAGAATATTCAGACAGGGCTCTTTCACTCGCAAAAGCATACACTTACACTCACTCACTCACTCATTCATTCATTCATTCATCATTCATTCAGGCCCACACACACCATAGAAATATATCAGCACATTACACAGGTGAATTTTCAGTGGAGGAGATATGACAAGTTGGGTTGCAGATAAATAGAATTTGTGCATCCTTTTTTGCAAACCTGAAATGTACAGAATGTAGTCTACATTTTAGATGTTCTTCCACAGCAAGCATGAGGTGGAAATTTACAGTAATAACTGGGCCAAAGTTAGAATCACAGTAAAAGGTACAGCACAGCCTGAATACATTAAACTGTATGATTGAGTTAGTTAGAAATAATACAATTCAACTTGTCTAGAATCCTGTGAGTGTCCCTGGTAAATCGAGAGATTTAGGCATTAATTGGTGTCCAAGATGGGTTCACCCATAAAAGATATGGCAACCACAATTTCTGTAACCTCTTCTGCACACATTTGTATTCATGTTATTCATCTTTGTATGTATGCACTGACTCAAGTGGCCCTTCAATGTGATATCTAGCCTGCATTTCTACAATCGACTTTTTAATATTATTAATAAAATGCGCGTGTAAATACTGCAGTCAATACATTCGTCATGTCAAAGCATGTCAAGGCATTGCCCTGCCCTCTCTTCGAAAAATACTGTGATGCATTGAATAGTGGATACTCAATTCTCTTCTTCACAAATGAAGGAAACTTGGTGTGAAACGTGATTCCGTCAGAAGACATTTAGTTTCGAATGTCACTAACTGAAGTGCGGCCCCAGCCAAAACCAGTACATATCCAGTCGCCAACAAGAAAGGTCAAATGGGTGGAAAACATACATGCGCTATTTCATTGTCCAACGTGACTACAGACATTTAGGCTACTCGAGGGGGCGTAGAACTCCGAGTTCCCCCCCCCCCCCAGACTAGAATGAATCACGGATCTCATTCAATTAATACCGTTTATGCTTCATGTATCAATTGTTTAAAATAACTATTAGCTGTGACAGTTTGTTTACGTACCATAATGTACACTTGTCGCTTAGTCTGAGTGTTACCAGCAGTAGGCTATACAAGATTTGTTTGAGAAGGCAACTTACTCGTTTCTTTGACATACCCTTACGTTTCCAGTAGGGATGTCATAGTACAATAATGCAGTGTACAAGTCGAAATACAATGAAAACAGCCTGCCGATAACGTTCATTCAACATATTTCTTGATGCAAAATCTACAAATAATTAGCTTTAGAGATAGACCTATTAACTTAATTGTGCCAGCTGCCACGTTGTTGAAACACAATTGTAACAAGTTGGCTATATACCGAAACTCTCCGAAAACAGATTCAGAGTTAATTGAAGTTTACCTTGACGTTGTTTCATGCAAATAGTGCTCTTCAGAGAATCCCCGAATGTGTGCCTTCAAAGAGGTTTAACAGGTCGGGCTGCTTGTCCTGTGCACAAACTAATGGCTCTTCAAAACCAATAGAAATCCCTTGTCTTAGAAAAATTACAGACTCAACTTGCGCTGCTCGTCTGACCAAGCTGACAATGATTTTTTTTAACGTATTCGCATATACCGATTATATATATAATTGCGTTTTCAGAGCACTAGAGGTAAACAATCCATTACTGTGTAACGTCGCGAATAACTATTTCCTTCTTTCAAAAACAACTGTGTTAGCCGAAAAGCTACTTGCAACAACGCCGGTCTCCGTGATGCGAACCGTCTGCTCAGCTCCCTGTTTTAACTTGAGTCGCTTGTGTCCACGCCGCTTTTGTGCACGATGGGCGCGCCCCCAACCTGTGTTGCGAAGCCTAGTTTTTTCGGTTTGACTGTGTGTGCGCGCGCCCGTTTCCCTGGAGGAAGACGCTATTTTTCTACAGAAACGCTGCAAGGACAAAATGTGCCAAGGCAAAGGGAGGGGAAGAGATGGCATTTTGTTCTTAAGGAGGTACGGTAAACTAACACCTGCGTATTGCGTAATAATACATATACCTTACCAATGGCTTAACTGCTTGGAGCTCTCTAAATCTTATTGTATAATGACCTGGGTGAGATTTTACCGAAAGCACGTGATTGTGAATTATTTGTTGTTTTTGAGGTGTTTGTCCTAAAGAAAAACAAATGACAACAAAAGGCAATCACTTACTTGATTAAAAGGGTTTAACTTGATGAAGTATGTAATTCTGACACTGTGCAAAAACAATGATCTGACATCACCTTAAAAATTGTATTTTGAGATTCCATAAGATGCTGGGAGTGAACACCTGGTACTAATTGGCTGTATTTACTAAAAAAAAAAAAAAAAACTTTATTTAATTTCTAAAACTGAACTTAAGAAAAACCTGGGAAAGTTGTTTGAGCATTTGTGAGTTAACAGGGAGAACAGTGTGCTCTATGTAATCTAGATTTCTTTCTGGAACTGTTGAGGTCTGGGTTTTGCACTCATTAAACAACAAATTATCTGTTAAAAAAAGGCACAACAGTGCTATTGTTCGTCATCAGTGACGCAAGTTAGCTGCTACACCCAGCTCTCAAAAGTAGACTCTTACGCTACGTTCAGCTGCAGCCTCCACAGAATTCCTCAACACAAATTTGCCAGGATGTCAGTATTTACTTTGCTACTGTGTAAAACTTCCATGTCATTGAATCTGTGTGAAAAACCACCATGTCACCTCAACACATTTGGCAAGAAGGGGAGGTTGGATTTGATTTTGATTTTGGAGAAGATTTTTTTTTTTAAAGCTGCAATCTGCGATTTCAGTTCAACATGTACTCCAAGAGCACTCTGTTTTTATATTCCTAGACTGTTAAGAAAACGTGCATAAAACCATGGTCTCATTCATGCAGTATTGCATGTCATCAGTGCAGGGCAAAACAGCAGTCTGATTGCATCACTTTTTGGTTGACAAGTCTCCTACCCAATGGCCTTCAATGTAAACAAAACACCCAGCAATTCTGGGCAGTTACCTAGTGTATAATCCAGTGAAGGTACTCAGAGTCAGGTAGAAAATTAAGATCCTTTATGGGGACAAAAAAAAAACTTTACCAAAATACCTGGATCACAGTCAAAGCTTCAACCTTTTCACTCACAAAAACCTCTTATCTAACAAGGATTGCCTTATCAGAGAAGAGCTTCAAATCCTGCAAATCAGGGCAGGAATTCAGAATGAAAACAGAAAAGCATTTCAATACAGAAAAGAAAACAACTATTTTCAGAAACACTCCAACTCCTCTATTATTCATATCACCACATTAAATGGAAATCTTGGTTCCAAGAGCCAACATATTTTGTGCATTTCTAAGGTTAACTTTTGTGTAGTTTGTGTAGTAGTAGTGTAGAAGTAAGCATATTTGAATGGCAAATAATTATGGGAATGGTCAACATTTTTTATTTAAAAGAGCATACGCTTTGAGCTCAATTCAAGGAGAAGACAAACATGCAGCAACTACCCTGGGTTTCAACTAATTTATGGCTATAAATTGTTAGTTCCCACTGTTTGTCTAGACAATGGAATTTGAACAGTGTATTAACATAAGCAATTGAAAATACTATTTCAGAATTCCTTGCAAAACTTTGACATTTTTTTCCTGTTCCCTTGAGTTCAGATCCAATGTAATTCAGAAACCCAAACACACATGTTCATCTACAACACTGCCCGCAGTGATGTTATATTTTTTGTAATAAATTGTTTGTTTAACAAATCCTAATTGCTGTTATCTTGGCCAGGTCTGTCTTGAAAAATATATTTTAATTATAGTATTATATTTTTCATTAAATACTCAATATTGCTGTGTATGGCACAGAGAGAGCTGTATTATATTGTTTCGTCATAGGCAGCTCATTACATATGAACATGTTGTATGCAGATGGAATGAACAAAAACATTGTATTCAAATGGAAAATTCAGGGATTTCAGGAACTACCATATAGCTACATACACTGTGCAGTAAGGTAGGACATCAAGTAAACAAGTGCAACCACACTTTTTTAAATTAAACTTTACATCCACCTTTAAGTTGTGTGTTAAATGCTTCAAATGTATTACACACATACAAATTCATCAGAATAACTAGTATTAATGGATGCAGATAAATTAGACTTTGAATCACCTGTCTTGGCAGGGCATAGAAACCTGCAATGTGATGGATGTTTCTTTCTGTTGAATTGCAAAGCTAGTTTTGGGAAGGGGGAACATCCTGTTTTTAAAAAGACAAATCTAGTTTCTGTTACATTCAATCATTTTAATGACAATAACAGTCACTGTACTGATCACAACTGCAATTGTTATGGTAATCCCAATAAGACTGAGACTTCCCTTGTCTTGACAGGAAAGAAAATCCATTTTACATTGTGAGATATTAACATGAAATGTGATACTTGTTTCTCTGAAACAAACACAACAATTAATCAATCCCTGCCTTGATCAGCACAAACAGCATCGCTTTCTCAGTATCCCAATAATCTTTAGAGTATCAAGGTAATTAGCTGTTCTGTTGAGATTTTACTTTTACTTTATTTGCATATATTTAGTTTTTTAGAACTTTGTAGTATATGTGTTTGCATTTGAATTCTAGAAATTCAGTCTTAGTTACAACTTTCTATTTTATACAGTATTACAAAGGAATGAAATCAATTTGAATACCCTGCTGCATTTACAGAAGCATACTTTTGCAAGGAAAAGCCATTTTAGGTGTCTCACTTCTTTTCAATTCCAACATGTCAGAGATATATGTGCACATTGTTTGGCAAAATCGACAAACCATATTTAATACTTAAATAAAGATAAATCAAGGACAAGGTGAATATTACAGCATATTTCAGGTAGCTTGCTTGAAAACAAAAAGAATCTATAATCAAAGATAATTATGGATTCAGACCTACACTGATGGAAATGACAGCTTGTTATAGTGTACAGATATTAAGTCCTCAGTCACAGTGACTAAATCATGAATATCTGATGGGTCACTGGGACTCGAGGTTGAAGTGTTGCTTCTGTTTTCTGCTTTTCCAAGTCAGCTACTCATATGCGCTATGGCCTCTCTCTACATACCCATTCTGGTTGTTTGCCAAAGAGCCCACTTTGAACATCAGAGCACTTACTGTAAGCGCCCAGAGAAAACAACTTCCTGAGGATATGGTTATGCTATTAGAACTCTGTGCAGTCGTCCTACGTGCATATCCTGCAGTTAACCTATGAATTGTTTATGGAGGAACACAATGAGTTTCTTTTCGACTCTGTTGAAATGGATGTCCATTTACTTGGCTGACATAAAGGCTGACATAACAAATTAAAGACCAAAAATAGCCAGGGATGAAAAATTAGATCTACTGTATTTCTACTGTTACTTTAAGGACATCTCTAGAGAATTATTATTGGCCAAACAGATATCAGTATCCTTACATATTCCTCAGTTTTAACTTGCTGTGTAGTCTGTAGTATTTGGTAGTCTAAATATTTGGACAGTGACACATTTTTGTTTTTTTGGCTCCAGCATATTGTATTTGAAATGAAACAATGACAATGATTTTAATGTGTCATGTACATACCGACAAATGTGTTCTTATAAATAACTTAAATATGATACATGTGAGTACAACCCAAGGTATGTTTATGTTGTCTATACACAAGTCACCTGATATAAAGATTCTGGGCCACCTAGAATACATTTAGTAAAGTTTACATCCTGTGTTTAGCCTAGTCTGAAAGGCTACTTCATATAGTAAAACTTAAGGCCTATTGCAGTTATATTAGCTGGGGTATATTAACTTGACTTTATGGTTGATGACATTTGTCATAATCATACAAATGAGAATTCTAAATATGTTTTAAACTGTTCAACTATAGTTTGAATTAAAGTTGATAATATCATGTAAGATGGAGCTAGTTCATAAGGAGGCACAAACCTAAATTAATTCATATATGTCACAAGAGAATCCTGGTTGATTTCTATACTAACTTGTCAAAGTTTTGCCTTTACAAATGTTACCACAAATCAAGCTCCCATGATAAACAGTGTTCCGGCCCCCGGGGTCACATGACGGTCAGTCACTTTTTGTGTCTGGATCGAGGCAAATGTTGTGAACTACTGACTGAAGCTCACCCTGAGCTGGCACTATGACGTGATGCTGATTTCCATATATGGCAAAAAAGCGCCGGCGTCTCGACCAGCTTTAACTGTGGGAGACAGAATGGTTAAAAATCATCTTGCGGCACGTTGCGTCAGTGCCATGATGAACTAATTTCCTCTCCAGGCTCTAGAGCAGATGAAGTGGGGGTGCGATTTTTAAAAATAACGTTGGCGAATTCTTTCAGCATGCTCTATACAAAAAAACGTATGCTAGACGTTGTGAGCAGACGTCAGATGACCGAGATGACTGTTTGCCAACGAAAGGGAGGCTCTGGGAAAGGGTTTTGTGAACGATGAGAAGAAGGGCTGCTAATTTGTATAAGCAGCGGCCATGTGAGCTTTTAAGAAGTTTATAAATGTAAATTCTGGCGATACACGCGTTTTTGATAGGCATATGTCTACATTACAGTCTAGCAATAAGAGCTGAATGCCAGTGTTGTGTTTATTAAGGGTTTTTGTACCCGTGTTCTTTTCAGCACCGATGGTGTAACTTCCAGTACATGTTGAGAAATTGCTGATTGTTTTCTGCCCGTCTGCCTTTGTTTTCATCTGCTTCCCATTTCCTTGTATCATCCATTATGTTCTCAGCAATGTTACAAACACATGTCACCGGTAGGAAACAGCAACGTGAAACTGAGAAAAATAATCCTGTGTTTTTAGCCTACATTAAATTTCTATTCTTCTCTAAACTTAATGGAATTGAAATAATGTGTCATAATTATCATTACTGTTAAATTATTTTGGAACATATAAAACCTAGAAAAAGAGAAACAACATATGCTTCCATGAGTTTTAATGCCTACTTGACATTAATTTATGTCAGAAGTCATTGAATTAGTAGCTTGTGGTGGCAATAAAAATGCACAAAGCCTTTCATTTTAGCAGTATTAAAGGAATAATGGGCTAACTCTTAAGGTGACTGAAAGACTTCACTGGACTTCAGTTCCACTGACGTCATAGACCAAACAGGAAAAGGGGGTGGTTTCCTGTGCTGATCATTAGAAGGACTGTCTCTTTGTGAGAATATGACGTCATGTCCCAAACTTTGCATGGTGTCATAAGCGATACCTTGCACAGAATCTAGTCCCCGCTGATCCAATTTTCAGATATTTTTGCAGGATAAATACTTCTTTGTATTCAGTTACTAACTGGTACCGTAACGGTTTGCGGGTAATATAAATGTAATATAATGACTTATTCTATCACAGGCTTGTTGTATTTCAGTTTGTATAATTAACACGTGTATTTTATCCTCTTTACCTATATTTGGAGGAGATACCATTTTCATTTATACCATTACTTCATTGCTATATGCGAACAAATGGTACAGCAATTAGGCACTGTAATGGCACAGCAAAAAGGCGTTGTTACATTAGATCTCGTGCCAAAGCCACGTCTCCAAATTGACATGAACGTTTGTACCGAAGTCTTTTACTAACGACCTTTCCACTAGCTGACTTACACAGTATACAATGGGTTTACGTTTGTGCCAGCAATAACGTATTTTCCCTTGGGCACGTGGTAATACAGTAGTGCAGGTCAGGATCGAAGGACTGAGCACACGTCAGTGCAATGAACCAGTGGAACTGAAGGAAAAGAGACCAAGCTGCTTGTGATTCAACGGACAAAAGGGTCGTTAGTCAGCAAGGAATTCCCCCTCCCTTATCGAAAATGCGTATATTTTTATACAACGTGTAGTAGACATGGTGGGCACAGCTCGTTGTTGCGACCCGAAGGCAGCAACCCCCCTCATTTCCTCCCCACCCACCATCCGTCTTAATGTCCCGTTTTCTGGACAGTTTCAGTGTAGCTATTTTTAACCAAAAGTACCAGCCCTTTCTATTTATAGACTAAAATAACAGTTTCTGTTTTCATTTAAATTAAATTTAAACTATGAATTATTATTTTCATTCTAATATTGCAATGAATTATTAGTGAACGAAAGTACGAGAATATTACATTATGTAATAGTAACACTTTAATTATCTTACATGTATCAGACCAACAAATGGTGATTTGTATTTGATATGGCAAACGAATTTTGTAATCTGTTATCTATTAATGGAAACTTCAGTTTTTTTTTTTTTTTTTGATGCAAACGCACCCTGAGCAGCTTTCATTTTTATGTAAAACTAGATTAGTATGCATACAGCAAATTGCCTTCTTGTCTGTACCAAGCAGATGCGCATTGGATATAAAGATCCAATATGACTCAGTTTCGACACACGAATGTATTTACGAGTTATTTCTGGCAACAGTACAAATAGTGCATGCTTCTGCGTGCGTCACTACAACATTTTTCAAGAAAGTATAAGAGATTTTGAAATATATGTGATTCATAAGTTATTAATAGACTCCAGCAGAACTAACGAAACAAATTAAATTTATACACGGTAGGAGAGTATCTACAGGGCGGCTCAAAATCATTTTCGGACCGTTAAATCAATTCACTGAATCTAGTAATTGGGTTACAAATGGCACTATCAAAATTTACAATTAAATACAATTTACAGTTGAAGACTGGGTGTGTCTGGTCTGTTCAGGGAATAACTGTGGATTACATCAAACTCACTTTGTGAATATGGACTCTAAACATTTAGCTTTTTCAACAACTTGATAATACTGCTTTCTGTGGGTGCTAGATTTTCCGTACAATAAACTGGTCTCGGTATACAACAGGATGGATGATTAAATATTTAATGTTGACAGAAAAGCTGGAGCCATGTGCTTTATGCAGCTTTCTACAACACATATGTGCTACAGGCCCATATCCCCCTTCAGTGATCTGCGCTAAGTAGATTGTGAAACTGCACTTGTATTTAATGATGGTAACAGACTGAGAATACTTCAATTACTTATGTGCTTTTACAACACATGGTGCTGTGGTGAAAATATTGTCCCTCTGTTTAATTTTCTGTATTTTTGCACATTTTTCATGAAGAAGTTGGTCAGATCCTTATGAGGGTTGTACTAGTATAACATACTAATAGGTGAATTCATTTGGTGGTCAGGGTAATAAAACATGACATTTTCAGGTATGTAAAAGTTATTTCCCCGCCTATTGAACTTTTTAACAAAATATTAAAGGGATAATTAGGGTCAGCTGTTGGAAAACTTTGGCAAAGATAATACCACAATCAAAAGGAATACTCTGAGACCTCTAGAAAAGAAGCAGATGGCTATCAGTGTGGTAAGGGTTTTCTAAGCAGTTTCTAAATGAGCACCATCCCCTGTAACTCTTGAGCAAAACCAGTCAAACCCCATTGGCAGGATGTCCCTCCTTTGCTACACCACAAAGTTTAAAACAAACTCACATATCAACCAAGGCAGCACCTATATACTGGTAATTACTCTGAATATTATTACATTACATCCCATTACACATGCATATGTGTGAGTGCACTCCTACACAGCCTGTATTTTAGTATTATAAGACATGTTCCTGAATAATGTTTTTTGCAGCAATTACATTGTCTGTGCTGAGTTTCTGCACTTTCACCTGCTCATCACATTTAACACCAGTTACTGCTACAACTTTTCCTGGGTGTGTATTAGAGTGTAACATTGTGTACTTGCGATAAATGTGACTTTGTGTATTTCACATTCTCTACCAGCACTGGAGATATTGAAATAATTTAATTTTGAAGCATGCATATGTGGGTACTTTGTATTAATGTCTTGAAGGTCTAGTGGGTAAGGTGAGGTAGTCCCTTAAATAGTGCAAAGGTAACCTGACAAGGGGAGCAGCAACAACTCTGTAAGTCTGTCTTTCTTTTTCACTCATATTCCTTTTCATCAGATATTGAATGCTGAGAAATCCATTAACTAAAAATATACAAAAATGCTGAACATTAGACTTGAGAAAATACTTTGTCTATCCACTAAAATTACTTTTTAGCATTGCAAGAACTTAAATGTGGAGAATTCATAGAATTGCAATAGTATAGTGGAGATAATCGTGATCAGAGTGAGTCAGTGCATGGAGTGTGTTCAACATATCCCTCCATGGAGGGCGCTGTTCATTAAAAACGGTTTTCATGTGTAGTTGCCCTTTGCTATGAACAGGGAGTAGCTCATTGACAGGTCATCTAACGGAGCATTCTAAATAGCGCATCCGTGTCTCTTGTCTTCGCCATTCAAGACAAGGTTATTGAAATGGACTTTACGATTCGCGCTGCCATGCTAGAGGACTGCAAAGATATAGCTCGAATGATTACGGTGAGCTAATTTTTGAATGTGCTTGACACAGCCTTTCTTCACATACAGAGTTCAGAGATACGTGATTACAGACCTGACAACATAACGTAAATCGTTTTAGAAATCCTAATTTTTTTGCAAGCTAACGTATGCTTCCTGGTATACATACGCTTGCGTAATACCAACGTTACAGCCCGCAATGTTGGCCGAGGAATGTATAGTAAATGGTTAATTAGTGGCGACTTTGCAGGAGGCTTTACACCACTTCTAATGTGTATTGACAACATGCACGCGATATGATCAATTACAGGTTGCTAGCTGTGTTGAAATAACCTAGTAACTAGTTATTTTTTGTTTGAGGAATGTTAACTGTATAGGTTATTTCTCTATTTTAATCTGTAAAATCCCAGCAAATAAACAAATTAGTTAACAGTCGTTAGCCACAAAAACCATATTTCATAGCTATGCAGCTTGCTTTTAAATGTAAAAATATTATTTTGCTGTTACGTTGTAAGATACAATTTACCTCTGTACGTGTCTGGTAGTTCATTAACTACATAACGAGCCATTATACGAACAATCCGTCATTGATTTTTATCACCATGTTGCTATCATGTTTAACAAATGTGTTTTGTTCCCAGGAGCTTGCAGTTTATGAAAAAGTAGCTGACAAAGTGAAAATTACACCGAAAGGTATAGAGCATGCTTTTATTTTGTGTTTATGATACATTTAATATCTAATCCAAATATGGATGTACGGAAGTATATGGATAAGTGCGCATCAATGAGGTAAATGGACTGACTACTGAACTAGAACTATGAATGCTGTCAGTGGGTGCCAGAGTAATTGGCACCTTTGATGAAGATGAATAAAAAATGCAGTACAAAATAAACAGCACAGATAATGAGTTATATTTTATGCTGAAACATTGACTCTTCCTATATTTTTTTTTTTACTAAGGAAGGAAAATACGTTGGGAGGCATCTTTCTTGCGTGCGGAACCTTTCAACATCCTTGATATTCTTAGGTTTATGATTATTGACTGCCTTATTCAATCCAGACCACACGTTTTTAATTCACTTTAAGTCCAGAGACTGTGATTGGTGTTGCAATTATTTTAATTGTACTGTTTTTGTTTTCAGTCAATCAGTTTTTTGGTAAGTGTGAGGTATGGAAGGTCCACCTGTGGCCAAGTCTCAGCCTCTTGGCAGAGGCAAAAAGGGTTTTTACCAAAATGTCCTGAAGAGTCAGAGAATTTGTTTTATGCTATTACCCTTAACATGGGTCCCTGGACCAGTGGCCGAAAAACAGCCCCATAACACCAAAGATCCACCACCAAATTTGACAGTAGGTAAGGGCTCTTTCTTTGTAAAGGTTCTTTCTTTGTATGCCTGACTGTGTGCATCTCCAAAGGCTTCAGTCTTAATGCCATCAGACCAATGAACCCAGTTCCAGTGAAAGTGCAGTGGCTTTTTGCAAGCTGCAGACACATCGGTGTGTTTGTTGCATGCTGTAAGGGCATTCTTCACAATAGATTGTTGGCGTAGATGTGATATCTAATAATTGATTTGGAGGTCTGGTGACCCCAAGATGCACCCAAAATCCTCAGTTCTGGAGTTATGATGCTCGGTTTGTCTTTGTCTCCCTCACCATCTTCCTCACTGTGCATGGGGACAAAATGAACTTGTATCCATTTCCTGGCAAGTTATCTACTCTTCTAAGGTGTTGTAGTTTTTTAATGTTATGCTTAATAGCAGTAATTTAAATTTTGAACTTATTTTTTGTACCCATAACCTGATTTGTGTGGGCCAATAACCTTCTGTTTCTTGAAGCATGACAAAAGGATTTTGCATGCAAATTACATCATTTTTATACTCTGGTGAAAAAGAAAGATTGTTGAAGGCTATGATTCTATTCCTTAAGACTGAGGTGAACTTAAGTAGAATTCTACAGCAGATTTGACTTCTATTTTATTTTAAAAAATCTTCAGGGCTGCCAATAATTTTGATGCATTTGAGAAAAGTAGTATTATGCCTTAAAATAGCCTTATAAAAACTGTTGTGTTTCCATAAATAATAGTTTTTCCTTATTTTTGGACATACAATATAGCTCATTATATGTGTTGTTTATTTTGTACATTCCTTTTTGTGGAGCCCTTTTTGTTCATCTGCATCAATCATGCACTGTCAACAGGCCAATGAGATGTTAAAATTGCAAAGGCACAGATTATGGACTTTGCTCAAGGTTGCCAAGCGTTTCACCTTCTGCCGGCCACTCCCTGGAAGATTGTCTGTAATTGAATGAACTCACCCGGTTCTCTTTTTTCCATCATTCTCTGTCATGGTCCAGTTCTTGAACAGGATGGGTTCTCCAAAAACCCATTCTTCCAGTGCATCATTGCTGAGGTACCTGAGCAACACAGAACCAAAGAAGGTATTAACAGCCATCTTCCTTCATTTAAACACAATGAATGCCTACCTGTTGACCTTGAAGTAGACATGAAGTAAATCAACATTTGTTGTTAAATGCAGGTGAGCATTGTTTTT
Organism: Albula goreensis; assembly: GCA_022829145.1. Lineage (NCBI taxonomy): Eukaryota > Metazoa > Chordata > Actinopteri > Albuliformes > Albulidae > Albula > Albula goreensis. The sequence goes on along the minus strand of CM040746.1, from coordinate 29,452,231 downwards.
ATTTTTCTCCAGAAATACATTTTTGGGGACCACTGAACTCACCAGACTGCTTGTGAAGAAAAATACTGACACATACTGTTGTTTTTGAAGGTTCAATCCAGCCAAACTTACCTCCTTATTTAATATGAATTGCTCATGAAATGGAAGAGGAGAGTAGTGATGTATAACTGTAAACGTATGACAAACAGGATAACTACATCACATTTGTAGTTATGCCCACACATATGTGATGGTGCATGGAAGTTGTTTTAGGAAGAAGTAAAAAAATGTTTGTTTACAGTCTACTTATGCTTTCACTGGCATGTTAGACATTGATCACTGTGCAACACAATTTTCAAATGACAAGATGCAATGTGTAGCTGATAAATCAGGATAAGGGATAAGTCAAGTTGACCTTTAATCCAAAGCTAATAAGGAAAGTTGTTATTCAATCTAGGTTTGTAACCTGACTTTGTACCAAACCTCTGTGCATTGTCTTGTCAATCAAGAGATGTATGCATGCAGCCTCACAATAATCTCATTATGTGGCTGCATTATATCCAGTGGCATAAGTTCTGGGGTGGGGGGAGGTGCACCAGTGCACATGAGGGTGGGGAGAGGCTGGATGTATCAGTCAATCAGTCTGAAATATCTTGAAATTGATGTATTTATGATCCTCTATAATAACGCTCACTTGACAACAACAAGCCCAATCGTGATTTTTGTACCTCGGCCCATCGTGACCCACCAGTTTTTTTACTGCTAAATGGCATTTGATGTGCAAGTTCAGTGTGACACACCTCTTATTATGAGTTGTGCTGTCAGCATGTCACTTACTCAGCTTTTTTTTAAATGCAGTGTTTTTCCAATCAATGTCTTATCTGTCACGAAAATTCTGTAAGGTCCCTCAAACATATCATGAAATGATTAAGCTGATTATCCACATTGTTAAAAGACTTTGATGAGTCTCACCAAATTTGAGGATCTTATGGCCTTTGAGGGCCAACATTTTGGATTGCCGGATACATTTTTCAGTTGCTGACATCATGCATTGCCATTGTGTGTGTGTCTGGAGCATGCTTTGTATTAAATATGCACTCATTTCCTTTTTTTATACAGGACATTCCAAGGTGGGATATGCCCTTTATTTCTATGCTTACAGTTCATGGTCGGGGAGGTCAGTGTACATGGAAGACCTGTACGTAATGCCTGAATTCAGAGGTCAGTACTAATATCTTTGAGGTAATCTCACATATTAAAATTACCCTGGTATATTATACTCTTACCTGAATGATGCATTAATAACAAAATTAGCTTTTTGTCTTTGACTTCTAGGGAAGGGTATTGGGAAGGCACTGATGAGCAAGATCGCCCAGGTGAGTGACCTTGTTGCAAATCGAGTAACAGTCAACGCAGTTTATTTTTGTTCATATTATGTGTACATATTATATGTATTTTGTACATATAAATGTGGCTGTTCTTAAGTTGATCATATGACTAAAAAATAAATGTTGCTGTACATTCATTTTCATTTTTTGTGTGTTTTGTCCTAGTTGGGATTAGCAGCTGGCTGCAACCAACTGAACTTTTCTGTCCTGAACTGGAACAAGCCATCCATAGACTTTTACCAGAGTCAGGGCTGTATGGACATCACCTCTGACCATGGCTACCACTGCATGCGCTGTGAGGGAGCTGCACTGGAGCGCCTTGCAGAGGGAAATCCCAAAAAATGAGTGACATGACAGCTGCAGAGGACTCCAAAAATTATGAACAGGGTTATACATTAATAGGGTTTTGTCTGTTTAATTTTCATTTGTGCATATAGACCTGAAACACTTTCAGCCTCCTTGCAACAGTGTATGAAGTCACAGAAGTATCCTTAAGTTTGAAAACTCCAAACTAGAACCAAAGAGTCTTAACGATTTTAGCTGTGAAAGAATCTGATATCAAAATGACAAAGCACAAAACCGAGATTTTATGCATAATTGTTGCATTTTTGGTTTGAATGATACCATTGTTTGTATTCTCTAACTAATTATCTTTTAGTCTTGTAACATATAAGCAAGTCATTATGGATTTGAATATCTTGGGAAGTGTCCAAAGTAAACTTGGATATAGTATAGTTATCAATAGACAAACAGCAGGTAAAACAGGCTTACATTTTAGAATTATTTTAAAGGTATATGGTATAATCATGCAATAAATCAAACAAACAGCATACAAAATATAGCACATTTTACACTGATCTTTAAAAGACACGAAGAAACGGTACTCATTGCAAACTGTTTGGAGGTACCATAAACTAATGTAGTTTTAAAGCAGCAAAAAATAAATGGAAAGAGGAAAGTCAACCAGGTGAATATTGTAATGAACTCATTGTTGGATTAAGCTTGGTGAATAGCATTTCCAGATTTCTTAGAGGAAACATTTTTATTAGGACTAATGTAAATATGTTTAAAATGTATCTGTTAGTGATGTCTATGTATATCCACTGGAAATACACCATACCTTTTTGAAAGTAAATGTAGCCAATTAGAACCCCTGCCAAGCAGAAAAAGAGTGGCAGCTAGGGAAGTTAATTGAATCCTGGAAAAAGTGACCATCTGTAAAGACTGTTTTTGGTCTATAAAATAAATTTGGGAGGCTAAATGGAAAGTTGATGTTCTTGTCCTGGTAGGTTTGGAAGAACCATTTTCAGTGCTTCTGCGTAACTAGTGTTTATTTTCCATGGAATATGTTGCGTGCATTTTTCGCCAACACTTTATACTTTGTGTTACTTTTGGATCTAGTGTAAGTATTTGCGATGTTGTTACACGTCTAGTACATGTTGATTAGGGTGGTGTGATGTGTATGTGCTAGCTACAGTTTGTCACTAAAGAATGCGTTTTTGAAGTAGAGGATTTGGCTTCTGAGCCTCTGAACCCACCCTATAACTCCTCCACTCTCTCTCTCTCGCTCTGTTTTTTTACAGGCACCTCATCCTTGTGTAATTTGAAACCTCTGGTAGACCTTTCTATTTGTGCAATAACTATATTAATCCAGAGACCGTGTATTTTTTTTCACTTGTTACAGCATTTCCCTCTTTAGGACATACTTGATTAAAGCTAAAAGCAGTCCAACCAGAATCATGAGCTCTGTTTCTTACCTCACCACCTCTCAGTTTGAACTCCAGGAGCATTTTTGCCATAACCTTGGAATCTTCTGAGGTTAAGGAAGGAAATCACAAATGTCAGACAGGTTTGTTTTCTTTGAACAAGATGTTTGTCCATATAACTGCAATAGCCATCTCCTTCTGAGGAGGAGAAATGTAGCATTTTTATGGTTGTAATTAATGTTTCCATCAGATAAAGTAATATCAAGGCCAGAAATGTATTCATCCACTGTGATTTCTTTCATACAACATAATTTTTGTAACTCATTCATTGAGTTAGCTGTTGCTGTCATTTTTTCCCTCTACTACTGCAAAACAGCGTGTTTCTCTTGACATTTTTCTGCCACCCAGCTCATTGCTGAAGCTCTTGCACTGCATTGTGCTTCTAAATGTTCTTAAAGGGTTCTAAAACTGGGACCAAAGGTCATCACACAGGAATTTGTGCATTGCCCCTTTAGGTGCATTTGCATTGTGTGTGTTCATTTTGTGTTTGAGTTTGCATGCTGACTGCTATGGTGCTTTACATTTTACTGATGCAGTTAAAAATGATCAACCATTATTTTCTGTTTTTACACTAACCACTACATGTTTCAACTGATTAATAATTAGCATTTTAAATGACAGTTTCACTAGTGTTCCTCATCACAATTCCAGAAATTGGAGCAATGTGTATGTAATTGTAGATTCTAATAATGACATATGCTGTCAGTTTATCCTCTGTAAGCACATTTACACTTTTTAAAAGATGAATATGGGACAGTATCCTTTAACCTTTACACCAATTATTATTATTATTATTATTATTATTATTATTATTACTGTTGTTGTCGTTGTTGTTATTTATTGAACAAACAATTCCAACATTTATCCATAGCAGTTACCGTATAACTGACTACTGTATTTTTAATTTTCGTATTAAGCCCTAAGGATGAAAAGAGAGCAGCAAACTGATTTTATAGTTCCATGAGATCACAGCGCCACTACGTGGTCATGTGTGGGAATGACCTCAGTGTGTGGTGAACCACAAACGCGTGTATAAATTGCAGACGTTGCTCTGCAAATTATATAATTAATTGTACGGTCAGTTATACGTGTGTCATTACACTTGTGTGTATTGCAGGAAAAGGAATATTAACCTCACAAGATACAAGAAAACTTTCGTTAATGCAAGGTGTAAAGAAAATACCTATTGATATTTTCAATTTTTCCGCCCTGCACTTATAAATATTGTTTTAAAATCTTATATTGAATATTTCTGAAATGCGTTTTTATATTCACTAGTTATGTAATCAGCGCAATGTCGTGCACTGTGGGGTTGTAGGGGGAACCGGGTGTTGTTTTTCCTCTGAGTGTGAAAGTAACCGTCTCAAACTGTCAAAATGCGGCATTTTTTGAGGTTCCCGTTTTTAATACCTTCGTCCCTGCTCCTATAAAAGTCTGTGCACAGCATTGAATCAACAAATTTTGGTTACAAAAGAAATACGCAGACGTAGACTATGACCAGTTGACATCATGCATTGTATGCTTTCCACCCACAGGGACTGTCCTGAGAACAAGAGAGTGCAGCACTAGCTAAGCAAACTCTGAAATGCGATCTGGCTTCTTCATGAGGACTATCAATTGCTGTCAAAAGAGCAGACGAAGAAATCAAGTCGAGCAGTCGACCTGGGAGAGCGAAAGCGAACGTTCTAGTCCCTTGTACCGTCGATGCACATGATCAGGCTATATCATAAAATCCGAAGCTGAGAAAAGGAAGAAAATTCTATGTTGGGATATCGGAAATACCATTCCCCCTTATATTTTAAAATATTTACATAACGGGAGCTGATTCAACGAGACGCTGAAGTAGCTCGTTTCAACGTTTGTTATAGTTCAAACTTGTGCACCGGTGACAGTACCATTGGCAAGAGCTACAGCCATGTAGACTGCTATCGTTTGGTGAAGTGCACTGGAGAAACATCTGGATTTTAAAGCTCTCTTTAAAAAGTGGAAATACAATATTGCCATAATTCCTGCTGAGCCACATTGTGTAATGAAGAAAGAAAGATATTATCAATCATCTTGAATATTTGCTATGTCAAGAGAACAGGGAGTAGAAAATGCAACGAATTCTGCAGCGGCGAAAGCTTCGCAAACTTCGGTTCGCTTGGGCAGCTGCGGCTGTTGTTGCTGTAGTGCTTGCCCTCTGCAGCGCCCTGTTTTCTGCATGGACATGGGGACAAACGCAGGACATGTCTCGGTCATTCAAAAATCTACAAGACAGTCTGAAACAAGTAAGACAATATGCGTATATGTTGTAATTCATTAGTTTACTATGGTAAAAAAAAAATTGCGATGTACCGTGCTGCAAGTTAGAATATTTCTGCCAGATGCGTCTGGGACTGTTTTTCAGTAATTCAGTCGCTCTGGGTAAAAGCGTCTGCTAAATGCCTGTATACAATACAATGCATTGTAAATAATCCAACTTTTCGCAGGCCTGTTCTACACAGTACCAGCTGCAAATTAGGAGATTGCTAATAACACGTTCTCTTTACTAGACAATCATAGCTGGACTCTTTCGTCAAAGAATTGCTTGCATAGTATTTAGTCCAATGCAATACGGCCTGTCGTGCTAAGCGTGTCCAAATATACTCCCAATTTAGTTCGGCTTACTGGAAGTTATGGAGTGCTCTGCTGGAGTGCAGGTCGCTTCCAAGAAACTTTTATCAAGTGTTTATTGAGCTAGGAGCCATAGTTCGCGTTCAAAACGTACAGAATATAATAACTTTATTTTTCCAGGGGACACAATATAACGACATAGTTATATATGCGTATATAAAAGTAAGTAGTTAATGTTTCCATTCCTCGCAGAATTGCATCAGAAATTAAAAATAGTGTTAGCGCACCTGTATGTTATGTAAATTGTGTTCTTTTATCTGTCCGAGCATGTTACAGTATTACAGCAAATTTTCCTCATGGCAACGCTTTTCACATTCAATCGAGTGTACGCATCGAATCTCCTCATTCAACTGCAGTGTACTTCGAATCCGACGAATGATAAAGTAGTAGATGAAACCCTAAATTTAACAACAAACAGGAGAGTAAATTTTGCGTTTGTTCATTGGCTTAAGAAATCAAATTATGAGGGGCAATGCTAGCTATGATTCTGTTTCTCTTCTAATTTGGCTGGAGGATAGACATGGAAAGACATGTTTTGGCATTTGCCCTATTTAAACCGTTTGGCAACTTCTTTTGGCATGTCGCGAGTGTTTGCTTTTCTAAGTATCTAGTTACTCTAAAAGTGTATGAATTGTTTGTTCCCTGCTGTCACATTGTTTGTATTTATTTGTTAGCGAATCTGTGTGACCACTGCGCATTTATCAACATTTGACTGTGTGGTTGGGCAAAGCTTATCTATGTATGAAAATATGTTAGCACGTGTTTTTTTGCACTCACCAATTTTATCATTCTGTGAGTCATATTTTCAAAAAACAAATTCTAGGACCTTCTTGTATGATTTGCAACAATAATATGTCGTACGTAGCTATACTGCTGCAGCTGATGGGTAGGAGTTAAATACAACCCCCACAACGTTGTGAAACAATTTTATGTCAAAATATGTTTCCCCCTTTCAATGGACCTCTTTGGCCCAGTTCCCTTCAAGAGGTTGAACGTTTGCTGGCTTTGCAAAATTTGACACATCCTCCCTCCCCCCAGGATGAGAGTTTAGAGATTTGAGGAATGCAGAGCACTAAAAAATGCATTTGCTACTGTAGCCATGAGGTTGTATATAGCTGAATTAAATTAAAGATCTTAGCCAGATCATGTGTGTTCGTACTGGATACAGGGTGCAGACCCTTATGATTGTTTCTGTAGATTTCATTTCTATCATTTATGAAAGCCATTACTCTTACTGCACATTTGTATATAACTCTCTCTTCCTCTCTGCCTCCTCTCTCTCTCTCTCTCTCTCACCCAGTTGAGTGCCCAGCGTGAGACTATTGTCCAGCTCCTACTGGAAAAGCAAGACTTACTGAGGGGCCAGAGGGTGAAGAGAGGTGGTAGTGGTGGATATTTGTGGTGGGAGGGGGGGTATCCTGGTTTCATATAGCTGCCTGTGTAACTGGAGCTGTAGAGACCAAGTTCCTCTGGTTAAGAGTGCAGCCAAAGGATCCCATTGTGGACCTAGGGTCCAGAGTCCAGCGCAGTGAGCCGTGCACCATGTGCTGCTAATCATTGATTTAGTTCAGCTGTTCATATTAATATTTTTTTGCAAGACACAATAGTGCACTAGGAACACCTAGAGAAGATCACAGTTAAGAGTCCACAGGAAGGAGAGTGCTTTGTAATCTTTTATCTTTGAGAAATATTAACCATGAGAGCCATGAGTTCTTCATATCAGGCCAGCCACTATCACTTCTTGAATCAAGTAGTGTAATACAATAGTGTAATACAATTGTGAGTACAACTGCAACAACTGCAATAGCAAAGTTATGGACAACTGGCATATGTAACAGGCAATCCATGCAAGTTATATTTCCAGGAAGAAATGCTGCCATCTTTAGTAATTGTCCTCATTTATCAGTCGGCCTATATTTGAAAAGGAGCACACATTCAAACATGGAAGTTCCCTTATGACAAATTAAACATGTGATTCATGATTCAATGTTCATTCCTTGCCAATTAGGCGTAAATATCTTTGGTGATTGATAAATATGATGGATTATGTTTTATTTGTATGTCTATTAACGTAAATATCTAGGGCTAAATGTAGAATATGATGAATGTGTATATGTTTAGGGTACACACCAAAAAGAAAATGTAGTTTCATATACTTTATGTATCTCTGCAGAGATTATTGATGCTACCCCGTTTTTGATCAATGCTAAGATAGCTAGAGGATATCACTGAGACATGCATTTCATCACATTTTATTCAGCAAATAAACAGGTATTCCCTTTCCCAATTTACAAGGTGCAACAGAAAAAGCCAATGGAAGAAATGGAAATGGAAGAAAAGTTGCCTCTCATTTTGAAAGTAAGTAATCTATCTATCTCTTATTATTATTACTCTTACATGAATTACAATTCTTCATTATTTATTGTAAATAATCGTGGAATGCAGTTTAAATTGTAATTATTTCATGGATGTTGCCTGTTCTCATCTATTTCATCTTATTCTGTTTATTGTTGTGCCTGGCTTTTTGTGTCTGTTGAACTGCAACAGTCAGTTCCAGTCAACAAGGTTAGTTGAACATTATTATTTGTATTACTATTTCATTTATTTCTTTTTTTTATATTTTTGAATTTGTGTCTGGATATGTATCTGTATATGTGCTTATGTATATATTTGCATTTAGGCACGGCAGTGGGAGATGATGGTGTCATTAAAGGCTGGACTGAGCAGCCATTGAATGTGAGCAAGGCAGTACAGTACCATGATGGCATCTTCACAGTGGAGAAAAGTGGAGTCTACTTCTTGTACTGCCAGGTGATTCACACTGCACTGACAGATTTTTTTTTGTGATTGTCTACAGTCTGAGATATACAGTTAAAGAAAATATTTGTGCTGTAATTGACCAGTTCTTGAAGACTCAGGGTAGGACCTGATCTTAACGTTATCTTTGTCCCAGGTGCACTTCAATGAGCGCCAGAGTCTCTATGTAAAGCTGGAGGTACGTGTGGAAGAGAAGCCCAAGCTGCAGTGCATGGAAGGATACGGAACCACACCATCCTCCGGCTCACACCAGTTCCACTTCCTCAAGCCCTGCCAGGTGACAGGACTACTGCGACTCGAAAAAGGGGCGAAGCTCAAGGCCATCACAATTAAAACACACCAACTCCATGGGAAGCACTACTTTGGTCTCTTTAAAGTTAACTGAGGAGGATTCTGTTCAGCATGTGGGCATCCCTGAAATAAAACAATCTTTACCTGTTGTGCCATCCCTACTTCATGTGTGTGAAGTGTAACACACATCCCAAACCAAAGACCTTTGATCTTGGATACATTTTCTAGTTAAACGTGCAAGAAACTGCACTATTTGGATATCCAAGGTGTCCCCATACACAGTGACTGAGAGTGGCTTCACTTTGACTGCTCTAGAGCTCCAATAATGTGCCTCACACCTACCCTACCCCCTAGTCCAGGAGAGAGAAGAATGAGCTTAGACCACCCACACCTTCTGTAAATAGTGACTTGGTCTCCAAAACTAATGCATTGTGGGTCTCTTCAGGAGCATGGCAAGTGAGCAGTGGAGAATGAAATGAGCTGCTGGCACCATTGAGTGAGAATCTTGGCAGAATAGCATGCAACTGCTGTCTGGTGCTGGAAGAAGCACTGAAACAAATGTAAAGTTGCATTTCTGATGCCAAACCCCTCACGTACCCTGCTTTAAGTAAAGCAAGTTAGACCACATTAATGATGTAGTATAACCAGAAGCCCTGAGCTACTGCACCTTTGTAACTCCTGAGTTATTGCTCTTTGTGTACATTCCCCAAACATAATATTCCCACTCTTGCTGTGAAGTGAAAATGTTTGACTGTTTCTGCAATGTCAGAGTAGTGTAGTATGAATGTTGTTTGTTGGCAGGGTGACAGCATAATCTGTACATCTTAAAGTTATACTTAAATTTTGATGATTGTGGTTTCATGCCATTCTGACTGTCATTAACAAATTTATTCTTAATTCAGTACTATCTTATACAGTTACTGAATAGTGTACATCCTTTGTGGACAATCACACTAAAATGTTTGAAAGTTGTATTAGATTTTGGATATTGTACATAGGGGGGTGCACTTTGAAATGCACTAATACTAAGAATGTTTCATGAACAGGTGCTTGTATACTTTTAGATTTCCTTAGCACCCTCTACTTATTTTCTCATATTACTTTGCATAGCTTTATTTTTTATAATACAAAAAACTGAAGACAATTAAAAGTGTAACTGAAAGAATTTGAAATGTCTGCACATTTTTCAGCAGACATATCACCTCCTGCATTTTGAAAACGGTATATGCTTACATATACTACAGATACAGATGTGACATAGCTGCATGGTTTGAAATGTTGCTGGGCAGAGTAATGCATCGCTTTACTAGACAGTTGTATGAGCTCCTACGTCAGCACTCTTTGCGTTGTTTTTTTTAGCATATTTTCAAGCAAAATCAGGCAGTAAGACTAGGCCTTAGAAAGGAATGTGCACAACAAAAAAAAGAACAATGACCGCAAATTTAACAATCAAGGTAAAATAATGTGTAAGCTTGTGTATTTTTAAACTGTCATGACAATGGAAAATTCTGTCATATGAATTATGCTTATTATTAAGCTTATTTCCTAATCATGTTAAGCTTCCCCTTTCTCTCCTGTTAATCCCCATAGTTCTCAGCACCAGGCAAACTAAGGTGCCCCTCTGTCAACCCAAATCTCAGACTCTCACTTCCCGAAACCGAACAAAGACACAAAAGCCTTGGGTGGAAAATTACTCTTAATCTTACGCCATCTGTTTGTGCAGTCAAAATTAATAGATTTTCAGAGATGAGGTTTCAGTTTTGTGAAAGAATAGGTTCAAAAGAACAATGTGATTTATGAGCAGTCTGTGTTTGGCTGTGTGTAGTGCGCTCAAACAAGAGTGGGAGATTTGTTAGATGGCTCATACAATCTCAGTTGTAATAACTACGGCACAAGGTTCTCACCAACTGTCAATGATATTTATATTTCTGCAACATCATGACAAGAAAGAAAACCATGATGTAGCTGCCAGCACATCCAGCTGTGACTCATTCAATATGTTGCATCAGCCATGATTAATTTAGTGTTTCCTAGCACTTCTAAAGACAGTTATGATGTAACAATGGGAGCAAAGTTGGTGATTATGTCCACCTCAATTCCTTCTTACCCTTTCCAGACTGTAGACACCATCCATTCTCTGCTCTGGCCCTGCTGTGTCCAGCCAGACAATGGTAGCCATACCCATTACCTCTTTTGACTGAATTATTTGGTCGAATTGTGTTTCAGTTAAACCATTACTCCCATTAACATCACATTTTTTCAGTTGTGTCCTTTCCTGATTTATATTTTCTGTTTGAACCCCATTCCTTTTTACCACCCAAACGAAGATTTGTTGTCAGCCCTACCCAGTGCTCCCCCATCCGGCATCACAGGTGCTATCTACGTTAAGAACATTTACATCACCATATTTTTTGGTTTAATTTCATTTTATTACAAACAAAACAAAAAAGAGATGCAATATTAACAGGTTCCACCCAGCGCCCGCACATACTCGACCACAACAAGGTCACTGTTTGTTGCTCATCACAACTAGCACAGTGACAGATATCGAGAAATAAAAAGAAACACAAAACTGGGAAACCAAACGAGAGAGGGAGAGAAGGAAAGACCAAAGTGCTTGATTTACCAAACATTTTAGTTCAGGGGGGTGGTAAAACACTTTCTATGCTTGGTCAAATGCATTCAAACTCTTAACTTGAAACAATATTGTGTTACATTAGCTAAGGAAATAAACTCTGGTGCCTGGTTTAATTATCCTCTCAGTTTCATTCTGGAGGAAAAAGAAAAACATTCAGCTGAGACCTCATTTAGAAAAAGGAGGAAGATGACTATGATATGATAAGTATGGACAGAATTGCTATAATTCTATATAATCATGATACTGTATTTAACATAGCTAACATTAATGTCCATACACTGCTATACAGAAGGCATTTATCTGAGCCAGTCACCCTTCCATGTTTCAAGTAAAGAGAGAATTCAGATGACAACATGATGATAACCAAGTTAATATATCATTCTGTCACAATGTTTCAATGGTTATACAAAGGGATTTATTGTATGCATGTTGTTTGCAAGCCCCAAATCTTGAAAGCAAGCAAGAGAAGGATTCTTTATTGTATTTTATACATCTCCGAAGTTACAACAACCTCTTCGTTTACTCTGTTTCAATCACAAGATGCCTGGTATAAAGACACATTGTGCACCAGACATACCATTATTTTATTATTATTTCAATTTCCATTTTGGTAGAAGCTTTTTAATAATAACAACAAGGACAACGTCAACAACAGCGACAACAATAATAATCAGTCATAATAACGAGTAAAAACACAAATCACAATAAACCCAGTTTAAATATGCAGAGAATATCACAGAATTCGTAAAAAGTGTAAGTAGGAAGTCAAACCAATGAAATTAAAGAGAACCGTTGAAGGAGGGATAGAGGTTGACGGGTGGAAATAGAGCCAGTAGAAAAAGAGTGGCATACTGATAGTGGGAAGGAGAAGAATGGGGCAGGGAACCGTAATACTGTATTTTTGCCTTTTAAAGAACATAAATGCACTGAAGAAACTGAAATAACACATTCAGTGTTGTTGCTCAATATTAATGACCCAACACCACTATGTTCAGCCAGTCACCAGCCTTCAGACCCTGATCAACAATGCTTTCAAAGGGTACTTGAAAAAAAGTCTTCCACACAAAATATTATTACCTTTCAATAACTCCCCTCTGTATTGTGTATAGATTATAATTTACACAAATCAGAAATTAAGTTCAAGTGGAAAGTTATACAGTGGGGCTGTGTTTTTAGATTTGAGTTCCAGTGAAATCAAGACCGGTCAAAATCTCTTTTTTTTTACACAAAAATTAGTGATAGCTATGTCTACAATGTGAGTGAAATTTATGATCAAAATAATAAGTGGTAGCTTTCCAGATGTTGTAAGTAAATAATACAATTCAAACAACAAATAACTCCCTCCCTGGTAACTATTTGATTCTGAAAAAATATGAGAATACTCAATTCATGAACAGGGTCAGAAAGCTTATGTATTTGCCATATATTTTGAATCATAAATCATATCAGGGCTCAACTGCTGATTATATTTTTGTATAAATCAGCTGTAATCATATAGTATTATGGCTACTTCACTAACAGGAAACAAGAAAGATGCAATACAAAGGGACCACTTCCTAGCATGAAGCAATACATAGTGCTTTAATGCATACACTGTGGATTTTCTTTTAATGAGGATGTGACATCAAATGGAGGACATTATGTATAGGCAGTAATATTTTATATTTGATGAGAACCCTTGTAGAACCCCTTAAAGCAAAAGATCTGCATGCTACATTTGCTCTCATTTAGTTGAAATAAATACTGTGTACAGCGCCTATTAATTTTTTTTTCTGGCATTGATGACTGGCTCAACCTTAGGAGCTCAAGACACCAAGGTACATGAATAGAAGTTGATGGCTTCACAGACGTTGGAAGTCAAGGTCCATTTCCCCATATCTAAACATACAGTACTTCCTGCATGAATGGGATGAATGGTCATTGAACTCCAAAAAAACATCAGCGCTAATTATTGCGGCCAAAGCTTTATACACAATGTCTCCTTGGGCTAAATTATACATTGTGAGCAGCATGCTTCAGAATGGATGGTGGCGATGATATTTACTGCAGATGTGTACACAATCACATGCAGCTTCACGGCCTGCAGCTGGGGGAAGAATGTCACGGGGTCTGGCTGACTGGTGACCCCCTCTGAACAGATTTTGGGTATGTGGGAGTGGTCATTCAAAAGAGATGAGAATAGAGGAAGTGAGTTTGAGAAGAGGAAGGAATGGAAGGAGGAAGGGATGAATATGAGACAGTATGGACCACGGTTGGTATGGGTTTGCTTGTGTGTTGAGAGTGGAATTATACCCAGCAGAGTGACTGAGCTCTTAGCAGAGGTTTGGTTTGCATTTATGTGATGAGGGGGTGATGTCCTTTTTGGTGTAACTGTAGACTGTGTCTTCGTTTCGCTTATGGACAGGAACTGAGCATGGTTGTACAGTAACTGCATTTTTGTTCATGGAGTGCTTACAGGTGTTCATGATGCCTGTGAGAGTGCATGTCCAGCAGAGCTAGGATCAGTCCCAGGTGGAGAACTCCTGGATACACTGATACATATCCACTGATATGATCACCTCAATGGGGCATTAATCTAGTTAATGTTGTTAAAACTGCTTCTCTTCATACTCTGTCAATGTCTTTAGTAGGTGTGACTGATATCGCTAATGTTGCACTAGTTGAAAACACTGATCTTCAAAGAGTAACTGACCCCTAGATTGACTGAGTGATGTAAGTATAAACCCTAATTGCAGATTTGTCAGTGCAGAAGGGCTGAGCAGCCACAGATCTTCAGTCATATTAATTAATTTACTTATTTAAAGTAATGCACAAACATTATTTTGGGATTGAAATGTACCTAGACAATCTCACCTTCCACCAGTAGTTGCACAGACCTACAGCCCTAGAGTGGCTGTGCCTGTGTATGCATGTGAGGGTATGTGTGTGTGCTTGCACATGTGTGTGCAGTTGTGTGTGAAGGTATGTGTGTCTGACAACCTGTAGTGGAGCTGAATTCAGTCATCGATGCAGATCACCTCTCCACTACGCTGTTCTCTCCTCCCCAGCAGCAGCTCCCCCTCCCGCTCCTTCTTCAGAGACATGGCGGGGCCATTCAGCACTGCGATGAGAGGGGGAGAGGTTACAACAGGGGAGTAACATTCAGTATCACTCATAATGAGATTTTGGGGGAAAAAACACATGAAGACATGCTGGCTTCCCTGCAGCTACTGCGGCCTTTTTCTTTGTATGTGTGCCTCTACTTTTACCATTTTCATCTTTTCAAAATCAAGTTCATTCAACAAGAGGTAGCAAATGCACTTGGGTTTGATTTTAAAATACAAACACCAGAAATGCAGGCAAAACTGAGATTTGGGAGACTTGGCCTAGGGCAGAACAGCAAGAAGACTTGAAAGAAGTAAAAAGAGCCAAGACAGTCACATTAATAACCACCAAAAACACACTTATCACAAAAAAGGCCAATACTTAATCAGATATCAACTGAGACAGCCTTTTAATGAGCAGGCTTACATATACATTCATAATATCATATACAGTACTACATGTAATAATAAAAAACAATGTAAAAATCTCTAAAGTTTGTCATGTTGCCTGGGTTGTCTTGGAGACATTTGAGGTTGCGGGGGGGGGTCTCCTACACAGTTACATAAACAAACAGTCACACACATGCGTGCACAGTACGGGTCAGTTAGACTGACTGTAAAACAAGGTCGAACAAGGTCGGGTCTCAGAACTAAACACATCAAATAAAGTCCTTCATCGGAGGTCGAACTGGTTAGATAAGCACTTATGCAAGGTGAAATCTCTGTGAGAGAGCTGCCTTCCTAAGGCCAGGGCTGAACAGTATTGGGAGTTCAAGGCTTTTATAATCAAAGATTAAAAAAACAGTGCAGGTTTGAGAATAAGTCTGGATAAGGTACACTGGGGCTCGATTGTGGTAGTTTTCAGGCCAATGGGCTAACAGTATCAGACCAGAGGGAAAAATATCACTCACAGTGGGCTGTTGGTCTACCTCAAGAGGAACAGACAATCAGACTAGATCTGTCTTCAAAGAGCTGTCCGTTTTGTGAGATAATAGTAGCACCCACTGCATTCATACAGCAACAAAGGAATACCTCAGTCTTGCAGCAATGCAGCATTCAGTCTTTGCATTATTTAAAACATTTTTCCAGTCTGTATTTTTCTATTCTTCCCAGATTTCACAATTATAATTGTAGGCTCATCTCAGTACTGCAATGTCCTCTGTCTATTCAGAGCTGTACACATGCAGTGCTGTAGGGTTATTAAGCAGCACAGGGAAAAAAAGCACCCAGCTGAATAGAGGAGTCTCTGTTATGTCATAAGGTGGAGTGTGCCCTGCAGTACCCCTGGCCACAGAGTGCTACAGAATGATCAGGGATTTGCTCCAGACCATGGGGCACGTCACATGTCTTACTCTGCATAGACCTCACCTGAGAACTGGCACCTGGGAGCACAGACCACTTTTCTTTACCATTTACTCCAACACATATCCCTAATTTCATAGTGGAAATGGTCAGGTACAAGCTGACAAAAGCTTTTCCTTTAGCACAAATACGAATGAGGCAGCATGTGTATTTCACAAAGAGCCTGTATCACAGACAACCAAAGCGTTATCACTCCACTGCATTATTCAGTTATCAGTAAAGCGAAACAAAAAGGTAACCAGCCCTTGTTTGGAATGAAAACCAGAATTTCACACGGGAGCAAAGACATACAGTCAAATGCAGCCCAGAAACATGATACATTATGGTTCAAAGGGAAGTGCAAGATTGTTTGACTTGGACTTCATCTTGAGACTATGTACAAATAAAGAAGCAAACAAGTAACTGGCAGGAATGTATTAGGACATTTCTGATCATACATGGAAAATAATTCCTACTTGTGCACAAAATTATACCCCTTGCCTGCTGACAAAAGCTTTGCTTTTTACTCCAGCTCTATACTTCAAATGAACTATTTTTTCATTATTAAGCCATTCATCATGACTTAATGAGGTTATAATACTGAACATGTGACACAGAAAATGCAGAAACACTTAAGCAATGCCTTTCCACTTTAGTTCAGAATTGGCAATCAAATTGTAGAGCATATATGCAATTTAAAGGGAAAACAATCCTTCCTAAAATTAGTTTTCATTCATTGTGTATTCCTACTAAGATGGACATTCTGCACTTTATCACTTTACATCACCGTTATCATAGAAACTGTCGAAGCAAAGTATGTGATTATGAAACAAATTATCTACTGAACGTGGGACCAAAACCAGCAAGCACTCACAGCTCTGAGCATCAAGGCTGTTCCATTCCACATCAAGCAAAGCAGCCTTCTCCAGTTTGGCCAGCCAGAGAACACAATCACAAAATGAAAACATACGCAGATACACAGACACACTCCCCACCTCCCACCTCAAACACATACATCAGCGTTCTTGAGTCACCGGAGTAGCTTAAGACCTGATCCATACTGAGTTTGAGTGTGTGTTTATGTTTGTGTGATTACTGCTCAACATATTTGATCTTGACATTTGGCAATGACTGGCTGGAAATCCACCAAGGAATTTGGCCTAGTAGGTCAAACCACACTTCAGTGGAAATTGAAGGAAAGCATTTGCAGTGTAGTACACCATGTACAACGCTTATAATTTTTGCAGTGATTAATTACCACCCCCATTCCGACCCTTCATTAATAACCCATGAACGTGAAAATACAGTATACAGTAAAATGTGTTTGAATCTACAGTATTGTATGTACGTCTCATCCAGCTATCCACATTGGTCATGGTCTCCTCGTTTGAACACAGTTCAAGTGGTGCACAAGAAAGATGCAGTTTCCCATGACGCAGCCTTGTCTCAGCAGACGACTTGTTTTAGCAGGCTGGCCTGCTCCTCCATGCTGCTGCATGCGGAAAGGCCTGGGCCGTCTCCTGGCTCCCAGCCATGAGGAACTACAGGATGACGAGATGAAAAGGTGCAGCCAGGAATTCTTTTTACATGTGAAAGTGAGGATTAGCTTTCTCTTCCACCGAACGAGTGGTTCAAGATGGACGACCTTGTTTCTCGAGCAGAGCTGTTAAAAGACCCCGCAGATCATCCTCTTTGGATCACTGAGTCTTTGCAAGAGGTCAAGGTGCAAGGGGAAAAAAAACATGTTATAGTCCCACAATGTCACTGAAGGCCTGTTAATCTGAGATGGGTGAGTGGAAGAGAAAAAGGGGAGAGATCGGTCCTGAAAAAGATTCAGAAGAGCAAAGGAGGAGAAGAGTTTGTGTGGGGGAGGGACTTGATAAAAATGAATTTATAGAAAGTGGATCCCAGTGGAGGGGAGGGGAGGTGAGGTGGAGGCTTGGTGTTTCCTGAGGTGGTGAGGGAAAAAAAGGGGTCAGCAAAGCTGCATCCAAACTCCTCCTTTCTCTGTGCCTCTGGACAATGTCCTTCCTCACCCCTCTCTTTTTAAGCTCCCTTTTTGCCGTCACATTGCTCTCTGCTTCAGTCTACCATATCGCTATGGTTTTAGTTTCTAAAACTCTTGCTCCCTCTTTATTTTGAACCAGTTACTTCCCATCTTTCTCAAAAGATATTATATCTCACTCTCACACTCTCCATTCTCTCTCTGTCCAACTTATGGCATGTTGTTTTTACTGGTATTTTAAACCACTCTACACAATGACCTCTACCCCCCCTTTTTAACCTCATTCCTCCTGCTTGGTGTGTATTTTTGTCCCCTCTTTCATTCAGTCTCAGAGATTGTTGTTCATCCTCAGTTTGGGTTTTGGGCCACCCCCTTCCTCCTCCCTTTCTCCCTGACTCTGGGTCTCAGGGCTTTTTGGGCCGGCCATTGCGGGGCAGGTTTTCCACTGTATTGCTCAGGCGGTACTTTACAATGATGCTGTGCACAGTGGACTTGGGCATCCGCAGCTCTTGCCCAATGGCGCCCTCCGACTTGCCGTCCTTCCACAGGTCCACCACACGTTGGCGCTGCAGGATATCGTGCTCCTTGGTCTTCAGGCAGGAGCCAGCTTCTGTGGGGCAAACAAGTGGCACACTGTAGACACTGGGGGAGGGAACGGACGCATGGCGGCAACAAGCCGTCAACATTCTGTAGCATTCAGCAATTAGCATTTAGCAACAACAACAAAATGGTTGAGTGAGGTGGTGGGGGGAGGTAGGTTGGCTGAATTGTCTTTGCAAGGTCGTTTGTGAAAAAAATCAAATCGGTAGACTGTCTGGTGCTCCATGCCAAAAAGCAACTGCAATCTTTTTTTCCACTTCCTCAAGAATCAGCAATGGAAGCAAGTTACTCTTCCTTAAAAGTCACAGGTAAAGTGCTTCAAGCACTTCAAGCAGTTTGGCTTTCAAAGAATTCTGATGTGTCACATTGCAGCACATTAAAAACAAACACAGACTGACATGAGAATCAGACTGTTCAACTGAGTTGTATTTAAAACATGTTTGTACATGTTTGCACAAGAGAAGTTCAACTGTGGAGAAAAGAAAAGAAATTAGGGCATTCACATGATTTAGTGACGTTTATTTTTGGACGGTGTTGAGGAATGTAGGTTAAAGTGTGACAGTCCGCCCGGGATCTGTTTTGTGAGTAGTTGAAGTAGCAGTAGGACCACGAGGCCGTGTTGCGCTCAAAGTGCTGTTTTCTCTCCATGGCTGGCTGAGTATTAATATGGTCGGCAACAGTCGCAATCAAGATAACATTCCCCATTTCTGATTTCTGGCCAGGTAGAGGTTAGAACAGTTCTTTAAAACCCCAAATCCAAAGAGACCAGGGAATTTGGTTGTTTACAAAATGCAGAAATAATTAACTCTTGGCAAGATCTCAGAGGCACGAAAACAAGGTTTAGACAGACATCTCAGTGTTCACTGGCCTATTTATCCTTTTTGCCCTATCCCAACACAAGGTGATCTATGCATGTCTTAGCTTATCAAGGAGTAGCAATGAAACAATTACAATGTTTTAGGCAATTTGTTTTTCACCATTCAAAACAATTTAACGTGTTGTCCTTGGTTTTGGGAGAATTGTATTAATAACATGATCAAGGCACAGGACTTATCATATTATAATTTTATGTGAAAGTCTGGTCCTTTGTGTGGAATATTGTATGTATTAATTTGACAGCCTATATTAAATTACACTCTCATCTCCAACATACATCAAATAACTGGTCACCCACATAATAAGTAAAACAGAAAGGCAAGTATGATTGACATAGAGCATGCTAAAAGACACTTGTCTGTTCCACCAAGAGCATGATACATCATGTATAAACTGTACTGAAATTGAGAACAATCTATGTGAATGTCAAGACTTAATCACTTCTGCAAAAAGGCAGTTAAGGGTTGCATTTCACATCCTGTCATGCTGCAGCATGAACTGAAACAAAGTCATGAAAGGCATAAAACAAAAAATGTTCCCAAACAAAACCTCCAAATGATGTCATCAAGGAGGGAGGGGCCCCTTACAAGTGAATGACATTACTATAAATGGACCTTTTCACAAACACAGGACCCCTTCCCCCAAAAAAAAAAAAAAAAAACACACCAAAATATTTATGATTGTTTTTATTTTTTCACCTGATTCCAGAAATTGTATGGTAGTACAGAGATTTGATTCACTGATACTGATAAATATTGTTCAGTAAGCATCCTGTGGAGTCGGGTGTTTTTCTTCAAACTGCTGTCAATGACAGTTGATAGCAATATGATCCGAGAACTAAAGTGATGGTTAAATTGAAAGCACATCTTCAACAGTGCAAGCCGCCATCTGAGTGACAATTTGATTGCATTGGATTCTTCAAGTTTTCACACTGAATGCTTCAATGGTTTTATATCTATATGCTCATGTACAGAAGGCATATATACAATGCTATTACAGAAATGTTTGCCATGGCACCACCAGATGAACTTGAGGATTTATAAACATAGCAAATAACTGAGACTGAAAAACCTTTTGCAGCTTGTGACTGTACACTGCAAAGCCAACAACATATCAGTTCAGAGTCAGTATGTACATGTAAAGAAAAAAACCTTCACGCTATTTAGACAAATTGGGACAACCAGCACTTCCCTGCACAGCTGAGTGGCTTATCTTCCAAGCTGTCTATCGTTTCATTAATAGTATGATAATATGTAGTTTTATTTTGTTTTGCGGACACTATTTCCCAAGGAATCATGGAGTAATTTCACTTCATACCCATTAATTTAGCTGGCTACTTCATGCAGAAATCCAGATTAAGTGCCTGGACAAATATGTGTATGTGCCAGTGAGAATGTGGTTGATTTCTCTATATCAGAGACAGGTGCAATGCCCAAAAGACATTTCTCTTCAAATGGTTTTGCTTATTTAACCTAGACTAATTTTACTTGCTTTAATCCTGTAACTCTGTTTTTTAATTAATAATGTAAAAGCAAACCTTATCTTTGAAATCAAATATTCCTTCAAGCAATTAAGTGGGACATCAGAGAATTTAAATTTCATTCAAATTTAATTATTCTTGCAGGCATTTTATGTCAGGCATATTCTTGCAAGCATTTTAATGAGTTTTTTCCCAATATATTTATAAAATATCCTGCAAACTCCTTAATCCTGCTTCATGAAATGACCCATTTGTTTAACAGGGATCTAATGTCACATGGTCAGAGAGTGGCTTTGGGGCAAGTTTAGGGTCAGGAAATTTTGGGGGAGCCCCAACTGATTAACATCAAAAACAAGCAAGCTTCCAACAACAATGATTCATATGAAAATAGTCACTGAGAATAACTGCTGTCACCAGTCTGAAATCAATCTGTGTCAGCTGTGTTCAGGTGGATGTGATCCAAGTGAAGCAGAACATTATACCTTGATTAGGGGTTCAAGAATACAACATGAATATTTGGAACCTCAGTGATTACATAATTCAAATCCAGCACACAAATAGCTACTCCACATAATTATCCACATCCTAACACTCCCTTTCCTGTTCAAATGAACACCCACAACATGTTTTTCTCTGTGGATCAAGTGCAGACAATGTTTATTTCAGGTGGCATCACCATACCTGGAGCATTAGCTATTTAACTCCCGTTTAACTTCCCATTTCTTTGTGGACAACCTGGCATCAAATCTCTGCAATACATCTATATCCTTAGAACCCTCGTGTGCTAAAATTCCAGAAACTATGGGCATCACTAACAGGTATTTCCATTTGGAGAGATGGCACACCAGGCAGAGGGAACAAATACACAAATACTAGACATGCATGCATACCACGGACCAGATTTTCCAAAGTTTTGCTCTGAAGAATTACTAATGACTATTTTTTCCATTTCTTGGTAGACAATTTGATAAAAAGTGTTCTTTACTCAAGGTCTAGGTTGTAAGGACTAGACAAGTCTAATTGTGTTAATCACAAATACTGCACAATGCTTAAATATCTGGACAACACTTAAATCAGTGATGATTATAACTTTTAAACAGGAGTTACTACTTGTTTATTAATAGAAGTCTCAAGATTCTAGATACATGAAGCATGCGAGTGGATTCCATTCTATTTAATTTGTTATATACTGTAATATTTCTCATCAAGTGAATGTGGACTGAACAACAAGCACCAGAGAAAATATATAACATATTTAGAGCCTCAGAGATATGGAACTCAGAGGTATGAAAACAAGAGTCAACTAAACATAGTATAAAACCAAGAGGTGTGATTAAAGTTACCAATTCAATTTTAAATTTAGATGCAAAAAAGCAATTATTAAAGGAAAATGGTATCATGGTTTCCATTGATAAAAAGCAAAATACAGTCACAATTATAGTGAAAAATAAAGGTACAAACCTCAGCACTATTGGGAAAGAGCTAACCAGTAAACCAGTAGTTCTATAAATCCATGATATGAGATGTATAATTAGCAAGATTACAAAATAGCTTGCTACTTCAAGAGTACAAGATAAGCAATCTACCTCCAAGAATAAATCACAAATATCTAACTTCTCATTACCTTTAGTGTCAATGATGCAAAATGGCAACCACTAGACCAAAACTATTCACACTTCCTAACAATAATAAAACTCCAAAGTTATACTCCCCTTCCATAATTTCTACATTGAAGGGTCAACTGAAAAGCAATTAATTCATAATGTAAAAAAACAACAACTAACTTGTGCATGATAAATCTTAATAATGGCTTCTCAAATTCTTGCTTTTTGCTTTTTCAACTTATATTTGGACCATTTAGCTGTTGATAAAAGAATATGGAAACTTATGATATGTTTTATATGAAGTTAACTATTATGTATATGCAATTAAAGGGATTTTATGAAAATTTGGACATTAAATCCTTTTGTCTAATTTCCAAGAGAAGCTTGACACATTTAAATCATTTATCTGGAACCAATGCACCAGACTGTGCATAGTGTTAACAGAATGACTCGATGTCAATGGGAGGTTTCAGGGCCTACAGCCAGCTCTGATTAAATAATATTATTACTGGAATGTAAGTTATAACTTCAATCAATATATCTGAACTATTGAATTTTGATTTCATAGTTACGAATCATTCAGTTACAAAAGAATCTTTTCCTCACCATGTGCATATTTCTGAGGTTCTACTGTGACATGAATGCAGCAAGTACAAGCATAATCTATTGAATAAGGGGTTATTATTCTTATCGAGTTGTATCATCTGGGTTGTGTGTGTTTTTTCTAAGAATTTGGGCATTTCTTACACCCAGGGACCAGTGTCTGATCACATAACTTAGTAAGCCATTATGATTTTTGTGTATGGCATATACAATGATATTTGTATGTACATATATGCAAGCCTAATATAAAAATAAAGAATCTTGAATTCATTAATAAATTCTTCAGCAGCATTTGGAAAGCCTCACATGTGGATGGGATCTGCTCACTTACCTGATATGAAAGACCCAGGGGGCATCTGGCTGTAATTTGCCCCTCCCAGAGGTAAAGCTCCTGATGGGGCAGGGGTAAAGGCTCCCCCGAAATTTTGTGGTGTGGCATAAGGTCCTGGGGGGATGGGCTGAACAGAGAAAAATTAAAAAAGGATGCTTTTAACCTCCTCCATCAATGCCATGATTTCAATACTCTTGCTGTCCAGAGTGTACAGTTTAACGTAATCTTTTTTGAACATATAAACTTGAATTCCACAGTATACAGTAGGGTCTTCATGTTTCTTGTGTTTATGATGTGTACGTAGCCTGTGTGTGTACCTTCAGAGTTTTGACCAGTTTCTCTTGCTCAGAGTTTCTTATACCATGACTGAGGTACGCCTGTATCATTTACACCCACATTGTTGTGCAGGATCTGTGTGCCTACAGTAAGACGGCAGACAGTGCCGTGTGAGCTGGAAAATGTTAGTGTTTGAGTGTGAGTAATACAGACTACAGATGTGTCAGTGTGTGGTGACAGTCATGTGTTTGTGTGACGCTGACTGTCCCTGTGCATGGACAGCATGTGTGTGTAAGTCTGTGAGTTCAGACGAGCTGTTAATAAGTTACTTGTGTTTGAAATCTGTGTCCTGCTTGTTAGTGTATGTGTGTGTGTGTGTGTGTGTTGTGTGTGTGATTACCGGAGGTGTGTGCGTCTCGGTGCCCTTGTTGGCCAGTCTGCTCAATATGCTCCTCTCAGACATCTGTAGGCGGGCGGCAATAGGCGGGACTCGGGAAAGTGTTGCTGGCAGTCGTGTCACGTCTGCCTTCATGTCACTCAGCAGTTCCTCCAGCTGGTTCAGCACTGCAATTACAATGGCCAATCAGACCACTGGGGAAAGAAGTCTTTTTTACACAACATGGTCAAGTGCCATTGTCATTTCCCAATACGCTTTATTGAATTGGGTAAAACTTAGAAAGAAAGTGAGGCTGAAATGTTGTGCAATATGTATTCTTTTCAGGTTTAAAAAAACAACTGTCTGTCACTGACTATGCATTTTCTAACCCTGAAATTGAGAAATATTGAGTTCATGTGGTTGTGGATTCAGATAAATAAAAAAAGAAATATTACAAAACGCATTCACGGGCCTGCCATGCTGCTACATACACAGACAGATGCAGACACACACACACACACACACACACACACACAGCCCCTTCCTCCTCTGTCCCCTCACCCTTGTGCAGGACTGCATTGGCTGGCTTGTTCCCAGCCAGGGACTCCTTGCTGAGGTGCTGGTGGGACTCTGCAAGGCACTCCACTTCAGCAAAGCGGGCATTGAGGGCCATGGCAGGGTGGGTGGGGTCCTGAGTCATGTTCAGGTATGCTGCTCGTCGCAGCTGCTCCTCGATCACCAGGGCCTGTTCCAATAACTGAGGGGACATGGGTGAAAGAACGAGGAACAAAAAGGAAATAGGCCCAAAGGAGTGGGGGATCCGATCACAAAATGCACAGGGAGAGCAGCCAAAAAGAAGGGAGGGAGACAAAAGAAACAGGGAGGCGTGGGGAAAAAGAGTGGCAGGGGGTGGGGTGGTGGTATGACAGATGAAGAGTAAAAAAGAGAAAGAGAAAAATACGTGAGAACATGGAGGTATAATGCTCTGCTTCACTTGGACCATTAAAGGTGTAGTTTGTTCTCACCATCTTCCTCTTTCCTCTCTTTCTTTCATGAGTAGTAACCCGTATAACAATGCATTAGGTACTCACAGTTTACAATGAGTTACAATGAGCATTTTCCCTCAATCTGACCTGCCCACTAACACACTCCTAAAGATAGTAAGGCATCTTTCACACATTTCAAAACATTCAACAAAGGTCCATTCCACGTTTGCAGCCTTTCTCTTAATTTTTCATAAGTTGCAAATAAAGGCAAATAGCTTTAGAGGTGCTACCAAAATACATTCCAAAAATACATTCCAAAAATACTATGTACTACTGAAAGATTTCAAGTGACCAAATCACTACCAATATGTATTACTCACTGGTAACTTGGGTACCATGACTTCTAAATACATGAGAAGAAGCACAAATATTATTTCCTATCTTAAAGAGGAAACTTTTTACATAAACAACACCAACAACAGATTAGAAGAGAAATTTTTGAGAGGGTGCTCTTGCTTCATGTTCATTTTGGAATTTTCCTTTTTTAATTTAACAGCTGGGTTGTGCTGTTAGTGTGATGGAGGACATAATTTTGTGTGGCTGGCACAGACTACGGATGCCAAATCAATCAGGAGTCCTTGCTATTGTGTGATAAGGCAAGGAGTACTCTACTGATTAAACCACCCCACCCTGGGCAACAGTACGTCCATTTCAGGGACCACAAGATTTTCATTATTTAAACCACAATGTGAACATTTTAGTTTAAATCTGGAACCAAATCAGACTGTAAGTCTATGATATTGAATTCAAAATGTGATCTGCTACTAAGACCTTTTATTAAAGGTGAACGGTGACTTGTAGCATTTTTAATTAAAATATTAATGGTTTACTTTGCTATGCCAATTTACAGCACGCACACACACAAGTGAAATGGGTGAAAAAGAAAAGGAGAGAGGGAAGAGTAGAAAAAGGAATGAGGATGTAGAGAACAGGATGTGAAACATGCGACACAGGCAATAACAGGAAGAGTTATGCCTAATAAATGCAACCATCAGCACAATAAACAGTTTCTCATCCTAACACCTTCACAAATGAAACCACAAACAGCAAGTAGAGGGACTGTCCCTTCGGTTCTGTTGGTTTGTTGAAACAGTATTGAATTTTGCAAATTTGGATGCATACTAATGATTGATTTTACCCCTCTATCATAATTATTTGGGGTGTGGGAGTTTTGTGTAGGGTGGAAGTTGATGAGTCTCTGTGCCTTTTTTATTTTTTAGTTTCTTTAGGTTTGGTTTGTTGTTATATTCTGAATGATTGGTTTTTGTGCATGGATTTTTGGGAAATGTGTATTTGTCATGTTCCCATAAAGATGCGTAAACTCTCAAACTCTCTCTCCCTCCCTTTCCCCATGATTCTGTTCTTCTTTGCACCTTGAATCGCCGGGCAAGGAACTTGTTCTTCATTTCCAGGAAGTTGCCCTTGTTGGCCTGAGTTTTGAACGGCTCATTCACAATGGCAAACTGAGGGTCATTCTGGATGTCCTGCCACCGTGCATACCCATGACTACAGGGGAGTTAAGGAACAACAACATACTGGAGCACGTATGGAAGGACATCAGGATGAGGAGAGAGGAAGATGAGGGGAAAAGAATGGTGTAGCGGGGTAGAACACTGACAAAAGAGGGGAAAGCGGTAGACTGGTGGAACCCTGGATGAAGGGATAGACAGCATAAGGGGATGAAAGATGAGGAGGGAAGAAACAGAGGCCAGTTTTCTTTGGATCCAAAGAAAACTGGGTCTGCAGTGAGAGTGTTCTCCATTGTCCAGGTGGAAGAGAAGCAGAATTTTTGGGGCCAAAATCTGGCTGATCTGGTATCATATGATAACATTTCCACTGCATTACCCAAAGCAACAGATATGACTTGTGTTGCCAGAATAGGTTGGAGTCAGATCTATTTGACTGACAGAATAGGATAAACATCACCTTCCAATTGGTCAGGTCAGTCTGATACCAGTCAGATCAGTCAAATATCTCTCTCAGAGTTTGCGTGCCCGGCCCACAGCTCAGGGTCAGCAGGCAAAAGACTGCAATCAAAAAACTAAATGGAAAAGATATTCCCCATCCACCACTTTACCATTTGAAGTAGAAAGCTGACTGTGACACATCTCAGTTTGATAGAAACTGCACATATGGACCTGTGGGGAAAAAGGTTTATGGGTCTGTGGGGTGCTGTGGAGTAGAATTCATAATGAGGTGTTCCAAAAACACAACATAAACTCTCAGTGATTAAATAACTCTATTACAAAAAGTAGGGAACTAGACATCTCCACAGCAAAAGTCATCAAGGATACAGCACAATGCCTGCAAGGAGCCAGAAGTCATGACGCCGATGCCAGATCTCATTCATCTTCCCCGAGGAGATGGCCGCCCGTTCCTCATTCTGCCAAAGAGTGTGCAGCTCTGCAGACAAACAGCCACAACACAGAGCCAGCATTGGAGCAAAGCAGTGTCAACGCATGCCATCTCATCAATCTCACAGTATTTCTCAATGGCTATTACCATTATAATGGTAATATTATTATCATTACAATGGTAATAGCCAAGGATAAATGAACACTATCAAAATTGCACAACATTGCACAACAAATGGGATTCTGGGATACAGGGATATGCTCTCAGACGAACGCTGCCATGTTTAAATCTGGGGCTGTTCAAAGGCCCATGAGAATAGCTGAATGATATACAGTAAAATTAAACATGGCTGTGGTATTTCCTGTGCACTGTGCTTAGAAAGTTTGAGTTAATTGTGCAGTTGAAGAATGGAATGTACTATGGAATGCGCTGCCTCAGCGATGGGATACTTGCTAAAATGTGTATGCAACCTGCACTCCATTTACACTAATGAAGAGACGGATGAAGAAAGGATGCCTGCTTCCTGAACCCCAGTAACCCTGGAGCTGGGACTGCCGTGAGGACTGAGGAAGGTGAGCAAAGGCACAAGTTGGCAGAGCTGGCCCCACATACCAGTAAAGCCCCCGTCAGCGATGTTGAACATGAAGCGCGGGCGCTCGCTCTTTCCAATGCCCTTGACAGTGTCTTCCTTTAGTCCTCTGCCATCCTTTCCAGCATCCTTTTCACTTTTCATTTCCTCTGAACCTGGGAAACACATACAGCACAGATGCATAATTGGTGACAAACCAGTTTACCTACACAACTTCAGAACCCTTGGTTTATACTGTATCATTCAACAGGTGAGCCAACACACTTTGCATAGGGTCTAATACAATTTACTGTAATGAGAATGTAAAATTCTCTGAGTCAAATTTGTATTTAGAGTACTTTAGGTATGTAATTATTTGTGCAATTGGTTTACAAACTAAACAAATCAAACGAGTACCAATCACATGACTGAACAAAGAGAATTACAGAACAGAGTGAACAAATAGTATTAGAAATCACCTTTAATGGCCTCAGATGGTTGGCTTTCCAGTTTATCTTTGCTGTCTGTGATTTCAGAGAGGGTGGTGACTTCCTCTGCTTTCTCCTCCTCCTCTACCTTCTCTGTCTCTGCAACAACAGCCAAACCAATCAGCTAGTTCACTGCCTTGAATAATAGAGGACAAACCCAATAAAATGGCACCGCCCATCTGGGATTCTTCAGCCACTATGCAGCAGCATGATGCTTTCGAGGGATTGACACAGGAAATCACTCTTCAATGCAGTACATGGAAGGGTCAGACATTCACATTCTTCATAATATCCCAAGAATGGATACGATAAATCATAATGGCTTTATCGGCAAATATGATACTGAATTTGCTTTAAATTGGGGAAATAAGCAGACATGTTTAACCAAAATGACTAGCGCAGCTTATTTATTCCCTTTAACTACACATTTGTACACTTAGATGTTTTTTTTTTTAACTGAAGCACCTCAGGTGAAATACCTTGCTCAAGACTTACTTTGGAAATGAACCAGCTCTGCAATAATTATACAGGAAGCTGTCCTGTGCACCTTGGTATGTGTTCAACAATGTAAAAACTGAGTGATTGAGTAGAAGAAATTTTGGGTTAGTGTCTAATATTTCCAACTGGTTTCCCAGAGAGGGAGGACTTCAGTCAGTAATGTGGATGAATAAATAAAAATAGATTTACATGTTACCATGTTTACCTTCTACAGTGTAAGTGGCTGTGATGTCAGTAAAGATCTTGAAGCCAGTTAAGGCAGTTACATTGTGAGTGAAATTGTAAGACTTAAAGAACACTTAAGGACCTTGGACTGTCCTCTGTTGTGCCACTGTAAGGGTGATGAGTAGGGGTACCTTTTTTCTCATCTTTGACAGAAGGAGATGCTGTGGGGGGCATGGGCTGCGTTGTTTCAGCACTAGTCTCTTTCTCTGCATTCTCCTCCTCTACCTTCTTCTCTTCAGGTGGGGCTGGTGGTGGGTCGGATGCAGCTTTTGGCTCCTCCTCTGTTGTGACACCTTCTTCTGAATCTGGCTTTTCACTGGAAGGTAGTTCCTGCGGGAGTTCATTTGCAGCTGATGAAAGCTGAAGGAAGAGTCAGTGGCACGGATGAGACTACGACAACATTCATATGAGTCACAGAAAAGGAACATGTGACTGACCTGACTAATGTCTGTCCCAAGCAAATTCTTTTAGTATGAGTTGATTCCTGGTTATGTATTAAGGCCAGAACAAAAATTATTCAAATGGAAGACCAGCTATACATATGAAACTTTTAATCTACTAATTCTGTTAACGATTTTTGAATGAATGCCTAGCATACAGAAGTTTAGATATAGATTTTATATATATATATATACACACACACACACACACACACACACATTTACATCAGTTTACATCATACTCTGTAAACAGACATTACATAAACAGGCTGAGAAAACCTGCATTGGGTCTCCTTTGGGCCTAGACCTATGCTCCCCTGGCTACAGACAGTCAGTGGGCAGGAGACCCTATAACCCAGCAGCAGGTGGACTCAAGCTCTTACTTCCACAACATCTGTGCCATCATTGCTCTCTTTCTCTTTCTCCTTGTCTTTCTCTTTTTCCTTATCTTGCTCTGGCTGGTTCTCCCCATCCTCCTTCTCTGCATCCTTCCCGTTCTTCTCCAGTTTGTCAGGGGGAGATGGTGTAGCTGTGGACACAGACCAAATGAGACCTTGGATCAGTACTAGAGCTCTTCAGACATCCAGAGATGAGTGTCCTAACCGAAAAAAGAACATTCTCACAATGTTTGACTAACATCAAAACAAGGTGAGGATACTCCTGAAATTTCACAACAGCTGCCAGTTGTTATGACTGGTGTATGAGAATGGGAGTGGGCCATACCTTTACTTTGCTGCTTGGAAGCAACACGTATTGATGGAGCAATAGCCATTTGCCATGCCAGGGTTAGCAGCTTAGACAGTAGTTACATTCTCAGATATTAGTTTATGGAAGCATGATACATTGGGCACATCCCATCGCAGTTCACATAAAATTCAACCAAAAATATTACCCATGTCACACATGAATCACCAGCATGAATTGTCTTCTCCCCCTTCAACCCATCTTATCTAAGTTAATGTGTTTGGTTAGAAAATATTCTGGTGTCTGGAAAGTGGATGGGCTCACTATGAACTGTTCTGCTCCTATCAGGCTTACAGTAAAGAGGTATAAGCTTGGCAAGCAAGGCTAAATGTTGAGTGTTGGATGGTGCTAGAGGTGTCTGAGCACCCTCTGCTGGAGATATGGGGGGCACGCCTCTTTATATTGAAAGTACCTAGTTTAGGGGTTTTATACAGTATGCATGTGTGCTCTACCTGGTTTAGAGGTACAGGGAGTGTTGTTGCAACTGGGTTCAGGGGTTGGTGTGGCAGTTTTAACAGGGGAGGAGGCACGAGATGATTTCTTGGAATCCGCGCTGACCTCTGGCTTTAGCTCTGGTAAGCTCCACTTCCCGTTGATGTGCTCAAATTCCTGGACCTAGACAACATTGTCACACATTGTGTCATTGCATCACTAAGTATGTGTGGTGCAATCCAATGACAAATTACTGGAAGGACTTGTGCAACTTAATCGTACCCTGTAATAAGAGAACGTAATAATACAGATTGCATGCTTTGGGAATTAAGTATTTCATCTGAAGTGACATGTCTAATAGTGCTTGGTTATGGTTCGTGAAAGGAAATGTGTGTGTCCCAGATCTCTCCCATCTCTAATGTTCTTTTCAGCACCTATAAGTCTGCCACTTCCCACACCTTATCCTGAAACCACTGAAATCTGACCTTCTTCTTGACTAGGGACATGACCCCAATCCTGGTGAGTACAGGCTGCCGGCACAGTCCCTCTCTAGGCACACCGTCAGCAAATGTCTCAGAGCCGTCTGCTACTGGCTCACACAGGTGTCGCATGAAGAGAGAGACATATGCCCTAAGACAGAGAAAGAGTGAGTGGATGAGTTGGAGCCAAAGAAAGCAGACAGACACACGGAACAGTGATGAGAGAGCGCAAAGAGAGGAAAAAAGAGAGAACGTTAGACCAATCAAAGATTGTACAAAATATTGTCCATATGAAAACAGTAGCAATTACAAATATCTTACTGTTAGAACAGCTGTCACTCTAATTATTACAGTTGGAAAAACAGCAACAATAGTGTTAAGGCCACAACCTTTACTTCATCCTCCGCTGCCCTCTCATCCCTCTCCCATCCCCTCTCATCTCCCCCACTCCAAGTTCCTCCTCTCACCATCCTTTTGACACCCTTCCCCCTTACTTGAACTCTTTCTCGGTCTTGCCCCGCAGATCCCGGACGAGCCACTGGCAAGAGAAAGCATCTTGGGCAGGCATGCCCCATCGCATCACTGCATTCAAGAAGGCCTTACGCTGACGAGTGTTAAAGCCCAAGACCTGAAAGAGACGGACAGACAGAAAGAGAGGGAAATACATTTTTATAAAATCATACAGATGCTTAATTGTCTTAATAAATAATAAGTACATCTTCTGGGTGGATGAAACACAGAGACACATAGGCATATACTTAAATTGCCATGTACCTCAATGTTACCCCCCACTCTGGCCAGCAGGGGGGGCAGTGGCTTGTCCTTCTCATTCCTTAGTTGGCGCCGTGACTGCCTGCGCCCTGAGAAAAACAGACAGACCAGATCCATCATATCACCTTTACTCTTCTGTTTGTGTCTGGCATGGACACTCAATCTACTTTCTGTATTTCTATGCTTCATCCACAAAGAAAAAACCTAGTATTTCTCACTGAAATAAACAACCCTTGACAGAAATAATGACTCAAAATGTTCTGTTCTCCGACCCAGCAATAATTTAATTATGGATGTTGTATTGAGTAAGGGAAATACACCAGCGTGTTGTTTAATCCAAATAGTTAGGGCACATGGATGACCTTACCTTCTGGCCTCTCATCAAAGTCTTCATCTTCCTCCTCAGAGCCCACCGAATACTCGGACTGGTTATCTGAAATATCAGCATGCCACTCTGAAACAGCACATGGTGTACCGTCAATAGGCTAGGCCCAATGGCTACACTCTCTCAGCCAGATTACTGAAACTGCTTAAAAACGTAGCTTTAATACTTTAAAAAATGACCTGTGCTGTGTCTTATAGAGCAAAAGTGCAGTGAACATTGAACATATAACAATGTATGCAAATTAAAATTCAAAGAACAAAGGAAAAGAAAGAAAGAAGACAAAGTCAGGAAGGGTACATAGGTTTTGGGTGGCACAGGAAAAAATTAAAGATTACAGGACACAATGCTTCCTCATTGTAACATTTGCTTGATTGATGCTGAAATACATACTCTTTATCCTAAACTAAAAATGTGTTCATGATTTAAGTAGGTTGCAGCTTTGAAAAGTTAAGTGGAATGGGATAAGGGAATGAAACGGAGCGTGTGAGCCTGGCATGTGCTGACAGTGACATTCCTGAGACAATGTGCCCATAGTGAGTTTGGGTTAAATACTTTAACTTACATGTAGAAATATATTGCTGGATCAAAGAGACATGGTGGCACCCTATACATGTAAGTTCTCATTTTACAAAACCTGCAATAATAAATTAGTCTGCTTTTCAAAACAAAATACGTTTGGGAGAAAAAAGTCCAGGAAGGCTGCTGTGGCTACTTGAAGTGCAAAAGCTGCATTCTGAGAGAGTGTTAAAACCCTTTTACACCAGACAAGAGAGGCAAATGTATTTAAATGTGACCAGTCAAATCTAAACTTAAGCTATCAGTACTTTGCTAACAGAGCCCATTGCTACTGCATCTGTATGTTTTGTTCAGTATCAATGCTTGTGTAGCATCTCAGGCTACATTTGGCTATGCCTAGGCTATAGTGATTTGATAGTATAACTTGGATCTGTCTGTGTTGCACTTGATTCTTTCTCATTCATATCTCCTTGAATTGTTTATTTGATGCCTGCAACAGACCATCTGGCACCTCCCTGTGTTATTTTATATCACTTCAGACCCTGAGACACCCTGTCTCTCTTTCTACTCTTAATCCTCCTCGCCTCGCTCCAGCCCCTCTCTCCTGTCTTATTCATCCCTCTCAATATTAGTATTTTCCTTCTTCTATTCTGTGATCCCCCCTGATTCTTGCCCTCTCCCTTCTTCTGCCCTCCTCCCTCCACATCCCTCTCTCTGTCTCTCTCAGGTATGAGTACCTTGGTCCTCCTGCGCAGCGTCGTTGTAGTTGACCTGCTTGCGGACCCTCTTGCCCTTGCCCAGGTTCCGGGCCAGGTCCTCCTGTTGCTGCTCGTAGTGGTGCCTAAGCAGCTTCTCCCAGTAATCTGGGTCCACATTCTCCTCCTGCTTAATGATCTCCCTCTCAATCTCCTCAATCTACACACACATAAACACACACACACATGCACACACACACACACACACACACACACACACACACACACACCATGCAACATACGTACAGACACAGATACACACATAGAGACACAGGTCAGCATTTACGCATTAAACAAAACAGAGCCCCTTGAAAGTGTACAATAGATGTGAGAAGAATGGATATACATTGTACATAATTGAAATCCCAACTATCTATGTCCTGTCAGACTAAATTGAGCATGTTATATGAACATATGTAATGCTTTGAAAGCACAGAAACCAAAGTGAAGGAAAAGAAACTTTTAAAGAGTTCAGTGGCTGAGTTATCAATTCCATGAGCCAACAACATCCTGGTCACTCCAAAAACTGTTAATTCAGAAATACTGAAATCTATGTACTTCAGCATAACTTTCTCCACATAAAGTACAATATGTGCTGTAGCAGAGCCATACATCTTTCTGCAAATAGCAAACGGCCAATTGTTCAACTTTTCTCCTCTAACAAAACCAGTGCATATGTCTTGACATAACTGTATTTTCCTAACCTCCTTCTATCATCATTCTCCAGGTCACCTTGAATGAGCTCAGGTATTCTTTCAATGAACTACTTTTCCCTCCCTTGTGTTCTTCTCCTTTTGATATGTCTAAATAGTCCCAGTCTCACCTTGTCCTCTTCCCGCACCATGTACTGAGCCACCTTGAAAGAGCTCAGGTACTCGTTCATGTTTTGCATGTCGGAGTCGTCTGTGGCATCCTGGCTGCGGTCCAGTAGCCTCTCGATAGCAGTGCTGTCATAGTGGATCACGCTGCTGTCCTCGTCCTTATTGTCCCCCGCTGTGCACAAGCAGGCAGTGGACAAAAGGACATGGTAATGGACAACAGGGGACACAGTGAGAGCTTTGACAAACCAGTCATGGACATGTTTGGTTAACAACAAAATGTGCTCTGTGTTATGTTTATTAGAGAATGAGAATTATATCTCTCCTCCCTGCATATTTTCTCTCTGCCAGCCGACATACATTTCAATCTCTGAGGTTATCTGGGAAATTCTCCTTACTACATCCTCAGATCCCATCTGCCTAATCTTACTCTTTCACTCCACCCCAACTACTGTTGTCTCTCCACTGGGTCTCCTGGTCTCCCTGCTTCCATCCACTTGCCCCTTTCATAACCACTCCAACCGCTCTGCCTAATCACTTCTCCCTTTTTTAACCCCAAACATCCTCTCTTCCCTTCTCCCAGTTCAGTCATAAATTCCCTAATCCCTCCTCATTTGGTCTGGTTCTTAATTCCTCCTCCATCATTTAACACTCTCAGATCCCAAACCTTCTTTTCCTCACATTTCAAGCCACTCTTACCCTCAATCTCATCCTTGAAGAGCTCTTCGGTTCCAAACTTGAGGATGTCATCCAGTTCCTGTTTGGTCATAGAGCCGGCTTTAGACCCAAGCCCCGGCCGTACCACCAGGTGGGTCAGCATCATCTTCCGCTTGGCCACCTGGGTAATCCGCTCCTCCACCGACGCTCGTGTCACAAAGCGATAGATCATCACCTTATTGGCCTGACCAATACGATGGGCACGACTGAAGGCCTGCGAGACAAAAAGAGAGAAACAGAGGAGAAGAAAAAGAGCAAAAAAACTCATGTTATTTCTTTTCTGCAGCAGATCCTCAGGGATCAAAATGCATCCAGAGTGAAGGTATTTTGGATCTCTAACAGTAGCAACAATAAATGTGAAAACAACTGCTCCCAATTAATGTGGTACATAAAAGTACTTTCTGTGTCACTGCTAGGGTTGAGCGGCAGGCACAAAGACAGACAAAAGACCAGATTACCTGGATGTCATTGTGGGGGTTCCAGTCTGAGTCAAAGATGATGACTGTGTCTGCAGTGGCCAGATTAATGCCCAGACCTCCAGCCCTCGTGGACAACAGGAAACAGAACTGACAGGCACCTGGAGCTGAGACACAGAGACAAACAGGGAGAGTAAAGTTACAAATATAATACAAATTTTCAAATGGAATATGTTCTGGTTTTCCTTTGTAGAGCAACTGGTGGAGAGATAGGAAATTGCATGAACACTTGGACAAGGCTCACTGTGTGAAGCCATACATCAGAGACACTGAGAGACACTGAGAGATGAGGGAAATCAATTACCATTGAACCTATCGATGGCCTCTTGCCGCAGAGCACCTGTGATGCCACCATCGATACGTTCATACTTGTACCCCTCAAAATCAAGGAAGTCCTCTAAAAGATCAAGCATCTTGGTCATCTGAGGACACAGAAGAGGGAATGAGTAGGCATCAGGAAGTAGGGGGTGACTAAGCACGATTCCTTCAATGGTATCTAAATGACGATGTCTTTGTGCATATAAATATTACTACTTTTACATTTAGGTTAAATTTGATCAATATGGCTAGACAGTACATTGCATATAAACAGCCCTCAATCAACACAGTCAACAACCTGTACAACCACTCTCATCTCAGTATATCTGTCCCCTCCTAGTTGACCTGTAATTCCCTTGAGCACTCAGTGATTGCGCAGCAGTAGTAAAGTAGGTTCGTGGTACCTGGGAGAAGACAAGGACTCGATGGCCTTGCTCCTTCAGCTTCCTCAGCATCTTCTGCAGCAGCAGAAGCTTTCCCGATGCCTTGGTCAGGGAAGTGCCCTCATACGCCCCACTAGGCGTCTTAGGGGCCTCCTGAATACCACACAAACAAAACACAGGCTGGAGTCAAAATCATGCAGGTGTCAGTGTTAAAACCCTGAAAGTGATAAAAATATTGATTATGAATATTCACACAGTCGTAATGTGTTAATTTAATAACTGTTAAGAAAATTACGAACAAAATTAAGAGTACAATTGAGAGTAACATGCAGACTGTGAGATTCTAGTCACAGATTCTACTATGCATTGGAATGGGATTTCAGGTCATTTTAAACTGCTCCAGTTAAATTTAGGAGGCAGTAGATTCTGTTTTTTTTTTTTTTCAGAAACCAACGTAAGTATCCAGAATTGAGTTTCAAAAACATGAAAGATGTTTCTCAATCTGTGAGAGTCTGTCTTTTTGTGGAGTGACTCAAAAGAAATAACTAACCAGCCATCTCACATTAGCAAGCTGATGTTCTTACGTGTTCACATTACAAAACCCTGGGTGTGAAGATGAAACAAACAAGACTTTTATTGCTTGCCAACTCCTCAGCCTTATGACTATGTATATAAGTGCCCCCATCACTGTATTGTCAGACGGAAATAGGATACATATCAAACTCATTTTCAACTTAGAGGCCAACCATCAAGTAGGACTGTTGTTCTATTACAGGTCCTTAGGGAGGCCTGTCCATACCAGGGAGGCATACTCTAATATTGCTTGCAAGGACAAGGAGCTTGCTGATGGAAGCTGGAAAACTTTCACCGGTAGCAAAGCCTGGGTTTAGATCTTTGACAAACTCATATCTTCATTGGTTTTTCCATGTTCTAACACAGCATCCCTCTATTCTCTATAACAAGGTATCTATCTCCTTTCTCCACTCCACAACAATGACTGAATTCTAACATGGTTTACTGTGCTGTGCTGTTCCAGTGCATCTGTGACCTTTCAGCTGGCTTTTTGGAGGCGGGGACATTCCCACTATTAGAGCACTGACAGCCCTGTTAGATGTGATGTGACCTTTGATAAGCCTGCTTCAAAGTTTTTTTTTTTTTTTTTAAACTGGGTGAGCTTGTTTGTGTAGTTTTCTCATTCTTTGAAGGAATAACTACAGCATTAATGTTTTATTAGCAAAAATAAAATAAAATGTATAATTAAAAATAAAAAATAAAATAAAATATTTGCTAAAATTTAAATTTTTGTCATTGTCAGTATCTTTCAATTTCCATTCAAAACCTCTCGCACCTCTCAGTGTGACTCTGGGCTAATCGGGTGATTCAAACCTATAATTGTGTTTTGAGTTCCCTGCTCTAATAGAAAATACCATTTCAAATGAGAATAGATTTGAGTCATGAAAATATCTACTCTACATGGCAAACTAAAAAAAGATGAACCATTTGTAAGACAGGGAAGCACAGTAAATGATATAAAGTCTAAAGGAAAGTCTATCATCCTCTTGTGCATTGTTGTTACTACCAAACCAAATTCCCTGCCTAAGACAATGGCCTGTGCTTTACAAATAGTGGTGGGCATGTCAGTCAACTAGTCTAGTGGTGATAACAATCACAGTTTTTTCTAAGTTTTTCTAAAAAAAGGTCCTTGCTGTACCACAGGGAGTGAATGGGAAGCTGCACGGCTAAAAGCACTAACTACGGCGGTATCTTTTAATTCTAAAAAGCAAGCACTGTCTATAGGATCTAGGTGGGTAGTATATGCTTTCTTGTTAATGATTACTTGTCCTCTTTTCCTGACCTGTTCTTTCCATGCAACAAAAGCAAAAGGTAAGTATAGTTACCATAGTAGCAATGGGGAGCAGATCCACAGAGTAAGAGGTAATTTACCACTGAAATTACAGGGAATTTATAAGTGCAATTACCATGGCAGCCACAGGGAAAAGGTATGGGTGGTTACAGCACTTCTTTAGGTCCATCATAATGTTCAGTAGGGACACCTGGTTCCCGCCACCCTTTGAGTTGAGTGCTTCAAAGTTACGAGTAAGGATGAACTTGTAATACTTCCTGCTCAGACAGACAGAGAGAAACTAATTAGTAAATGTATACTGTACCTTATAATAAACGTACATCTCAGTAATCCATTAAAAAATGCATGAAAACGAGAGGTTCCCTTCTCTAGCATACCACTTCTTTTGTCATGCTGGTTCTAAACCATGACAATGAGGTAAGGATGCACACCTGGCTTAGTAAAGCTGACTGATGGAACTAGTAAACTTGAATCAATTACACAATGATGTCTAAAGTCTTTGCATTGGAGCTATGTGTGTGCAGCAACTTTTTCCTTGACACAAGGCTCTAAACCCTCTGAAATTAAACACATTTCTGAGGAATCTGCTCTTGATCCCACATAGTTAACGACAAAATGGAAATCTTTATCAATCATAGAAAGAACTTTGCTTCAGCTGTGTGTACCTGTAATATTCTACAAGACAGATCTCAGTAGGTGGGCAGTACTTGCACCTTCTATGCTTCCATTACCAAGCCTCTTATAAAGCAGGAAACAGGCAATGTAAAGTGTATCTTAGATTTACATCTTGTCATTTCACAGTCTCTGCTCCCTTATCCTCCTTACTTCTGCATTGGGCTGAGCTCCACGCGGACGATGAGCTCGGTCTTGGCCGGCATGTTCTTGAAGACGTCGGCCTTCAGCCTCCTCAGCATGTGCGGCCCCAGCAGGTCGTGAAGCTTCTTTATTTGGTCCTCCTTGGAGATATCTGCAAACTCCTCCAGGAAGCCCTCCAGGTTACTGGGGAGCGCAGAGAGAGTGTGCGAGAGAGAAAATTAAGGAGGAGAGGACAGCGAAGCAGGGCCTAAGTGGGAGTGCTAGATAAAAAAGTTAAAAGGACAGTAGCGGTCCTCACTCCTGGGCCTGGAATGCCACAGTGTAAGCTGGTTTTTGTGTTCACCTGAAACTCCAAAGTTCAGACCCAAGAAACAAAGTGGGGAGTTAAATGTGTAATCAACTATTTTACTTGGTCAATAAATGCTAGGTAATAACAAAAACCAGAATACACTGCAGCCCTCCAGGACTAGGAATGAGGACCACTACGTTACAATGTTGATTTTCCAAAGGAAATGTTTATTGTGTATTTGAGAAGGAATTTACTGTATGATATAAACATCAACTGACTTGTATGATGCATCTGCAAAAAGACCTATGTTCACCTGTGTACATTTTTACCTGAAGCATTATTTGCTACAATTGGCAAATGTGAAGAAGTGATGAAACATGTAGTCCTAGTCACTCAATGGGCTTTATGACCCAAGGTATCTTTAGTTTTGTTTGAGTGTCTGGTTTACAAAGTGCTGATAGCTGGCTCTCATGTTGCATAATATAAAAATGTTCATACACATATACATGTGTGTTCATGCCTGTGCATTTGTATGCAGGTATGAAGGCATACTTGAAGCGGTTGGGAGTGAGGAAATTCAGCAGGTGGAAGAGCTCCTCCAGGTTGTTCTGTAGGGGAGTGCCTGTCAGCAGCAGCTTGTGATCAATCTTGTAGTCATTCAACCTTCTAAAGAACTGACATGCAGTGATACAGAGAGAAGGGCAGAGATGTAAGGCACACATAAAGTCCCACACAAAAGAACATAAACCTACCGACAAAAGCATAACAGCAAACCTAAACAGCTGCTGACACGAGAGTTGTTTTGCCTGCACATAAATTTTACATTGGCCGATGTATTTTTCATCATATGCATTTCCCTTAACAGGAATTTCAGCTGCATCATTTCTTATTTTTAAGGAGATAACTCAATGACTTCATCAAAATGAAGTCTGAATTTGATTAAAGTGTCCAACTTTGAAAACTTTTCACTGTCTTTTACCTTTTTCTCACATACCATAGTCCAGTGAAACAAGCCAACATTTATTTAATATTGATTACATATGTTTGCCATCCAGATTGAACTCACACTTATCTTTTACATGGGGAAAAAAAATTCAGTTCACATAGGTACCTTTGATTGGTTATTCTTGAGGCGGTGGGCTTCATCCACTACAAGGCAGGCCCAGTCAATGGATTTCAGGGCTGTCTGATCAATTGTGACCAGCTCGTAGGACGTCAGAAGCACATGAAATTTTATCGGTGCCTCCCTCTGGACAGATAAAAGCAGAGAAGGAGGAGGCAGAGGATATGTTTGGATAAACAACAAACATTAACCTGCTTGTAATTGGTAAGATTGAAAGAGAATAATTTCGGCCATATGTGATGGAATAATATGGGCTCAGCAATGTTAACCTCAATCTTTTATTGTAACATCACCATGGATAATTCATATGTTGAAGAAGAACTGACCATACAGTCATTCCCTTCTATGTCCCCACACTCTTTTTCTTCCCATCCCCTCTACTTTTCTCTCGTCGCCTTTACTTCTCGCTCTTCCCCTCACCCGCAGTTTGAAGGCCTTCTTCCCGCCTTTGACAGCCGAGTCATCGAAGGATAGTTCATTCTCACGGATGATGGCTCGGCTGTCCTTGTCCCCCGTGTAAGTCACCACGTAGAAGTCGGGTGCCCACATCTCAAACTCACGCTCCCAGTTAATAATGGTTGAGAGAGGGGCACTGACCAGGAATGGACCCTTGGTGTGACCCTAGGAGAAGGACCAGAGAAAAAAAGACATGTCCGTTGCTCAGTGTGACCAAGCATCAGTCACTGTGAAATGTCAGATTATCACTCATGCCATGTGTCTCTGTGAATTAAATAAATGGTAAGTCATTTCATTGTGATCAGCTGTCATTTTAGTGGTCAGTCAGTGCCCACACACAGTAATTCATAGCTTCCTTCCTATCGCGCCAGGCCTCACACGCCTACCTCCTTGAAGAGGGAGTAGAGGAAGACAATAGTCTGGATAGTCTTGCCCAGGCCCATCTCATCTGCCAGGATGGTGTCAGTGCCCTGTGCCCAGGAGAAGCGTAGCCAGTTGAGTCCCTCCAGCTGGTAGAGGTGCAGCGTCCCTCCTGTCACAGTCACAAAGTCTGGCTGCTCCTCATACTTCACCGTGGGCTGGTCAGTGGCAGAGGATGAAAAAGGCAAGAAAGAAAGGAAGATAAGAAAGGATATAAAGTACACCATCACTTTACATATCATTGCTAGGTATATGTGAGCGCATATCTCTGAAGAAATCCAGAAGGTACTCTAGAATCAAAGTTTAAGAATTTAGAACACAGCATAGGCCAGTGAGGACTGTCCTTTCAAGAGAACAAGCCTATGAGGTTTCTCATAAATACACAGGCCAAAGAAATGTGTTGCCGACAGAACAGGCTAATGAGGCTCATCTTCTATAAAACAGACGAATGGGATTTGTCCCAGGGGCAGTCTTTACTCACATCATTTACAGGAGAACCTGGAGGCTCATCACTGTCCTCCTTCCTCATGCTCCTCATCCTCCTAGGCTTTTCTGGGTCTTCCTTCATCACCTCCTCTCTGGAAAAAAATACACAAAAGCTTATCCATGCAATAGAATACCTACTGCTAATAAAACAGCAGTAGTTCACTAAGAACAGGCACATGCACATATGTAACAGACTTATGTACTTTCGCACAACCACTAAATACAGACAGAAACATCACAACTGCAAAAGGACAATAACAAACCCCTGTACTCCTCTGCTCCCCTCTCGATTACCCAAAGGCAGAGAAAACTACACTGCTGCACAGATATACACACAAACATACCATCAAAAAACCAATTACCTGTGCCTCCAGTAGTTGGCTTTGTAAGTAGGAAACTCTGGGATTTCCAGGTCATCCCTCTCCCATGTGCACTGATCGTACGTCAGGTCTCTCCACTTGACCAGGTAGTGGTAATTCCCCTTCTTATCCACACTACCCAATACACAAATGCCAATGGATTCTTAATTCACCGCAGTGATAACATTAAATCAATCAAACACAGCGAAGAATCGCTCCTAATTACCCCTGACGCCAAAATGGATTCAATCCAATCTCAACCACTAGGCCCTAATTTATGGACATATCTGGTGAAGGACTGCTGTATGGGCTTCTTCACAATGCACATTATCAAGGAGCACTGCTTAACTAATATGATCTAGGTGTGCATAGTTACAGTAGCTGGGGGCCCATGTTGAACGTGTGCACACGAACAGACATACACACACTTACACACCTGTGGTTGATGATTCGGTGTATCATCATCCACTCGGGCTTGATCCCGTAGCGGTAGAACTTCTCCTCCAGGGCAGCATACTGTGGGTCTTTAGCCCGCCTTTTTTCACTCTTCCCATCCTCCTCTCCTCCGGACCCGTAGTCAAGGCTGGGGGGCTCGTCCATGTCTGTCTTCCGCTGATAGTTCCGGAACATGACCGAATGGAAGATCTCCAGCTAAATGCAGAAATAAGGAGAACAGACAGAGAAAGTATGAATGTTGGGAAAAATGAGAAATATCAGCTGAAGTAGCATAAAATTCACAAAGCTAACCCAAATCCAATAGTTAACCCAAACAATTTTCCTCAGTTCTCCCCTCTGCTGTTTTATTCCATTAGCCTCTCCTTCCATCATATTGCCACTTCCCCACCCCTCTCTCAGTCCCTCCCATCCTCACCTGTAACTCTGTGATCCAGGTGCAGTGCCAGTAGGATTGTCCGGTCAGCTTAACGAAGAATTCCCTCTCAGCACGCCCTTTCATGGGTGGGGGAGGGGGCGCCTGGGGGTCAGCATCGGGGGCTGGGGGCACAGGTACTGGAGGAGGAGGTTCACCCCAGCGCCAGTGTAGGATCTTTTGCACTCTCCCTTTGATAGGTGGACACTGTGGCAAGAGGGAACCGAGACAAACTGAAGGATGAGTAGTTTGAGGATTCATTTGTGCTGGACTGGATAACTATCCTGCATGCCTGCCCCATCACATTGCTCCTGTAACTTACCGTGCAGCGTGGACATAGCCACTCCCCATTGGGTATCTCCGGCAGGGGTGGGTTGAGGCAGTGGATGTGATAGGAGGAGGGGCAGGAGTCACAACACAGCAGCTCACCCCCATCCTTACAGACCCGGCAAAACTCCATGTGGTCATCCTCCTCTTCCTCACCTCCAGCACCCCCGGCCACCAGTTCCGGCCCACCTCCATCCTCGCATTCCTCCTCAAAATCTTCGAAATCCTCCTCCTTTGCCTCCCACTGGATCCCCTCCTTCTCCTAAGGAAAAATGTATGGGATTTGACAGGGTGGATCCAGTAATCCGATCTAATCGTTGAGAGGAAACAATTATGGCATAATGCATGGACAGGAACAGAATAAGGAAAGGACTAAATTACTTGATCACAGTACTCAAACAACTTATTTCCAGATGAGGCAATTATTCCTCTGTCACTGTACCTGACCAACTGATTTGCATGGAGATACAAGAAAAAGTTACTCACACAGTACAGGCACCTACAGGTACTCTCTCAGTAAGGACAAAGTCCTGGGCTGTAGAGGCAGTTTTTTCAGGTTGTGGGGGCAGTTGGTTACTCACACAGTGGGGGCAGCTCCACTTGCCCTCCGGTGCCTTCTCAAGCTCAGGCTCCAGGCATACCAGGTGGTATGCCCTGGGACAGGTGTCACAAAGGATGATTTCGCCACCCTGCTGGCACACCTCACAGTAGTCCTGGTGATCAGTCTCATAGCCATCTCCATCTTCATCGCCCAACACTACAGGGGAGAGGAAAAAGTATGATGTATGTACAGGAAAGCAAAAGAAAGGAGGCACAGAAAGGTAAAATGTTAAATGTTGTGAAGAAAGAAGACAAATATGGGTTACTGTGTCCTGAAGTCAATAATAAATGGCTTTGTGTTTAAAATTGTGGGAGGCTGAACATGGAAACAATCAGAAAAGAAGCACAGACAAGTGGATAAATTATAGGGATGTGTACTTTTTTTCT
Organism: Albula goreensis; assembly: GCA_022829145.1. Taxonomy (NCBI): domain Eukaryota; kingdom Metazoa; phylum Chordata; class Actinopteri; order Albuliformes; family Albulidae; genus Albula; species Albula goreensis. Next base: position 29,407,713 of record CM040746.1, on the reverse strand, counting down.
TTTTCTTGGCTGGACGGCCTCTCTTGTTCTTCTTGACTCGACCAGAGCTGTCAGAGCGAACAGAGGAGCTGTGAACACTGGAGTCTTCCTGCTCTGAGTCATCTTCATCTAGATCCTCACTCTGAAGAGAGGAAGAGAGGGGTCAGAATGTCAGGATTGACACTGGCCTTCAGATACACAAACACACATACACACACACACAAACACAGATTCTCACAGAGCTGCTCTTCTTTCTCTTGTTGCCCAATGCTCCCAGTTTAATCCGTAGAGGTGCCATCTTCTTTCCTTTGGCCTTCTTTTTTTCCGGGACACGGGGACTTTTACTGCGCTTCTTATACCCTGGGCCTGGGGAGCAGGAAGAGGATGACAAAGACAGTCCAGTGGCTGGCTTGTGAGTCTAATTTATAAAATAACTCCTATCATTACAGATTTTTTATATTCCTTTCATTAAATAACCTATGCGACAATATATGACCACAGCTTTTTACGTGCTCTTTTAATTAGATATGCTTTGATACATCTTTTGTCCTCACTCACCTTTGCCCTCTTTGGTCTTGGCCTTGCGAAGTGGGGGAGGCTGAGGCGGTGGCTCGGGTGCAGCTGCTGCCGCGGAGACCTGCTCAGCAACAGCAGCGGCGGCAGCTGCAGCAGCTGCTGCCACAGCAGCTGCAGAACCCTTGAACGGGTTGTTTGAGCTGAACTCACGCCACTTGGCCCCCAAGATGGTCATCATCTTGGACATGGGAATTTTGGGGTTTTTCTTGGCTATCATGGGCCTTTGGACATGAGAGATTTGGTCAGCATCTAGGTCAGAAACACTGTACCACTGTACTGAATTTCAAATTGATATATGATATTTCCATGTTACTTTTGCCCTACAACAAAACAGCAGAAAGAACTCAATAATCTACTTCCCCTTTTGTGTTTTTCAAAGACTCAGCCTGCAACTGTATGATAAGACTGTAATCGCATAGGCAGAAAAGTTCTTCACCACTACATCAATTATCATCTTTTTTCAGGCTAAATCCTGTTTAAAATATGTTACACTGAGGCAACAAATGTTACACTTTGATTTTACTGCAGTTTTGCTCGTTATCCAATTTGTATCCAACAGACAAAAAAATCTTGCACCTTAAGTCCTTAATCCTTATTTGTTTTCTGTTACGATGCTTGAAGAATTAATAACTACTTTAGGCCAAACTGCCAATCAATTAAACTGCACTATACCCCAATCAAACTCAAATGTCAAGCTGATACTGTTGTTCATAGGTTCTGGTCAGTCTTTGACTGAGGATTACACTTGCGACTTCCTGGGGCCAAGGTACCATTGGCCACTAAGCCACTAAAGAAGCAAAGGACAAGGCACTGGTTAGCAACTCCTTGACTCTGCTGACCTCAATCTCATTTTTCCGGTGTAGAGTACCTCATAAACTGGCTGAAGGCTTTGTAGTTGGTAAGTGTACGGTAATCTTCATCTGTGAAGGTGTGATCCACATCCTCCAGTCCCCAGTCTCGGGCCAGTTGCCCTGATGTCTTCTGTTCCACTGGCTGGAAAGGATTGCACAGTTAGAAAGAGGCAGACTGACAACCAGTCAGAAAGCATTAAACTAGATGGTTTAATTCCAGGTTTTCCCTTCAATTCCAGGTTTTACATTTCACAGAAGACATCCTCAACACTATTTGATGATTTGAAAGTGGAGCCTCATTTTTAAATAGATGCTACATTTTGGGAAGAACATCTCCTATTACATAATGAGTATGATAACATGCTAATTCCAAGGCTCTGAACCATACCTTGACTGTTTCCTCCTGGTTGCTCTCTCCATCTTCTTTTTTCTTCTTCTTGGTCTTCTTCTCCTTCTTTTCCTTGTGTTTCTTCCTTTTCTTTTTTCCCCCAGCTGTGAAGTCACTGGCACCACTATCTGAGTGCTCTCCATACTCTCTGTCCGAGTCCCTCTCTACATCACTGTCCTGAGAGAGAGCGGGGGAGAGAAACAGAGAGTGGCATTGCTGCATTAACACAAAACTATTGCATTTGTTACAGTGAGCAGGGATGGACAGTATTGTAAATATGATTTATAACTAATCTGAATTAGCATTTTATGTACTTATTTAATTTATCAGTTGCTTCCAGTCCAGCAGCAATTTAAAATTGTTTATTAACATATGTGTCAATGATGTATACCATGTTTTGTAACAAAATACATTTAGTTTACTTTTGCCCATGCCTGACTACAATGACAATGATTTAAGTAGTTTTCAGTTGCAAGGGCATAAACTGTATGAAAAAGATTCAACAAAAACCCATATCACATTGAGATACTGCCCACTGTGGACAGTAAGAACCGATTGCTGTTTAAATGAGCAGGCTTACTATCTTTTTGCGTTTGTGAGCTTTGGTCGTCTTTTCATCTTTGTCCTTCTTTTTTGCCTCCTTCTTCTTCTTGGGGCCCCGTTTCTTTTTTGTTGGCGCGTCCCTATCCGATGTCTCTCCTCCTTCTTCACACTCATCTGAATGTGTATGTGGGGGGCATAGAAGCCAGTTAACATGAAGTCATACTGACAGAGATCTCCCCCACCCCACTCCACCCAGTGCCGTGCATTATCCAGTTAATCTGTTCCAAATACAATTAAGTCCAACAATAACCCCAGCATATAGGAATGCACACACATTGTTAGCTCTCTATTATATATGCCCCATGTCCTCTTGTCAAGTATTGTTAAGTATTACATGCACCTTTGACACCAATAGTACTGCCAGACGTTATGAAATAATCTTAAATTTCTATACAGATTTAGTATATTGGTCTTCCCTGATCCAAAGTGAAAAAAGGAAATAAGCAGCCAACAGCTACCAACTGATAATAACTAGAAAGGCATACAATTACTAGTCTGGAACAATTAACCTTTTACATTAACCATAAATATAAATTGCTGGTGCACAAAGACCGTTTGTCTTAAAATATTCTTACAGTTCTGCTACATACCATATATTATGAGCAAGAAATTGCCCGCCACAAGCAACATGCGAACACGTTCAGAACAAATTATATATTTTAAAGGGCAAAGGGGAATTTTGGAGTTCTGTTATTGTTAACATCTCAGATAACTAAACATTTAATTTATACTACAAGTAAAACATGTAACTGGCAGTATCACTGCAATAATTCCAAACAGTTCGGAACATGTCCAGTTAAAAAAAAAAAAATCAACAAAGTAAAACGTATTTGCAAATTAAGCAATGCAAACGGGGAAATGACGGCAAAAATATTGCTGTTAACAAAGTGACCGGATAGTTGATAAACTCATTTTCATATTTTCGACTGATTTAAATAATATAATTTTTATCAAGCAAACATGATCACCTTTTCATTGTTAGACTAATGCACCTGGCTTTAAAGTACAACTGGAAATAAAAACTGATATCGCTATCTCCATCGCGTGATGTACATTAGTTTGATTTTGTCTTTGTTGGGAACAATTCACCCGGGCAATCTTCGCGCATTATTTCATATCTGCAGCAAAGCGCAGCCAGAGGCGGCAGCAGCAACACTCTGGGCTCGGTGATTTTGAGGCCGCAAGCGAAGCACTAAGATGAACTGAAACGACTCCCTCCCACTGTTAATTCCCACACCTGCGTCGCGACCGCCAGACTAACCCCAAGTTTATGCCTCTGGAGGGTTTGTGGGAAAACATAGATGCTAGCTTTTAGGTTTATATAGCAAGTTAAATACGTTAAAATGCATGTTAAATCAGCAAGGCCCTAGTAAATACAATAATCTATTCTTTCGTGCTGAAATAAATACGCGCTATGGTTCACGATAGCATTACAGCCAAATCATTTCTTTTACATGTACGTTATGCAGTACTTCATGACTTCATGTCTGAACTCGAAAATAGACATAATAAAGTAATTATAATTCCGCACGACCTCAGTTTTAACTTTTCACTCTTACCACAATATCTATAAATGTTCTTGAATAAAAGGGGTATTAAAGGCTTCAGAACATTGAAATAATGCTGTTTGCAGCTTCCTGGCAACACTAGTTGCAGTGGTAATTCAGCAATTAATCGATAAATATAAAAGCGTGATCGTGTTGGCCTTAATCGTTTTAGAAATGCTGTGCTGTATGAATTATTTTCAAAATCATCTTTATTCTGAGTGAAGTGGAATGTGAATATCCAAGCTTTCATCTTTAACAACTTCAAAATCACATCCGATTTGTTTATTTATTAAACCAGTTAGAGGGTGTTTCACATTTTTTATATAATTTCAAAAAAGAATGAAACTTGCTTCCACAGAATGTATATTCACACACCTGTAGTGGAACAGTGTCTGAATGCCCTTTCCTGAACCGTCCCTATCAGTGGGACAGTGGGTAGGGTCAAGTTTATTTACAGTCTGTCACACAGGCTCTCATTCAATCAAATGTGACCCCCGCGCTCACGCTCTAGCATGCACCACTATCCTCTGAAACACCACACATTCTATAGAGAAAATATTATGGCTGTGGAGACTCCATGTTGTCTATAAACGGAGCTATATGGAACACATCGTGCAATGCAACCTATTTAAATAATAATTTACATGTATTATTGTTGGTAAATGTCGGTTCACAGAAAAGAGATTAGAAAAAACGAGGACTGCCCGCTTAAGTAACACTAATATGGGGGGAATGAAAACTGTGAGGTCCGAAGTTTAGTTGAAGTTGTATTTCAACTCTTTATAAACACTTATAGCTTGTCGTGGAATAAAACCTTATAGAAACAAAACATATGAGAGTACACACTTGCGAAATACAAATGTATATGTAAAATGTTTCCTTCTGGCTTTATTTTGGTTTATGTCTATGTGTTACGAGCTAACGTTGCTATTTTGTATGCGCGCTCCCGAGTCTTTAGCCACAGTCTCTACTGTACCTGGCGCGGCTCGTGTTGCAGTTTCTCTAGGCGCCGCCGGCGAGTTTATGTCGCTTGCGTTCTCGTCTAGGTCTCCGTCTTCTTCTTCTTCTTCATCAAAATCTCCTCCCTCGGAATTAACCACCATGCCCTCATCTTCCTCACAGCCGCGTAGAGGAGAGGACATTATATTCCTGTCACCGACCCCGTGCGCGAAAACAAGAAATGTATTTATCCCGAATTATGTTTTTTCAATATTCAAATCGCAACACAAAAAAGTGGGGGACGTTTTGGAATATTTTACACTACAAGGCAGAGAAACAAAGATGGCCGCCCTTATATTTATTTTTTAACAACCCCCCCAATAAGAAAAAAAATCCCCTTACATAAAAAATGGCTGACTATATTATTTCAGAACGCCCCCCTCCTCCTCCTTTCTCTCTCTCTCTCTCTCCCTCTCTCTCTTCTCCCCTCCCTCCTCAAAAATATTCACATTGTTACAAGAAAAGGGGTGTTTAGCTGGGTGCAAACTACATTGTTACATGTTTATAGTTTCTTCGATTGGTCTCGAAGTCGGGTATTCCCGGTGACTGTCTTTCTGTCGAGAGTTCTGGTAACAACTCTTGCTTTCCGCACTGCAGAGCGCAAGACAAATCTAACAAATATGGCTACCTTAATATTCTTAAAGGCCCCCACCGTAGTATAAAATTATTTTTGAGCAGGGGAATTGTATATCGGGGAGGGAGATTGAAGGGGGGCCAGGGAAATCTGCAGCGGCCATGCTCATACTTACATCAGATAGACTTGCTTAAAATTTAACTACTTAATAGCAGTAATAGAAAAACTGAAATATGTAAACCGATTCCCAATTCAATTAAATATACTCCACACTAATCTATTGTCCACGAGGCAGTATATGTCAAACCCTAAATACTATGTTGAAAAGATAAAATGCATTAAAAGGAGAGACCATGAAAACTTCATATTGGGCAAAGGTGCAGATCATCTAGTAACTTAAGGGTAAAACACAGGTTCACACAAACTAAAGTACAACATTACAAAAATGTAAAAAGAAGAGGTGCTAATGAATATTACAAATACATAACCCTTGGTCGAAACGTATAGTTTTTGCACCTATTTTCTCAAACCCTCGAGTAAATCAGTAACCGGACACCCTGTAGGTTCCAGCTGCCAGCAAGGTGACTTTGTACAAAGCGCACGAAGGCAGCAGAAAGCACGTCGGATGTTCCCTAGAACTGCCATAAAAGGAGAGCTGAGTAAAATAGAGATGAGAAGCGAAAACGTAGAGATAGGAAAACTGTTACTACAATGCTCAATGGTATTAACAAACACACACTCAATCAATCTGATGTCAGCAAGCGCACAGCCAAAAAATATACAGGTTTAGATAAACGACATGGTAAATGACAGGTGCTCATGATGTTTTAATGACTTAACATGAAAGTGAACTAATGCTTCTGCATATTTTTATGGTGCGCTAATAAATACAATGCAAACACTGTCCGTAAAGTGTGACATTTTTGATAACACATAATACACTATTAATGAACTTAGACAGTTATAGTGTTTTAACAATTGAGGTCTGAAATTGAAGGAGGTTATGCAGGACATGCCTTTAGCGACTGGTGCAGCCCTCAGCGGCCCAAGTCTGTCGCCAAGAGCGAGGTAAGTAAAGAATATGTGGGGAAAGCAAACAGTCGTACAGAAGGTTTTCTGGTGAGCTTAAATACAACTTTTAAAATCAGAAGCACATTTTATTTTATAAGCGTAAAACTGCCACATCTGAGAGACAGAGAAAGTATGCAAGAGTAAGAAGTGAGTAAGAGGTTCATTTCCTTTTGTTATTACTATGGTAACCATCATCGGTTAGTGTTACGTGATTTCATGATAGACTTCAAATGTTTTATTTTTTCAAATATTGTTCAAAAAACAAAACATATCTATCTAGACTGTTAATTGAGGGATTGCATTTGTTGAAGGCATAAGTTACAGCATACATGTAAGAGAATTAAAATCTACTGTAGTTATTAATTACACACTTCCAATTTAAAATGGACTGCTATTTTACAATAAGACCACATTCACTGAATTTGAAAAATCTGATTGTAAATATTTTTGAATAAGGTATAATGAATGAATGCCTCACTCTGGTTTCCAATTACCTTGTTTTCTCACCATACACCTTCTGTGCTCTTTCGTCTAGGCTCACATCTCTGTGAGGTCATCGTTGAAATAGAGGCAGATAGACTGGGTGAAGAGGTCTTGGTCAATGCGACTGTTATAGAAGTCTTCGTCTTCATCTGGGATGCCATTTTCAGTTAAGGTCTTGCTCATATCCAGGGTGACACAATTGTGCTTCCAGGTATACCCGGTGGCATGGGAGTTGTAGTACAGGTAGCGTTGCAGAATCTCATTCATTGTTTCCTCGGAGCACACCTGGCAAAGTCAGTAGGAGACTAAAACTATAGTGGACAGATATAAAGGGCAGATGACAGGACCCATTCATGTAGAGTCCTGAGCAAATCAATGATGCTAAGTATATTTGTTGTACTACTGTGTATATTGGGGATGATGGGTTATCTTCAGATGAATAACTTTGAAATTAATAGAAGCCAAATATGCAACGGTCCTGAGGTTGTGCATTTTCTCAATGTCTTTGGTTTGGCTTTGATAAAATATTTGGATAGTAGGAGGAAGATAAGCAAGAGGAGTTGGAAAATCCCTCATTGTACAACATAAAGCAAAATTAAAGTTGCTTTAAACCAAAAAAAACTTTCACTTGACTTGAGATAAGTAGCAGTGGTGGCAAATTGAATGTCTCTTTTTCTGTTATTAAAAAACAGCATAATTTTTAACAGCCTTAAAAATGATTCTAGACTGTTAATTTGCTCTCACACAGGCTCAGAGGAAGGACCCATTATGAATACCTAGGTTGATAAATAATAGGCCTTATTCTCTCAAGTGATACGAAACTCCTCATTTATCTAAATGAATGAGCATTCTGTCTGTACCACAAGTTTGATGCACTGAGGCTTTTATTTGAACCAGAGTTGGGACTGGCTCAGTGGCAAAAGCCCCTTCCCCAGTGGCTACTCACCTCCAGACGCTGCTCCTGGGAAGTGAGGGTGTTGATGATGCGGATCCACCGAGTCTTGCCTGACAGCATCCCAACTTCATACTGGCTGTCCCTCCACCACGGTGTCTCAAAGTCATTGGCCCAGTCCGTGCGGGGGCAGGGAGGTGGTACATGCACAAAGCGGCCCCTGGGTGTGTAGTACTTAATGCAGCCAGAAAGTGGGTCCACATGGGTCTGAATCTGAATGTAGATAAGACCTTAAAATAATACTATTCCAGATACAGATAGTCTACCATTAGTCACCCTCAGACGGCAGCTGGTTTCACTTACATCTTTTGTCTTTGGGTCAAACCAGTGGCTGATGTCCTTTCCAGCGCACTCAAGTATGGGTTTTATAAGGACATCACCTTAAAAAGGTATAGAGTATAGGAGTGATGCCTTTATGTCACAAATGATATTTTAATGTCTGCAGATCAAAGAGGCTCACAAACTTAATGAATGACTATGGAAATACAGATTACTGGCTTGGCTGATTCACTCCCTCTGAGGAAGATAAACTTCATCCAATAGTATTATTAAAACTGAAGCTACCTTTTCAACAAATGTATATATATTTTTTAAAAAATCAGTAAATTCAGCAAGGTTTCACAAATTATTTTAAAGTTCCAAACAATTAATGACACCTTAGTTACACCTTAGTACTTTATAAGAACTGTGTTCCATTTTAAAAAGACAAAAGGAATTGCTTTGTCATGTTTGTTGCAGAAAATAATTGTTAACACTTACCTTTATATTCATTTACCAGCGGTGTTAAGTCATATACCTTGCCTAAGAATGACACCCATATGTCACCAATTGTGTTGTGTAGCGAGACTTCATTCGGAGTAAAATACTTTGGACGGTGCATTTTTATTCTCTATAGGCCTATGTAAGCATAGGCTACACATGCCCAAAAATTATTTATGTATTAAAACAGATCGCTGTAATTAAATACTGTGGCATTAGAAAACATAAACGAAAGACATTTAAGAGAGGGGTCGAAGGCGTCGCAGTACTGTACACAAGCAGCTGGTTGCTTCGTTGCCGTGGTGACCACCACTAGCATTTCTGTGTTATCGGTATCACAGATCGCAGACCCCTGGATATTGTATTTGATCCTTATCTTTCCCTTATACATATCAAAAGAAAGCTTCTTTGAATATGATTGACACATGTACGGTGATTATAATTCCCCATGTTGAGTAAGTAGCCTTCAAGACATTACAGCGGAAAAGCATTGGTACATTCCTCCTCTGCTTTATTGCTACTACACTACACTTACTACACTACCGATACTACACTTCCCATGATGCTACACTGGTGCGTCAGTAAAATAGGCCCTACATCACTTCAGTACACAGAGCACAATCCTGGGTAAAACGGAAAAACAAAGATGGCCGCAGTGAATGAAGAAAATGGCACAGCTCTGCACAGTATGGTAAGATGACACTTAAAACAAAGCGTAAACTAAGTTTCCAGCTCACACAGAAATGTAAATTATATGGTCCATTGTTGTCTGTAAGTAACGCTACCAAGGTAACTCGTAACCCTAAAGTGTCGGGTTCAGTCTCTAAGAATGGCACTGCTGTTGTAGCCTTGAGCAAGGTACCTAACCCAAATTACTTCAGTAAAAATCTAGTCGTATAAATCGATAGTGTGTAGAAATGTAGACCGTTTAGATAAGAATGATAAGATAGATAAGGATAAGAATGGCTGCTAATGCTTACATTTAGACGTAGGTGTAGGTGTTCACGTACGGTGCAGTGCAGCTAACTTTAATACCGCAACTCTAAAATCATAGTTTTTTCCAAAGATGTGGGGTTCCAACGTCTGGTCTTCGGGATTTTCACCTGGATGGGGTGTTAAATGTTTCTTAGGCCTCAGTGGCTTTATATTTTTATCATCAGGAGGAGGCATCGGGACCTTCATTGGCGCGTCAGAAGCTAGAGAACCTGCTGAACAAGAGTATGAGAATCCGTATGACAGACGGACGGACCCTGGTGGGACTGTTTCTCTGTACCGATCGTGACTGCAACGTCATTCTCGGGTCCGCACAGGAGTTCCTTAAGTCTACAGGTAAACTTTGTGCACATCAAAGCTACAAACACTTTTGCACCACGGTTTCTTCTTCCATATGTGGACTGTGATATCAATATAGTGGTATACCACATCTTTCTGTCTGTCAATTATCTTTTCAGTTACACGATCTTTGAGGTTCATTAAACCTTTAGGTGATTGACTGCAGTGTAACAAAGACCTCTGGACCAAAAGGAGTTGTTCTAACTACCTGGGAGTACACCAAGCAAAAGTCTTTAACAGTAGCCCTGTTAGTTACTAGGTAAACAAAACATTTGAAGAAGGACAATAAGAGGTCATTGATGAAAATCAATGTATGGAAATCATGTCTTCTGTTATTAAATAAGACATTTTCCTGTGGACTAAAAAAAAAAAAAATTAAATCATCATTTAAATGTTTTGCATTATTTTACCTTGGCTCAATATACCTGTTGATATTATTTTACTTCTCTATCTTACAAGAAAATGTGCTACCCATTCCTGTGAGCACACAGTGAGGTTTTGAGTGTCACAAAGATAATGTGTGCAGCATGGGATAGTTAAAGCCACTTGTGTGAATATTTTGGTAGACAATGAATTCAAATGTAAATCTGATAAATGGTGGGCCTTTCCATGAGCACAAACTTGTCCACACACAGGTTCTATAGGGATATCAAGCCATAAAATAATGGAATTCCCAAGGACCTTTGTAAAATGCAAAATTTGTTAATATATTAAACTGGAAAGGGTGAAAAGTGATTTTAAATGCTTCAAATAAACATTTGTATTTGGAATAAATGTTGCAATGTATTTGATTGCATGCCCTTGTCTCTGTAGTTAGAATTGTAAACTATGTGAGATTTACTGGCCTTATCTTCATATGCGTCTATGAGAGAGCAGTTTTGCTAATTGTCTGTGTTGGGAGATAAGCGATAACAGTCTTGCATATCTGTGTGCTTTGTACTACCTTCAGACTCATTCTCACAGGGAGAACCCAGAGTACTTGGTCTTGCCATGATCCCTGGCCATCATGTGGTTTCCATTGAAGTGGAGTCTGACAGTCTGCTCATCCCCCGGGTCATCTGAAGATGCAGGTGATGGGTGGAGACTAAGAGACACACCCACCCACACAGCGCTGATAGGGTGCAAGTCAGACCTTGGAGGAACTTATGACACATTGACTAAAACTGTACATACAGGCTGCAAGTCCAGCCCAGAGGCAGTCTACACTCATACAGGACTGCTTATGCAGGCCCAGATTAAAGCACCTACTCCTCCTGAAGGCAGCTCATCCCACACCTGCTATGAGCCAAACTGGACCCAGCTAGACCACCTGGCTTACTGGAACTGTGCAGTCAAGCATGTTCCACAGGGCAAAATAATCTGTGTGCCTGTATACATTAGGTAGAAGCTACTTCTACAGATATACTAAGGAAGAGAAGTGTTAACTTTGGAGTTGGGGGGAGGATAAGTCCTTTTGCACATACTTTAGCAACAGTGCTGAACCTAGACATTGTCATTAAATTGAAAATAAATTTTTTAATTGCTACAATACAACTGGGTGATGACTCAATATAATTTCTAGTTTGCACAGAAAGTGTTCAGGTGAGGTAATGAGTTGCCAGTGAATTGTGTCTTGATATCAACTTGCACTGTTGTTTACAGAACCATAAAATATGTCTAAATTAGGATGTGTGAATTAAATGAGTAACTATGTAATCCATTAAGGACTATTGAGTATATTTCAGGTATTCTGGGCAGTCAATTGATGTACACTGCTAAATAATTTTCCAAATCTGTACAACTGTGTAGTTTGTCAAAGATTATTCTACTTTATCTGAGGGTGATGCACTTTGAATCTGGTCAAACAAATTGTTCCCAAGCTGTTTTTAATTGCTTTGGAGTGTACTCCAAAAGGTTTTCCCTTCTGATGAAAACAATTACAACATAATTGTATGATAATCCACAGAAAGGCCTTACATTCTGTTTGCTGAGCTCCTGTGTCCTGGGGCCATAGAGCCTGAAAATTTACTCAAAGGGGGCAAGTCAATCTATCCCAAAGTTTTTATCCACAGCTGTCATTTTATGATCTAATCAATCGACAAAAACAGAGGTTATGAAAAAAATAGATTCTCTTTGAAATTTATTTTAAGATTGATTGCAAATTGAATTTCCCCCTAAAAGTTTTACAGAATGAATTTGTATTAATCTTTTTAATGGAGCAATTGCACTAAAACATGAAGTCTGGAGTGGCCTGCATTTAAAAAAGTAAAACACAAAAAGGAGAAAATAAGTGCAATCTCTCAGACATGCCTTCAAGTCCAACAACAACAAAAAAGATGACACCATTGAGCTTCTCTCCACATACCTACTGGTGCAACGCTATATCAGTATTTCACACTCTTCACAATAAGAGAAGCAAATGAATGATGGGTTGCCTTGAAGATTCAACCCAAAGTAACATCTAATAAACTTCTTCACCATTATTTTTTTAAGTACATGTGTAGGTTTTGTTGTTAAAAAAAAAAATTGCAGAACAGATAAGCTCCTCGATGGAGTGAGCAGATGGCACAAGGAAGACAAAAATGAACTTCCTGAAGAATACAGAATGGGTGGGGGTGGGACCTGCAAACAGGCACATGATCTGTGCCACTGAGAGAACTTGAAATTATGTGTGGCTCCAACTTCACCTCATCAGCTTGGTGAGTCTTGTGTAACTAGCCGAGCATCAAGTCCATGATTGTGCCTCCACTCAGAGGCATAAAACCCAGCCCACAAGTGTCCGACAGCCCTGTGGGCTGAGTCTCCAAAGTCTTACAACATTCCCCTGCAAATTCACGAGTACAATTCCAACACACCATCCTGCAATCCAGCCAGCCTTTATCATCAGGTTTTGGCATCATCCTCTCTCCTTTGCTTCCATTTTCCCTCCCTTCCATGTCCCCACTCTCCTTCATGCTAATTGTAGTGGAATTTGAAGTGGAAGTTTCCACCAGATCCAAAGGGGTTGAACTCGAACGGCCAGCCTTGTCCCCCACCACCACCTCCTCCCTGCTGGCTCTCAGGGTCCAGTGGGTCCTCCCCAGCATCAAACTTCTGCCGCATTTCTGCCAGAGAGAGGGGGATAGGACAATGATGAGGTTTCACATCAGGCCACAATGTCTTTTTTCCAGGTGTAGATGTTTTACTGTTGATACTCAGAAGTATGTGAATGGAGAAAACATTACAATATGTTATGTGTATGTCAGGGAACTGGGCTTTCAGTAAATATCCAGTGGTATGAATGTGTATCATGTAATATAAAAAAAAAAGGCTGTGCAAGGGCCAGTACACAACAGTTCCTGGCATAAATGCACACAAACTGTAGTTCATGGTTTGTTTCCTAGCAAGTGGGGGCAAGTGTTAAAGCAAAATAAATCAATGCAATCATCCTCATTTATTGAGAAATCAAAAGCATACAGGTCAGCAGTCGACAGGTTTTACGCACTTTAGTATTGATCATACCTGGGTCAGTGAGCACCTCTTTAGCAGATGCAATGTCTATGAACTTCTTCTCTGCCTCCTTCTTCTCTGACTCTGACTGGAAGTTATCTGGATGCCACTGTTGGGCCAACTTCCTGTATGCTTTAATGATTTCCTGCTTGTTTGCACTCCTGTGGTTAAAAAAAAAAAAGAGACTGTAAAACATGCATTTTTGGGGTAAGTAAAAATATCACCATTCCAAAATGCTGTCATTCACTTCCACAGTAGTGATAACTGTACAGCTCTAACTTCCACTGGCTTAACACAACATACCTGTTAACTCCTAGGATCTTGTAATAATCCCTCTTTCGCGAAAGTTTAAGCAACTTCTGTGCCCGTTCCAGACCCTCTCGAATCTCCTGGTTATCCTCATCAAATTCTCGGGCCTCTTGGTAGTCCTCCACAGCTGCAACAGCAAGGAAATGAGCATACAATTTATGTTATGACAGCTTGTACTGAGCAGTTTAGACAAAAAAACAACATCAGAGATGGACTGGTAAGAATCGTCTATTTTTACTAATATTTCTTTAACATAAAAAATGCGTAAGTATGACTGCATGCTATTTTTGTACATGGTTTCTTTGATGATCTCCAGCAAGTCTCTTTTAAGCCTGTCACCCAATAACCTCTGTCTAGTATAGATCACTCTGATCTATAATCAACATGGCAACCTAGGACACTAAAAGTGGTTTTCCATTTGATATAGGCATTTTGGAGATCTGATGTCGAACATGGAAGAATGTGTACGTGCATGTAATTTATAGCACTGCAAAAGCAATTTGATACTGAGGCATTGGCAATTTCCATGATTAATAATAGGGGCTTCTATCATATTTTAATAAAAATGGGATTTTTATCTAAGCTAAATTTTGTAGCCACCCACATATTTTATGGAGCTTATTTAATAAGACCCCCACCTAGATCCCAAATGGAATGACTCACAATAAGTACTTAATTTGGGTGACTAAATGTGCCTCTAAATGTGCTTTTTGTTTGTGGTTTTACAAATCACATTGTTTCATCTCTACATGCATTTTTATTACCATAGTGTGTAGTTTGGCTTAGTCCTGACACCATATTCAGCTAGAGCAAAAAGTGTTTATAGCGCAGAACAACCTCTCAGTTTCATGTCCCATGACAACTGTCAAAATTAGATAAGCAGCAACCATCTATCCTAAAGCACAATCTATGCTATATCTAAAAGATATTTCATGTGAGAGGAAGATTTTTGATTTGCCCACTTTGAAATATTCAAATGGAATATCCTCAAACAGATACTATGAATTTCCCCTGTCAGCAGTGTTGATTGTGAAAGCATTATCCTGCAAACAAAAAATGTTTTGAGTGACAGTAGACACACCATCCAGGCATTAAATCTTGCCATGTTCAACTAAAACTGTCAAACAACAGCCACACATATGCTCGAGATTGACTGCCGTGACTTTGGTCAATTCTTGAAATATATTATAGATATCTTACACTGAAATGTATTATAGATACATTACACACATACACAAAGTGTATGAGTATTGTTCTATGCTCACTTTTGCTTTTCCCTCGAAATTAAGGTGAGGGTATCAACAGGAGAAACCAGATCCTACAAAAGCTCTCCTACTCCAAGATAATGTATCAATGCAACTCAGGGCAAAAGACTATTCTTGATCCCACAAGGGTGTGAGGATGAGGTGGAATACACATCTAGCCTGGCATGGGGAGAGGTGACGAAGATGACCTTTCTCATAGTCCTGGTTGAGGATGTAGGCTTCTGCCCGGTCCCTGAGCACATTCACATTTCGGGGGTCTCTCTGATGGGCCTCAGAGCATGCGTCCACTGCCTCCTGAGCCCTCTGATTCTAGGGAAGGGAGAGAGGGTCAGTTCCCATGCCTTTGACCCTTGTGTGGTCTACATAGATTTGGTAAATGACATAAGGCAGCTTACCTTGACCAGGCAGAAGCAGATCCTCTCCTTGGCTTTGCTGGTGTAGAAGGGAACATTGGGTTCCGTCTTCATTACTGACTCGTACTTCTCCATCGCCTCCTGGTACCTGAGGGACCCATTTATTGCTATTAGAATGTGAAACTACATTTTAAGATGCCATTCACGTATTGTTAATGTTGTTGAAATATGTCATATTTACAAAAAGAAAACTTTTCAGGAAATAGGAAAACCTGCTTTATTATTATATGATACAAGTGTAAGTCGCATGGTGTTTTGAATATGGTGTTTTGCATTAGTCACCGAGCCATGACATGTTGACAGTACACAAACTGATGACAGAAAATTTGTATTCATGTTCCAACTCAAAAATGGTAAAAGTGGAGATACCAGCATTGCTTGTAATTGCCAATGTTGTGAAAGTATTACTAAATCATAATGCTGTGGTCCATAGGCTCACTGACACCTTTACACAAACACAAACCTCTGCTCTGAGATGAGCTCTTCAGCGGAGTCCAGCTGCTTGCTGAGTTTCTTCACTTGCTTGTAGTGGGAGAAACAGTTTTTATCATCCTGATCGAGCTTGAGGCACTCACGGACATGACTGACAGAAAAGAAGGCAGAATGAATGAGTAAAGGAGTGAGACAGTGAAAAGGCATACAGCAGCTGTAGTAATCAGGGAGGGAGCACATGCTCACTCACGCACACGTGCACACAACATCATCTGGAAAACAGACAGCCAGCTGATCCTCTATCAGTTATTCAGCCATTCTGACAGTCAGTCAACCTCTGTACCTCAGGGCCTCTTGGTGTTCCCCCAGCTCATAGTGTAGCCTGCTGAGCTTGAGGAAAGCCGCACGGTTGTCATTGCGCAGGCGTGTGGTGGGCGTTAAGTCCTGGATGGCTTTCCGCGCATCCCCCAGCCGGATGTAGCACTCTGCACGCAGCTCTCGAGAATCTGGGTCCCAGGGGGAGATCTGGGTGAGCCAGAGAGGTGAGAGGTCGCTTTTGACAAATGTTTCTGCTTTTTTCTTTTCAATAATTGACAAATATTCGACCCTGTATGAGGTATGTGAGCAGATGAGGGTCTTTGTGACTTGGTCTAGTGTTAAGCGTTGAGTACCTCTATGACACGGTCCAGCACACTAACGGTTGCATGGTAATCTCCCTGCTGGTGGGCAACATGTGCCTCCTCCTGCAACACCTCCAGCTCCTCCGTCCTTAGGAGCTGATCACGAGCCTCCACCTGGTCTGGGGACCCCTCCAACTGCAGAGGGAGTGAGACATGTAGACCGTAGGAAAAGAGGACAGTGGAAAGTGCAGGAGGGAGAGAAGATATAAGAAAGGGGAGGAAAATTAAAAGCATGAGTGTAAAAGCAAAGAAATGATAGAGAGAGAGGAGAGCAGAGGAGGAAGTGGGAGGAGTTGAGCAGTGATGGAAATGAGAGGAGTTAGGAGAAATGAAGATAAAGAACTCTGCACAGAATACCTCAAAGACAACATGCTGGCATGACTAGCCTTGCATTCCAGGCTTATACCCTGCTACGGTAAGTCTGCCGCTACTATGGCCAACATTATTTCAGTAAGTGATGTTCCCAGACAGTAAGATATAAGTGCCTTGATATTTCTCAAAATCTTTGCATTCGTGTTCAAGTGCTGAGATATGTCAGATCAAGAGCATATGGAAGTGCTGTTTATTTGGACTCACCACAGCCTGGAAGTCCTCTCTAGCCTCCTGGGTGTTACCCTGTTTCAGCAGGATATTTCCCCTCTGGAGACGGGCCTGCAGACAGAAAAAGAGTCCAGAATTCTCCACTGTAATCAATAACATTCTATACATCTACACAAAGTGATGTGGCAAAGTTATTGATATTGGTTGAAAGGAGAAACTCACAGCTAGGAAGTCTGGTTTGAGCAGTATAGCTCTGGTGAGATCAGGAAGGGCTGATTTCGACTTGCCCATGGCCAGAAACACTGCTGCACGCTTGTAGTATGTCAGGTAGTTTTTGGAGTCACCCTCTAGATATGGTTACACAGCACATATACACAAGACAAACTGTCAGCCTCAGGAATGGAAAATAAATGTTTACCTTCGAAGTACAGCTACAGTTACAAGTGTCAGAAAAATTTGACTATGTCTCTATTTACATTTCCCTGATTTTGTGTTTATAAGTTGGTTTGCTTCCAGTTTTGGTTTGTCCTGATTGTTTTTTTTTTTTTTTTTTTTTTTTTTTTTTTTGGCTGGCAAGACTGACACTGGAAAGCGTAAGAGTCTAACCTGCGCCAAACTTGATGCATTAATATTTATTTTCAGCATTATTTCTTACATTAT
Organism: Albula goreensis; assembly: GCA_022829145.1. NCBI lineage: Eukaryota > Metazoa > Chordata > Actinopteri > Albuliformes > Albulidae > Albula > Albula goreensis. Next base: position 29,389,832 of record CM040746.1, on the reverse strand, counting down.
ATTGATGGGGGAAGAAAAGCTCAACTCTCAACACAACAAAGCTTTTCCAGTCCAAGGCGTAATAAGAGGTGACGTAAAGTATCTGATTTCCTAACCTGGCTTCCTATTTCAAGTTCTATTCAATTTTACAGTCAGGCCCAGTTTGCACAGAGCTCCCTCTGTCTATCTAAACACCATTGTGTGTGGGTATGTGTGCTGTTTCTTACCCACAGCAGAGTGATAGTGGGAAAGAGCTTCTGCCAGCTGCCCAGCTGCCAGCAACTTGCGGCCCATCTCCAAGTGATGCTCAATCTCCACATGTGTGGCCCCTAAAACACCTGCAACACAAGGGCAAATCTGCTCTTATGACGATGGATTTCCATTCAATTAACACAATATTTTATGCAACCTTATCAAATAGAAACAGAGCTAACAGTATGTAGAATAAGTCGTCCTGTTTGACAAAATAAGCATTGAACACATCTCTCAGTGACAACCCTCTCAATGACAGGCTGTTTTTGTTTTACCTGCTTGTTCAGTGCTATTCAAGAAAAAAAAAATACTGTAACTTGTGTTGGCTTTCTCCTTGGAATACAGGTTCTTCATATTTCCTATTTTAATCAGTACACTCAGAAATTTGAATCCTACTGACACATTCATAGGAATATTGTATTCATATTTACTTGTATCATGTTTATTAAGCTTGTACTATTAAATCAGGGGCTAAGGAAAGAAATAACAGAAATAACTTTCAGAAACACCTTTATATACATATTTTTTCAGTAAAACAAAAAATAAAATAATATTAATACAATTAAGCTATATCTGCTACAAAAGCATTGAGGCACTTAAGGGAACTGATAAATGACGTCACAGGAGACTAACGCTAAATTGACTGCTTCATCAAGCTTTACTACTTAGCAGTTAAACTGGAGTAGAGGCAAAATTCAAAGTATGCCCCCAAGATAAATCGCGGTAAATTATTTATTCAGGCCAAAACTGAAGTAATCAAATTATCATTGTCTACGACATCCTGAAAGTGACAGGAAACTTCGCCACGTATCTACTCAACAGCCAGAGTCAATTATATGTGCTATTAAATAACTATACGACAAAACCAGGTATCACGCCAAAATCAATAAAGACATAGAACTGGGCCAACAAGGCAAATAAGAATGTCTCCCTGCACCTTTCAAGATAATCACTCACACCCATATAATTTGCATTTTCAACCATCGTGAAAAAATAAATGGCTGTGAGTCCTGGGCACATTCCTGTTGGAGAACATAGCTAGCACATCGATCACTACATCCCAGTGCCCATAGGTGGAGGTCCTTTATCAGGAGGTGCTACAGGTCAGGTTATTGTCATGGTGACATAACATAACATAATAGTACGAGTATGTTAAAGTTTTGTTTGCTTAAGCTAGCAAAGTTTATTAGCTGGCATGTAATGAAACCCACCGACTCATTATTCATGGACAAACACATTCAGTTTGGGTAATATGCACGATCTACCTGCCTTTATTTGTTACCTGACACGCTCTTTTTTGTTAAGTTTTGTAGTTTGACCGACAGAGGAGATTTTTTGGTAGCTACAGGTGACGCTTACCTCCCAGCTTGATAGCTAGAGAAGAAGCTGAGGAGGCTCGGTGCCTGAACATTAAGTTACGTCCTATCCCTTGCTCAGTCTTCATGTGGTAACAGTTTCGTGCAGATATCGAATAAACAGAAAAAAAAACTTTCCAAGGCTGTATATGAACTAGTTGCAAAACGTATCGGGGAAGTCTCCCGTCTTACCGTCCAGCTGTAGGTCCAACACAACGCAAAGCAGTGACAAGGAAGACAGGACACCACTCAGACCTTTCCGCCTCTTCGACTCCATAGTCAGAACCATTACCACGTAGCTGCCTAATAGAACTGTTCAAACGCTTTTATTGCACAGCAAGTCTTTAAATGCACTCTGTAAAACATCTAGCTACTGATAGCTAGCTGTCCATCTTGCCTACAGAGAAATGTAGACTACGGTACGTGTTTCTAAAGTCTCCGACTGCCTGACTGGAACCGGCATCTAACGTTCCCACACAAACGCAGTGGCTTTCGTCTGTCGATTTCCCCTCGCTAATCTTTAACCTTACTTATCTACTGGTATACAATTGGTATATTGCTCTTGTTTCTTCTGACGTGGTTTGACAGTGAGGGGTCGCCAGCAGCTGTCAGTTGTAAGTTTTAAGAAGTGAAACTTCACCCCCGTCCAGTTTGAGTGCTTCACTCCTATTACGCGAACCTGTCAGCATTAGCTATCGGCGAACCACCACACATCCGCGTTTGCCTACCAACGTGGTATCATCCCATTGGTCGCTTTTTTAAAACATGAAATGACAGTCTCTGTGCCCGTGTTCGATGTGGGACGTTCTGAAATATCCAAATACAGTATATTCTGGCCGTGCCTGAAGAAGTGTAATTATGGTGTGTGGATCTCTCCCTCATCGTTCCACTAAAATATTACATTAAATACCTAACAATTGAGTGTTTAATTTCCAATTAATATTTAATGAAACCCATGAACAATCTCTGTCACTCTCAAAATATTTAACTCATGGTAATCATTGGAGACATAACTGGATGTAAGATTAAATTCATATAATACACAAAACTTTTTCAATTGGATTTATTAAAGAAAAACAAAAGACAAAACATTTACATGTATGTTGGACAAAACAATGTTTAAAAATATGAACATTCCACTATGTTGACCTTCATTTAGGCTGTTACATCTAGCTGTGTATATTAGGGGCATATGTGATTTACAAAAACTGATATATCAATGCAAAAATAAACTAAAGGATACACTGCAATTATTCACCTATGTATATAATTTTATTTTACATTCATTTTTTTCTAGTCATTATACCCAAACCTTTAAGGGTAATCCCGGTCAAATCATCTGTTTGGTTACAGAATAACACATTGCCATATTTTGCAGTTACATTGCATTACATTACAGGTAATACATTATACAGTTTATCAAAAGTGACTTACAGTTGATTAGAGTAACTTTTGATTAGTTTCATTTAAATAGCAATCTTTCAGCTTTTTTAGTCTCAGATTTCTGCACAACATCTCAGGTTTCATATTTATGGCATTCATGGAACAGCAGCTTGTACATCACTGTATTTTCATCTTTTCCATAAGAGCAGTTTCACATAAAGCGGTGTGTGTGTGTGTGTGTTGGGGGGGTGGGGGGGGTGGCAGGATAATGAACAGTATCAACTAGGTATATGCAATGAAACTGCAATGGTTTGGTCTGAGTTGAGAGGATGGGTAGCATGTGTTTCACCCATGGAGAGTTGTCAGGTTCTTCCTTCCTAGACATATGCATTCCTGTCGTAGGTGCTGGAAGCACCCCTATGTGATGGCGCAGCCGCAGAATACACCGTGCCTTTGCTTTGATGGTACATGTAGGGCCTGAGAACCAGACATACAGAGAAAGAATTACAAGATAAATATGTTTTAAAATGTATAGAATCAGAGACTGACAGCAGCAATAACAAATGAAAAGACACATGCAGAGGGACAGGTGGGCAGCAGTTCTCTCTGACTGACAACTGAAACTCAGACACTTACATGTAATAAATAAATCAAATAATCATACAGTGCAATGAAAAATCATTTGCACTCCATTTGAGCTTCACATTGACCTTCACATATTTTTTGTCAGGTTTAGTATGAAATATACAGCGTATGTATTTAGTATACTTTGTATGTATGGAATGGAAGTAAAGGAGAGAGAAATGACACCTAGGTTTGCTGCTTCTTGAATTATTTTGGTGTTTAAAAGTAATCAAACATGCACTCTTTAGATGTACCTAGTTAGCACAACCAAATTAAAGAGGAAGCTAGGATACAGCCAGAGAGACGACATGAAAAAGACAGATGAACTGAACTCTCACAGACATTAAACTCACGTAGGTTCAGGCTGTTCAAGTTTGCAGGCACACAGCAGACACACTCCTGAACAGATGGCCAATGTAGCTGAGCACCATCCAATATACAGGCCTTCACCAATTTCATATCTATATATAACAGAGCAAAAACACCATACTTCAAATACTGAGGGTTTATTGCTGTAAATTACAAAGCATGAGAACCAGTACATTTCACTAGGTCTGTAAGTTCCCTCGGTGAAACTGTAGGTATATCTACACCACAGCAGGGGGCAGTCATGTAACATCAACGCACATAAAAATAAAATAAAAGACCACTTACAGAGTGGATCTCTGACCACTTACTTTGTCCCAGGGTAGAAGGGATCGAAGAAGTCCTGAGTAATGTTGAAGGCATACCAGGACACAGAAATCATAGTACACAGACCTGAAATTTGACGGAAGGATAAGTTAACATTTCTTTTCATAAACTCGAGCGAGGTCTGTCGGCTGTGGTAGAAAATTATTGTATATCAGTAGAATGTTGGTAAATTAGAGTGCGAGTTCATGCTGTAAAGGTGTGCGATGGCTGATTTATTAAAAATGGGTTACCATCCTTACCCTGTAGCAAAAAGAATGCGCCACCTGTGCCAGCAATTCTGCCTTTTAGAATATAGTTTTCTCCTCCAGCTTTAGAGCATTGCATCCCAACCATTGTTGCAAGAATCCCAAAAGTCCCCAACACTACGGCTGCGATCATCAGCGCGCGAGATGCCTGCACATAACCTAATGAGAGAACGAAACCATAAATAAGATTAACTATCAACAGAACATTAACTAGAACGTTTGTTCACGTCAACATATCATACTTCGGTAGGAATGACAATACAATACATTTAACATATAATTCTTTAGTTTTACCACTGCAGTCATACAAACTTCTTCATTCTAACACAATTAGCCCTCTTGTGTATACCTAAAGTTTGCATCTTGCTGATGAAATATTTCTCCTTTCTGATCAAATAATTTGCTTTAACATCAGTTGAAGTTAAAAAAAATATTGTATTTATTAAAGTATTGGGATGATTATGATGACAGTTATTCAATACTACTGGTTTCTGAATGGAAAAACATACAACATATTTAAAATATGCACCATGAAAAATCTGTAGCAATAATGACTTTGTTTGTAATGACCTGAGATTTCAGTTTGTTAATAAATATTGTGTTGAAATATAGCCCATTCATTTCACTATGTACATGTACAGTCCTATTCTGTATAATATATACACGTAAATAGAAATTCTAGGCTTCAACGGGACTAAGTTTGTGAAAACTAGTTCTCAAACATGCATCTGCATTTTCATTCTTTAACAGCACTGTACCATACTGCGATGCGTAAAACACAATGGCATTCGTAATTGTTTTTAAAAGTGTCAAGTCAATGTTTAAAATATTAATAAAAAATCTAATAGCACGTATTGTTGATGTAATTCCAATTAGTCCCCCTTAACTTTTACATAAAACCTCACTGTGACTCCTGTTAGCCAACATTTTCAGGGCACCGCTCCGATATACATAAGGCTTTTAGACATATAAAAAAGCATGCGCCTAGACAAATGACGGCTCAAAAATAATCTTAACAATGATTAATGTAAATATAGCACTTTAATTTTATTTCAGACAAACATATCTGTAAAACAAGGACTCAAAGCACACCTGACAGCCAGTAAAGTATGTGATAACAATTTACACACATCAAGGATTTCCATAAAGGACTTGTAAATTTTATGAATTTAAAGGTAGTTTTGCTAGTGGCATTTAAAAAACATTCAACACATACACAAAACATATTAATATGTTCATAAACCTAATATAGAGGTAACAAAACAACAATGATTCGTCTCACCACCATCAAAAGTAAGTAGTCGAAAATCAAACAATACTGTATAACCTGAGTGGTTACAAAAATCCTCAATTCAGCCTAAATTTTTAACAGCCCAATCATTCATGAACAGGTCTACCAACGCTCCACTTTGTTTGAAATACATTTTTATCCGTTTAAGATTGTGAATTCGACCTTATTAGGCACTACTGTCAATGGTATAGGCCTATAGAACCTATCTTTGGATGACTATGCCGTACCTGACAGGGCCAGTAGCGAGGGAAATTCACGGCAGTTGTGGACACCGGTAGAATCTGTAGCGCAGGACATCCATAGGTTCTCGTAAATAGTAGATGTTGTGATAACGTTGCCATCCACAGTGGATACTTTCCAGTAGCGGTTTGGAAGAGCAATTCCCACCATCACCCATCCCAAAAAACCGAGTAAAAATGCAACAACTTCTACAATGGGATCCATTGTTCAAACTTCATAAATTTCTTCTATTTATGTGTTGGTCTTTCAACAGTTTTGCTATGTAACCTCTGTCTTACTGCTTTCATGTACTTTCTTATCGCTCTTGTTTTATCCTGCTTACAGAGGCGAGACTAGAACATATAAGCCCATCGAAGTCTCGAATGGAATGATGGTTAGAGAGAGAAAGATCAATGATTTATGATACTTGCCTCCCTCCCTTTTCTCTCTACAATCCTTTGACACTGAACAGGTGTGTATCGGTAGACAAATTGTCACGAAAGTCCAACGTTCACATGATGTCTTTGATAGCATGCTCACTTCCATATTATGCACATTAACCTGCCTCAGCGTCAACCTCAAAGTCATATAACTAACAAATAACAGTATCGATTTTCAGAAACATGGATGCACGTGCCCAGTACTTGTCATTTAGTGGTATGCCATGTTATATGGGAAACATACTTTAAAAGGTAAATGCTTTCATCCAAATTGAAAATCAGTCTGTTGCAGAACTTGAAACACACTTAAATCACAATAGTAAAGGGCACTGTACCATTTTCAGGCCATGTTCATGGTCATTGTAAAAGTATCTCCATTACCAAGAATAAAATTTAAAGGCCTTTCCAAAGCTTCTCAGGTGAGGGTTGTGTGATCTTGAAGGCCCGATTTGCGTGGTTGTCAGACAACAAGTCCTTTGATCAGATAAAAAATATGATAGGAGTGTAAAATGTCAAGAAAGTTGAAGAACTTGATAACATGTGGCATTAAGGACCTGGAAGAGAAGTTCCTTCACATAATTCTGAGAGATATTTGGAGCATCAATAATTGCCATGAGGCAGTAGTATTATGGTGTGTTTTATTAATTTTTAAGAGGAAATTGACATCTACATTTACAGTTTTACAGTTTGAAGGTGGTGTTGTCAAAACTCTGAAAAACCACCAGGCATTTTTTTCAAGGAATGAAAAAACTACAAGTAATCAATAATAACTGTGAATTCAGTCTACAAGCCCAGATCAGAAATTTCATCCAACATTTAACACAACCAGCATGTAAAATAAGCAACTCATCTGCCTCAATAATAAAACACCCCCATTTGCCCTCCTATCCTACAGTTCCATTTGAACTCTGATTATTTACCTGGCACAGAAAAAGAAAAATGAGAGGGATGGATTCTGCCCAGTTGTAAAAGTCAGCTTTATGGCAGGAGGTTTTTATCAAGGTCCAGTTTTTATTGCACTATTTGTACCTCTTAGTTTGTGCTATGAGGTCTGCCTTGTTAGTGTTTAACATTGTTTGTTATAGCACAAACAAATAATTACCTAAATGTACTCTATGGAGTGGAAACCAGTTGTTAGGGACATATTTACTCTTCTTAGTGCCTACCTGCAGAGGGCATGAATCGTAATATTGCCTGTCTGGCACAGATTAAGTGTTACCTTACAATTTCTTCAGTTTCACAGTATAGTTCATGAGTTTTGAAGCAGAAGAAAAAGTGGAACAAATACATCTGCACAGATCCTCATAAACATGCATGACTAATAAAAAGCTTATTTACAATAATTGCCAAGAGATGTACCTTGCACATAAATACATAGATATAAGCTACATTTTTATGCTATATTTTGGTCACTTGGAGAAATAGCTTATAACTGAAACGGTGGCAACTCTGAATGCCCCACCATTTCAGAGAGACAAAGAGGTAGTCAATGAGGGAGAAATACAGGGACAGTCCTGACACTGATTCAATACTCCAACCATCCCCTACACCAAAAATAAGTCCAAACCAGGACAAAGTATTGTGCAGGCTGCAGTGGGCAATGCACTCTGGATAATAGGGTGATAGGAGCTTGTATCCAGTAGGCAAGGTCTGAGCTAACAGGATGTAGATTCTCAGCAGGGTTGAGTCATTTTCATTTTCACAGGGATACAGAACACGGATGAGAAGATAAACAGTTTTTCTAACAAGGTCAAGTTTTATTATGATGTACTTCCTGAATATTGCAATTTATGGAGGAAAATTATCAGACCAATACTCCATGAAATTCAGTGTGATTTAAATGGCTGAATGGAAAAGAAAAGTTTTTAAGTTTTTAACTTCCTTTCATTCTAATTTGGACGAGATGCCTACTGACTTGTTTACTGGAATGATCAAATGATGAAATTTAAAAGAAAGGCTTTACATACATTTTGCAAGTGCAGTAACAGTAATGTTTTAGTATTTTTAGGGAAGTCAATTTTAAATTGAAATCTAAAAATATTGGTGATTAACTGTAATTAACTGCATTAAAACGTTACATTAAAAACACTAATACCACCTAAGGCCAACTATTGAACCAGATGCTCAGACAAACTAGTTACCTTGTCTGATTTGGTTTCATTTATAGGCACGGTGTGATTTGCATTCCTGGATTGCACAGAAGGCTGGTATGGCAAAGGCTAAAAATAAAGAAACTCAACTGATTGAATTAAAAATAACATTTTCAAATTCATTTTCAATTAACTGCATGCATTACAGGTAACAGCACCATTCCTCCTGTGAAGGGCTAGTGTTAATGTATGTGATTAATTCAATGAATACATACATGAATCAAAAAACAAATCTTTATTTGCTTGTCTAATATTATTTAGTACATAATGTCAATTCTATACAAAGCAAAAAACAAGCAAACAGTATTAAGTGCAATAAAATATTTATTTACAATTAAACAAAAAGAACACCTTCAGAAATATATTTGGCAGCACATTTCATCCTCTAGCCTTTACAAAATCCAACATAAATGTGTTCTTATTCTCCTAGAACTCACCTTAATTTGATGAGATAAGTGTTTATTAACTGGTTTCAACTGGTTTCTACAATATGTAGTGGCATTCCAATAACCAGATACTGTATTTGAAGTTTTAGACTGTATAGTTAACAAACTGAAAGTAGATAATATTTAAAGTACAGTTTTTCAAAGAATATCAATATTTCAAATCACTGGAACAAGTTACTTGGAACAACCTTTAACATCATGTCTGACAGAGATTAATATTCAGCTTCCTGGACATGAGTCTGATTCTTGGTGCACCAGGGGTGGCAGGAGTGGCAGGAAGATTTCTACAAAAAACTCCTACCTATGACTAGTCTATATTAAATATTTTTCAAAAGGCCCCGAGTCTACTACAACAAAGATGCATGGGTCACATAACACCACCATTGTAACCTCCTATGTTTTCTGGAAAAAAGGACTGCTGCAGCTACTGATGTCAATCTCTGACTAATGTGCAATACATGGGGGAAGGTATTAAGGAAAGAGAAGACTTCCAAAACACTCCACCATGGTGCAACATCTCCTCTGACACTAGAATGTGACTTTTGCTTGATGGTGCTTCCTTGCTTTGGGAAATTCAGAGCACCCACTGAGCCCCAGGGCAATCACAAGCTTTTGAACCAATTTACAACTCCACCGAAGAGAAACAACAAATGGTCTGGTTCACAACATGCTTTATCAACACATAACTAAACAGGAAACCTCTGAAAACTTCTACAATCTGAACTAACTTTCAAGGAACAGTCTCTCTTTAACAGAGCCTCCTTATATTATAAATTATAATATATGCAGAAATACCTGGATCTGATTCTGATTGCAGAAGGATAAATGTGTCCCATGCACGAGTACAAAACTGTACCCAAACATTTCTGCTACCATCAAATTAGCACATTCAAAAGCTGAGGTTATAAAATTAGCATACTGCAGTTGTACTGTTTAATTCAACCATGAGCCATAGTACTCACGGCATTTATGACCATTGCCATAAATGTTCATGGTCAGTTTCATTATGCTACAAGTAAAATTAACACCGTAATCACCCTCTCCACCTGGTCAATTGCTTACAGGTATGTATAACATCAAGTCTGTACACAAGTAACAATATGTTAGACCTAATGTGGGCAGACCACTATATTTAGTTTGCTGATAAGTGATTACTTCTATATATTCACAGGCTAGGATGAATAATGGTGTAGTTGCTTTCCTATGGAAAACTGGTCAGATCAAAATTTGGAAATCTATGTCAGGACACAGCCCCTTCTGAAATATTAGATGCAGTACACAGCATGTTGGGTGTAAGGGGTTGGATGAACAGGATACTTCCAAGGCCAAAATTTAACCACCTAGTCATGGTATTAAAAAAAAACAAAAACACTGTACAGGTGAATATATCCTGTGAAGTTTTAGTACTCAGGCAAGCAGCTGCTATGCACCACACTCAAGGCCTCCACAAACACTAGATCAGGGCCAGTGCTGCAGTATATGAGAAGTTCATATTTGGATAAGCTACTCAAAATATGGGAAGAAAGGCCTTATTCAAACCACTGTTTTTGTGAGTCAGTTCAGAGCTCAAACAACCTTCTGTTAGTTAAACTCTTCTGTTATTTCAATACTTTATCAATTAGCAAAACAAGCAAGTTACATACCAGCGTTTTATTAAGCTCAAACAAGATATGATCAATTTAAGATGTCAATGTATTTAAATTCTCCAGTGGTCATGACAGTAAATTAAACTGAAAAATGAACACAAATGTATAATATTGACTGTTCATCCCAAAGATTATCAGTAACTTCAAATATGATAGAAATTGAAAAACATGGGGTGAAAAGTAATCAAAACAACACTCTTGTAACACTCAGCTTCTTTTTCAAACCTAATGAAGTTCAACTTAATATGAACTTAATTATTGTGAGGGAAAATAATTCAGTTGGAAAGGACTTTGTATTAAATGACTCAAACTATACTGAACTAGTCTGGTAACATCTGGCCCTGATCCAGCCTGAATCTGTACATGTAGAACAGTTTCACGGAGGCAAGACAGTCTTCTGTACGAGGATAGGATCAACAAAGGTGGACTTCTCCCCAATCCTTATTAGGATTTGGTCTTTGCCACAGCCAAACCGATGAGACCTGCCAAGCCAGCCACACCAAGACCGATTCCCCCGACGATTGCCATCCCAACCAAGCCATCTGGAAGAGGCAGAAGAACATAAAGCCACTCAGGATCACCTAATACCAACTAATCAGGTCTAGTTTTTGTTCCTTCCTGAACTCAGAGTTACGAATCAATACACCCAGTCCTCTTGCAATTCTGCAAGCCCTAGTCTGACCTCTGACTTTATCCTTTTTTGTCCCTCAGTTACACCCTATGTCCCCAGTCATGGCCACACCCTTCAAAGAGTTGAACAATGGTATTCTAGCCATAAATAACCATGGTGTGTCCCCCTCTAGCTCTTTGCATCTGCTTTCCTGCTCATTCACAATACAATTGATTACTGATCACTGCACTCTTCCATCTTTCAAGCCTTTGATCTGCAGCATGCCTGTTATTTTAAAACACTGCCCCTCCAACCACCCATCTGTCTCTCCTTACCTTTCTTCAGGGCTTTGTCAATGAGCTTCTCCAGCTCCAGGGCCTGCGTATTTCCTGGCTCATTTTTGAGCAGAACACGGATGTACTTCAAACCTTTTTCATACTCCTAAAGGAACCACATGGAAAAGACACCATGCTTCAGAAGAATAAGAGTTTGCTTCGGAGAGCCATAAAGGCATACACAGTACAAACTCACCACAGTTATAAAGTACAATTTGTGTAAAAACAATTAATTTGACTTCCATTTAAGTAAAACATACAAGTACATAGATGATATAGAGCAATTTTGGAAGCACATTTTCAAATGCTAACATGAACATGCCATAATTATTTAACAGCTATTCATAACATCTTTTTTCAAACTTGATTTGTCCTTCTAAAATTCTCTACAAGGCCTCCGGGTGGCTCATACAGCAAGACATTCATTGGGAAGTAGGTGTGAGCTCTTTGACTGGGTGTTTGAGCCCCAGCTAAACCATCAATGGCTATGGCCAGAGGTCCACATTGATGAGGCAAAAATTGGCCAAGCCTCGCCAAGGAAAGACAGGGGTTAAGCTGGTTAAGTTCATCAGTCTAACTGGTCTCTAGAGGCAGCGTCTGGTCAGCCAGGTGCCTGTGGATGTACAGACCAAATATTTGCCTGTGCATCTGCAGTGAAGCAAAAAAGCAAGCTTGCTGTCACATGAATCAGGAGGCAGGTACTCATGGCTGCCTAAAAACATACATAACAATGGAACCTCTTCCTCAACTATTGACCCCCATTAATTTTGAGCTGAGGCCTGTGTAAAGCCTTGTTGATGTGCAAAAAGATGTTTTCTATCATGTTTACATACACACTGTGACAGCTGTGTCTTTGTCTTACTGCTCAGTTGTGTAACTAAAAATCAAACAGATATAGAAATAGCTAAAATAGTCTACCGAGTCAATTGGAACCAATTCAATTTCCATTTCAATTAAATCAGTTAAGGAAAAAGAATTAAATTAAATCTACAATGAAAAACCTACAATGTTTAGCAAGTAAGTCACAACAGTTTAACTAAATTGATCAAAAGGGAACTGGCCCCCAACTCTGGATGCTGTATTATACTGGTGCACAGAAGCTACCCATTGGAACTGGTTAAAGAAAGTAACATTTTGCTGCACCATGGATGAAATGCCTCAGGTGCAGGAAAGCCCAAGAGACACTCAAATTAGTGGTATACAGTTTAAATTAGAGGATACAGTAGTACCACGTCATTCTTCGTTTCTGAGGGTACAGTGCTCTGGGAATGGCAGTGTCTCTGAAATATACATTACCTTCAGTCTATAGTTTGCAACAGATAAGTAGAATAAGTAGTCTCTTTGGTCATCTTTTGTGCCCTTTTGAACCAGCTCTATGGAATAATAAATCTGGTTAAGTAGGAAATAACAGGCGGAAATTCAACATTACAAATTAGATTTTCTGGGGAATAAAAAAACAGTTTTGGCTGATAACACAATAATAACACAAAGTGAAATAGGTCACACTTTCATGGATACCTCTACTTATAAATAACATCAATGTATTTAACTCCTATAAGTAACAGATGACACACAAAGTAGACGACATACATTATTTTCTCGAATAAGTATAAACTCAATTTAATATTGAATTATTGGACCCGAAGTCTTCCACAGGTGCTTTAACGACTTTCATTATCTCGCAGGAGTGGTCACATGTAGTGTTGCGTACTCACCCTCCAGCAGTACTACTCCTTTCTTGATGTCATCCGAATACTTGCTCCGAATTAAACACCAAGCGTACTCGAACTTTGTCTCCTTGGACACGACTCCCTTAGCCAATTCACCATTGTACTTCTTCTCAAATTTCTAAAAGACCACCAGGTTTCTGTATTAGCATTAGGTTGCATAAATAATACTGACATTAGTATGTGTGATAACAAGTACGTCAGGACTGAACTTAGGTTACTTTATCAAACCCAGAACAATACTGCTAATACGGACTATTTTGTAGTTCGTGGCCTGACGCCACTGTCACGCGTCATGTGGAATCATCTAAATGGAACATACAGGAAAACGAATTCGCAGATTCGAGTGCGGTATGATTAACAACCCTGACATTTACAGAACTATCTGCCAACATCTATCCAGCAAATTAATGAGACACCTAGCTTGTACACAGTATGTTCCCCTCGATGTCAAACTAGAACAACGCAGCTTCAACTAAATTACTTGTGTTTATATAGTAGCCTCCTACACTCACGAAGACTGCGTAGACTCCTTTACTTGTGTCCAGCTAGGCTACCGGTGGCCAAGTAGCCTAAGATAAAGAGTTCAGAGATTGTGTTGCGTATGTACCGTTAAACATTGGAACAGCTCGCTACTTCCTAACATTGCGTTTCCAGTAATATTAACTAAGGTAACGTTAGAACCCCGCCATACGGAATTGTTCATCCGTAGTCAAACATTCGATAATAAATGGCTTCAACACTGTGTTTACAGGTTTTGTTTTGATCTCTGAAGTTCGTATCTGCTGGCGATGTTAAATAGCATTGTGAAGTTAGCAATCACCCGTGAGACTGGACACATGGGCCTTCTCACTAAACCGTTCAAAACACCTTGACGGAAAGAAATAGGTCCAGAAGTCAAGGAACAATAGATTGCCCACATCACGGTAACTTAATAGTAATGCGTATGCTTACCATAAGGTCCTCTGGAGCCACGACTTCACTCACCACTGCCTCCATGTTTCCGGAAAGCTAATGTTAGCTACTCTGTCATCATACCGGAAACCAACCTTTTTCCCTAGATCACATGGTGTATTACCGTAATATATGGGTCACACGTCCACGATACCAAAGTACAACATCTTGACAAGTGGAAAATCTCACGTGTTTCATCAGGTTACACTTGTCAGGCCAGTTCAAACACATTTATTACTCTTACGAAGAAAATAAAAACCAGACAATTGCATTTTATATTTTGATTATTGTTTCAAAATGTGTTTTCAGAGAACTGTAGTCATCATGAACATGTTTAAAACTTGAATAACACATTTATAAGGCAATGTTCTGTACACATTTATCCTGTGCAGTCTTTCCACTCAATACACTTTTTTTTTTTTTTTTTACAAAATATAAAACGAAAAGTGGGTGAAAGAGGCAGAATGTCCAAATGAAAATCAATTAGCCCCGAAACCTCTATCACGTATGTACTTTATTGTTGGTGGTACATGGTGCTATCATGGCATTATACTTGGTGCTATCATGAAAACTCAAAATCCGGACATTCTGTACAACAGGAACACGAAAACACAATGCTTGATACATCAGTATCATACATTTACATTTCAACCCTAATTTAAAAGCAGAACAATGTTATTATTAGTTGTATCATACATGGTTTCTGTTACAGATAACCCATATTCCACTGGATGTGCATCTCATAGTTTGAGAAACAGTGAGGGGTGTGTCAGAAGGAGCTTGTGCACCAGTTCTACCTTTAAGTATGGAGGGATTATAATGGAATGTTGGGCGTGAGTGAATTAAATTTGTGTCTAGTCATTACTTTTTGTCAAGGTGGCCAGGAGAGAAAGCCAAGGGCAACAGTTCCTCAAGGCTGGTCTTCTTATAGGAACCATCTGGCTTGGTTAAGTAGACATCCCATTTTTCTCCAAACTGAGATGACAGAGAGGCAAGAAGTGAGAGAGGGTGAGGAAAAGGGATGGCAGGAGATATAATAATAAAGCTTCCTGACTTGAAATTTACACTGATACTTTATATTACACTTAGAGCTAAGTATTTCAAGGTAAATACTTTGCTGTTGTTATGAAAATGTAGGGAAAACAATGTCCCTCTGGAGACTAAAACCACAACCTTCTGGTCAAAGGGTTCAATGATTCCTTTTCACAGGCTTGACAGTACTTTCTATATGTAATCACAAATCAGTTAAATGGTGAAATTAACTTGAACTTAACCAAAATGTTCTCAAATGTTCTTCTAACAGAAAAGTAAGATCATATGTCATTAGAATGCAAAAATATTATGGATTAAATAAACTGATTAAATGTTATAGATTAACTGAGATGATTAAACTGTATGGTGCACTCACTTCCATTAGCACTTGTCGGCAAGCTCCACAGGGTCCCACAAAACTATCTTTAATATCACTAAGAGACGCAAAAAAAAAAAAAAAGACTGTCCACCTAATCATATTTTAAGTCATACTAAATATTCATTGGTAAACAATAAAGTATAATGAATTACAGTATAATTAATACAGTCAATCAAACAGCACATCAGATAGTTCAGCACATTAGCTCAAAAGAGTATTTTTATTTGTCATTTCAATAACAAAAATTGATACAGTTTCATCCATATTCTGTTGAACATGTGTGCTTCGGTGCTCTCTATTGGTGGCATACTCTTCCCCCTAATGTTTGATGGCAATAGTGTTTTTACACACAGCTACTCACCACGTGACAGCAATAGCAGTAAAATGCCTATACCCCTCAGCCACCGCTCTCTGTATTGCTGTTCTCTCCGCACAGACTGTCAGTCCAAAGGAAGCGTTTTCCACATTACAGCCTGGAACGTAAGCATGGCCACATATATATGCAAATTACAAAACTGTGTTCTGTGGATACCTGTTTCAAAGATAGTCTCATCTACGAATAATTAAATGCTCTCATAATACCGGGAACCATTTGCAAACCCTTACCTGTGATTATATCGCCTCCTGTTGTCAATATTGCAGCCCCAACAGGAAAGTGGCTGTATGGACAATACGCGAGGTCCCGAGCCCTCAGACATTTTGCAACTAGTTCTTTAACCAGCTCAGTCTTTGCTGAACACGTGCGAATGGTCAACATGTGGGCGAAAGTGCAAAGTGAAAACGTTTTCATTGTGTATGAGAAAATGTTTTTCAAATAGTTTGAAGCTGGCAGCAAGTTCTCTGCATTAAATTGCATTCGGAAAATCATATGTAATCGTACTGTTACCATGTTTATTATCACAGGCTTACAACATTTGAACACACATATTTATATCATATTCAGCATTCCATAATTTAGATTAATTGTAATTCAACAATACTAACTTATTTGCGGATAAGATTCCTCTGAATTCAGTGGTGAATACGTTTTAGAGATCACTTTAATAAAGAAAAAATATACATACATATTTAATACCCTCCTGAGTTTGTTTAAGAAAGACCTATAATTTTTTGGTATTGTACTTTCCTGAATGGAACTATTAAATGCATGATAATCAGCAATAATCTCTAAACACTTACTAAAAGTCAAAGGTTAAATCTGATCAACTGAATAAAACATCGCTTCTTTTTTAATAACAGAAAGGCAAGCAAGGTACCCTGCTGTATACAGGCTACTATGGGCTAAAGCTGATCGGATTTAGAGCAGCGGCAGGCTGTGATTTACTTGCCTGTCATTTCAGGTGGAACTGAAGAACAATTTCCTTGTATAGTTTATTTTTCAATGAGTTCTTCTATTCGTTGGTAAACACGTGAGAGTCCAACTTCTGCCTTTAGTGTCCCAGCATAATATATTATACATGCATGTTGCATAGAAACCTGCCATGCACATTTATCTTGCGATACTATTGGCTGGAAGTGCGTCTGCGCTCTCAGGTTTGACCTGTACAGTATTTTATTCTGCTAAACATAGAAAGAACGAGACACAACTCTCCGCGAACCCTTCATCCGTAGTTTTTTTGGTCGTTTCCAGAGTGGCATCGCCCCACGTTTCGGGTAGTATCACCCTTAACATTTAGGCAAACACGTTGCCTTTTGTTTGCACGCTTTTGTTACCTTACCGTAAATGTTCTTATAAACGCGACATTTAGGTTTCTAGTAAATAACATCTGGTTTTCCAAAATGATCTTAGATAGTTAAGATGATCTTAATTTATCTCGGGCCACTGAAAATAAAGGGCACTTAGATGAAGGTTTTGGGACAGAACATTGTGGGACAGCATTAGAAGAAAATACATAATATGCAATAATATAGGTTTATCAAAGTCCTGTCATGCTTCATTCTGTTTATCCTAATTCTGAATTGTTCAAAGATTTAACACAGACTCACATATTTAAGATACTTTCCAAAATAAGAGTCTAAATTACGTTTTGAATTTGTTGTGGTTGTAAACGGAGAATGATACAAAAATCCTGTTATGTTCTTTGATGATTTATGTAGAGTCAAAAGATCTGTACATGTACTGTGTGATGTTGTGTCTGCCAAGTATCCTTGGTGTTCAGAAGATTCATATATGCAAGGATAGATGTTGTACACCCATGTATTACGTTAAAAAAAACATTATGTTTTCAAACAAGACACTTACTTCATTCCTTCTTTACTTTGACTCTACGCACCATCAGCTACCTTCCTGGTCAACACCACTCTTTGAAATGTTCTCCCCTTCTTTCTCCATCATTCTACTTCATTAATCCATTCACTTTATATTGTCTGTTTCCACTCCACCTCTTTCCCCTTTGACTTCTACTTTTCCTTTCCTCCAGCCCCTGGAAATTTAGGAACAGGTGGAGTATTATATAACCTTAGAATTCAGTTATGAGTGATGAGATGTAAATAAAATACACTTGCTTGTTCGACACATGTGCCTAAACACATGTTTCCTGTTCCCTCTTGTGGGAACAGGAAAGATATTCAAGGTGTCAACAAACGATTATCTGGTATCAGACACTTCACACAATTCAGAGCTGGGGTGTTGGGTCTAAATGTTTGTGTGGCTGGGTAGTTGGTGTTGTTTTGTCTCTTTTTCTAAAATGACAAGGGCTTGAATTGATTTACTGACACTAAAACATCTTTAAACCACAAAGTAGAGACAGAATTTTACATTAAACAGAAACAGCTACATTGGGATTTAAAAATAATTATACATTACTGTACATAACAGCTATCACTACATTTGCAAAAATGAATGGCTTGACATTCTCACAATTAAACAACATGCAGCTCCTTCAAATTCACATGCAAGATTTTCACAGAGAAATATCACTTAAAATACATTTTACTACATTAACAATAATTCACTGATGAAAGTTGGAGTGTTAGCTTTTTATTAGATGCCCTACTTATGTGTTCATGCTCATGATTCCAGGACTGAATCAGGCTGGAACTTTGACTGTTACCTCATTAACTGCTACAGTATTGCTAAAATTATGCAGTTGAAAAGTGCTTTTGTCTTCACTGACAGGATATCTCAAAATTAGGCCACCAAGGCAAGTACATTATTACAACACAATGTTGGTGTTTCTCAGTCCTGCATGTGACTGTGTACAACCATCTGAAAAAGGACTGAAAGATGTTATCCAAGGTTATGACTGTAATATCTGTAAATAAATGTTTGCATTTTAATTTAAAAGTGACATCAATATTACACATTCTTTCACTGTACATATTTGAATGGTTGACGCATTTGTAGAAGAGCTTGTTTTTTTAATGGAGTGGTCATTGTGAAATTAACAATATACAGATGTAACTGACAACAAGGGAATGAACAGGTTGCCTACTACATTCATAATCGTAAAAGTGGTTAAACACCCCCACAACAAACACGACTATTGCATACAAAAATATTTTCCTCTGTTTATTCAATCTTTGTGCAAATTGCATGCAGACCTAATAATATTATATGTGATAGGATTGTTTGTTTTTACACTATTCAAAATCAATGCATTTGATTGGTGTGATTATCAAAATATATTGAAGAGCTGGTAGCATACCACTGCTGACTACATTATGGCCCCATTTAACATAGCCATGGAGGTCAAGATGAGGAGGCCATTTGAATGGTGACCACACTCATTACAAATGGTTTGAGTTTACACAATGTCCATGTCTTGGGTACTTATGTCTATGGTCAGAAGCTGTCTGTTGCTTTTTATAAATATATCACTTCACAGCTTGCAGTTAACACATGAGACAATGTATCAAAGTGTGCCATAAAAGGACACAAAAACTGTTTTGGTAGAGGCAGTCAGTTTGTTCCTAATTTAGCATATTTGATTTTCATTAAGGATCCATAATGTTATACCAATGTTGTCACAGGGACCAATACTACAACAACTACTACAACAACTGCCAACTAGGTTGTTATTCCAAGGGTGTGTAGGAGCGGGGTTTGAAACAGGAGCAGATGTTCACATCACAATCACCCTTCAGGTAGAAGTATAGTCCAGCGATCAAGCCCAGGCCAATGCAGATGTAACACACATTGTGAAACCAGAAAGCAAACAGGTACAGCGTTTTTGCGCAATACGCCTCTTTCCCTGAGGAGTCATAGTTTGGAGGATATATGGAATAGATCCATACGCTACCTAAAACAGATTAAATAGAAAAATGAGGGTCATTGTTTTGCATCCTTGAACAGCTATTCTGAATTCAATAAAGGTGCAACTATGCATCCTATATCTAAGACTCAAAGCATGCACTGTAATCAATGTTTGAAATTAAAATACCATATGGGAAATTTGCAGTGTTATTTTTATAATCCAATTACCAACTTTTTAAATTTAAAATTAAAATCGATAAATTCCTACTTTTTAAAAACAAAAAATACATGTAAAACCTGAAAATGACTAGCCTTGTATATAAATCACAGTAACATTTCACAAAAACATGGCAAATGGTATTTTCTTAAAGAGCAGGTATTTAGTATAATATTCCTTATATAATAAGGGCTTAATTATAATATATTACAATAGAAACAATTTGTAATAATGAATATACTACTATGCCATTACTTTCTCACCTGCAATAAACCAGCATATTAGGATGATAAAGAGCACAACTTTGGCGGCACGAAGAAGGGACTGGAGCATGGGTCGCCCCTCTGTCCTCCGCTCACAACAACTGAGGTAAGGCAACTGTGCAGCCAACACGAGTAGTCCCACAACACCCATATATATGGGAATATAGGGTTGCTGAGTACAGTCCTCAAGGTGCATAACCCCTAGGGTTCAGAGTAAAGATGAGCATGTGAGTTAAAGCTTAAGGAATGGAGGGTTACTCAGACTGCACATCTCCCATACCCGCTGCAAACAAAAACAAGCCATTGGGTGTCCTCATCTTGGATCGTAAAACCATTACAGCATGTTTTATATGGTAACTAAAATAACTCAGGTGTAATGTTTTATTTTCTTCTTATTCATCTATTAATACATTGATTTACTTTGTTCAGTTTAATTGCTTGTTTTGCTGTCATGACATTTCTCAACTCTGCCAATATGTATAAGTAATAAGTAAATAAGTGAATGACTTACCATAAGCTCCAAAAACCATAGGCATTACATAGCTTAAAATCATACCTACAACTGTAAAGAGAAAAAAGAATTGTGAGAAATGGAATCATAAAATCAGTGTCTCTCTCTCTCTCTCTTTCTCTCTCTCCCTCAGATACACATACATACACACACACACACACACACACACACACACACACACACACACACACACACACACACACACACACAGTCTATTTTAATGGTAGTTTAAACATTTTAAGTAGTTTAGAGGATTACTTAGTCCAATGAATTCAAGGTCCATCTTTGCTGACACCTTCAGACCAACAGAGGAAGGCGACGAGACTTAAATCTAAATACAAAACGGGAGAATAAGGCCTGTTAAGTTATAATAATTGCTATTATAATTTTTACAAATTATAGTTTATTATAAATGTAAGTATTGTTGATGACACAATGAGATGAATCTTATGGTGGGGACAGAAAATGAAGTGGCATGATATAAGTATGCTTCAGTCCTTTTTTTGCTGCTTTGTTAAACAAAAATGTTGGAGACACAACATTATTACAATCCAGTTAATGATAATGCATATAGAATATCACCTGTTATTCTACTAGCTTTCCAGCCAAATTGGTGAATTACATTTTTGGAGAGGCAACACTAAAAAATCAGGCTTATAGTTTCTGAAGCCAAATGATAAATAATTAGTACATCATCACTGTGCCACATATGCAGTTAGGCACAATCATAACTAAAAACTATTTGGATTAAAGAGCAGAAACACAACTACATCAAAAAGAACCCATGCGTGTATAAGCCATTCATTTCAGACATAGTTACTTTACAGACTCCCTGCTGTTACCTGCTGATTACATACCCACATTTACATGTCACTTGCACCAAGCACATTAGGAAACCAAATATAGAGATTAATAAGCTGATGACAAATGATTATAAACTACAAATTACATTCAAAAGTGTATTCAAAATATAGAGAAAACAAAAAGAAGAGGAAAAACTGAGTGCAACCCTTAGAAAATCCAAAATTATGCAACAATGCAACTTATGCATTCTCCCTCCTTGCTTTTGCCTGGGCTTTCAGTTCTGTTGTACCATAGGCATGAGCACCCAAACATCCAGAGTCATAGATATTGCACAAATGTGCTCTTTAACATCCCATTGTTGCAGCTGTCTCAGTAAAGCAGAGAAAAAACTCAGAGGTTATCTCACACTACATCAGCCCTGGATTAACATTCCCCATGGATCTCTGTTCTCCACTAAATGACCTGGCAAGATGTCCCAAGCATTGATAACAAGGAATACTTCCTGATATAAATTTTAAATGTACCCTAAGTACACTTCCTTGCTGTGCACACAGAACTCAACCTGAGGTAGACTTTTGTAGTTGACTGGGCCCCTTCATACTTACTCAAGAGCTTCAGTGCAGTGCTCAGCACTGCACACTCTATGGTCAGTAGAATCGTATATAGATTCCTATTATCTACATTCAAAGTGGAAGCTCCCACTGCTGTTACTCAGGTCTATCTCCCTGTCTGTTCTAGGTTGCAAATATTCTTCCAAAGCACACCAATTTGCCCTCAACACATTCACATATTGTGGTCTACAAGGGGGAAGTTAGAATAGACTGGACTTTCAAGATGACTCAATAGATCCAGGAAAAGACGCGCTTATGTTGCAAAAAGAGTTCCCGAATTCGCAGAATTCGATGCCTCGGGCATTGACCTGAAGATTGTTTTTTTTTTTTTTCCTGATTTTACCCGTTTTAATGAATTACCTACTGTCTTTGCTTTTGGTGATCACAGTAATTTTACACAAACACAAGTGCACTTTTTATTATTGTCGTCACTTTGAACCGCCTCCAAACACAGTCTGCCTATAGTGGCTGACAACGAAGGGATTTTGGCCCCATTGATTATCATTGTAGAATTTTAATCGAAAGACAAAAACCTTACTTAGGCAATCTGTCAGAAAAAAAACTAGCATTTCAATGTTGTCTTAATTGATTGCAGTGGACCAACCAAATGATAGCCAGTGATTCACCAACAAAATCACCCACCGAGGAAGTTTTATCGTTAGAGTGACAGACGTGCACTGCTCTTGGAGTCGAGGTCATAGACTTACTTTCTTGAATACATTTATGAGCACATATTAGCTTACATCCAAATGAAAACCTACTGTCATATAGAAAACATAGCCTCGATGGCAGCACGTCATCTAGTTAGATTACCTTAGTTACCCAGATTTAATGACAATGGAAATCAGTGTGCAAGACAAATGCAGTTATGTTCAACGTCTGCTATTTTAGCAGTCAACTTCAGCTGTACTGTGCAAAGCACATCGCCTGAAAGAAATCTGGCAACAAATGTAACCGTACTAGATAACTTGAAACGAACTCCGCTCGCACTTTCATCTGTGGGAATGGGGCCGCTGTTGTCTTATCCACCTATGAGGCGGTTGACCTAGGGAATGTTCATTATGAAATAGTCCCATTGTAACCACAACCACAATAATTAAACTTATTAACTTTATACAGAATTGTATTATATCCCCCCGCAGAAAATAACATTAAAACATTACATACTGTAATAATAAAACACTTACATTGATGAAGACACACGCCGTGTAGGCTACATCAAAAAAACCCTCGGAAAAATCTTCCGAGCTGAAGTGGGTTGAAGAGTATCATTTGGGGAGGACTCTTTGGCTCTTCGGTGAAGCCTACCCAAAGAATATTGTGTCACAAGAGAGGCAAGAGGGAGGGGCTGCCTGTTACGTGTTAGAAGCTGACCATGTAGAAATCCTTTGTCTATCCCCCCTAGTTTTCTACTTCATATTTTACAGACAAACCACAATTTAAATCTTTCCTTCACAAGTAGCATGTGGTGCACTAGAGTACTGACAACTGACACAGAAGTAAAAGAAATAACACTTTATTTCATACAGATAGAAGAGAGGTACATACATATATAGACCCTTGCTGTATGTTTACGAATGAGGAATTAATACTTTAATTTCTAAAGGTGCATCAGTGGATTGTGTGACCAGATTTAATAGTCTGACCAAATTTCCCGCTGTTTTTCCACCTATTATACAATCTTGGTCCCTCCAAGTGCCAATCCCAGAGCATTGAATGATCTACAATTTTGACTTTTTAAAAGTAAGACTAATGCTTTCTCACCATAAAATATTTACATTCAAATCTGTTACTGGGTAGCTCTTTCTAGTTGAAGAAGCATATGGGGTCTGATAGGGGTGTGGTTAGGGCTGACTAGCTTGTTACAACCTGTAAAAAATACAGGTGGTGACCTGTTTTGCACATGTGAAAATATGTAGGTTGCAGAGTTACCCTTTGTTAAGGCTGTATGAAATTTGTCTTTCATCTTGATTGCCCTTTTAGGTCAGGAGCCACAAAGCAAGGTATACATAAAACTGCAGAACTGAAAAATCAATGCAAGGGTGAAATATACATAGCAGGCATTAGTGAACCAGAAAGTGAACAGGTACAAGGTCATCTCACAGTAGTCCTCTTGGTGGGGAGATTCATAGTTGGGTGGAAATATGGTGTAAACCCAGACACTTCCTACAAAATAATACATTTATATTACTATATTACATGACATTATTTTCATTTGGCAGATGTTCTTATCCAGAGGTACTTACACAGTGAGAAAACAAAAGTGCACTCTTTTAATTCATCTCAGCAATAGTACCAGACTTGACAAACAACATTTTCAGACCAGCAAGGGCATTTTCAGCCTAACCAATGCTAACATATTATATTAATCTGAGCTCAAATGTAACTGAAATACAACTCACAAGTTAAGCAATACATCAATAGTGAGCATTAAAACAAAAGAAATAAAATAATAATAACGACAAGAACTATAACCAAAAGCAAAGCAAAGAATGCCATAACCTTAGTTACTAGGCTGATATAGTATGAGAAGATGAAAATGGCCAATGACTGTATTGTCCTCACTTCAACAGAAACATCTTTCAACCCCTGGGGGGGTTTGTAGAAACTGGGACTGCGAGCTATGACTATATGGGGGGCAAGAGTTGCACAGTGACATCAGAATGGAGAGTTCTGGTCAGGATTGCAGAGTTTTAGATAGAGTGGAGGTACTGTGCATCTGTTCCTTTCCTAGCCCCATATGCTAACAACAAGGTACACTTGGTGCAAGTAACAGGTAGCCAGTGAAGTTAAGTAAGGAGGGGTGTGACATGAGCATGCTTAGGAAGATTGAAAACAAGGTGTGAAGCAGCATTCTGTACATCTTCTCAGGGTTATGAAGCTGAGGTACCAAACAGGGATTTACAGTTGTCTGCAGTTGCAGCATAGGTGGTGAGGAAGGCACAGATTCTTGCAGTGTCAAAAGTAGCAAAGACTTTGGATGAGAACAGAAGAAGGAGAATATGCTCTTGCTATTTGACATGCCTCAGTCCAACCATGAAACCAGGATAGGAAGGCTCAAAAAGATTGTTCTGCAACAATCTGATGGCAATTCTAAACCACAGAAAGGCCTAGGGTCTCTTTCTTGTGCAGTGGTGTGGTTCTGGTCTCCTTAAGGGTGCAAACACACAGCATGTGGACAGCATGGTGTTGATCATGGGAAAGATGAATGGAAGTGTGATGGCCTGAATAGGAAATAAGGGAATGAGATACAGGGCACAAATGATTGGTCTATGTAATCTCAGCAGTTGAGATATGACATAATCTGTAAAAGGAGGGCAGTTGAAAGGAGAAGGAGGTATGGGAGGGCAGGTTGAATGAGGCTGGTGGATTGTGGAGAGGGAGGAGGCTGGTGACATCAGGAAAATGTTGTGCATTTCTTGAGTGGTCTGCAGAGAGGCTGGCTGAGAGTGGAAGAGCAGAAGGTCTGGCGAACCCAGAAAAGGAGTAAAGCAGTCTACCGTGGTTTAATACAGAGGTTTGAAAAAGAAGATGTGACCCTTGAGAAGAATGCAGAGAGGAGAGCTTGGTAGGTAAACAGATCAGCAGGGCTCCATTTCCTTTCAGCAGCACACAGTTTGGTTGTTAAAGAGAGTGTCTGCAAGCCAAGAATTGAGAGGAGAGGGTTTCCTAGGACTGTACACTAGAGGGCAGAGAGAGTCTAGGGCAGTCAACAGTGAGGACAGCTGTGTAGAAACAGGAGAGCCCACAAAAAAGGAAAAAAAATGAGGAGTGAAGACGTTGGAAAAATGGTTTTCAGGTAAAAGGCTAGTCAATATTAATTTAATCTAAACCCTAGTCAATATTAATTAAGTTTGTATAGTTTATTAATTACGTCAATACAAACTGAAATGAAGATGCACCATGCAAGTGTGCCACACAGTTACAGCGCACAAATGAAGAAAATAATACACAATAATTACCACTTGTATTGTTCTCAGTTAGTCCTTGTTAAGTTAGCTACTTTACATAATTTAGGGGGAATATAAAACAAGATAAAAGGCAAAAGCTGTTTTGTTCCAGATAAACAGGGCCATCTATGTAAATGCTGACATTTCTATGTACTACATGCATGTATACTCTATGCATGGATATTTTGCTAAAAGGTGAACATAATATACCACTTATGTTGTCTGCCTTCTTCAAATACTATTGTGCCACACTCTGCTCCATCATACACTTTTTAATCAATATTTCCCTATCTGACGCCTCCCACCCTGTGCTAAACCTCATGTTCTCACCTCATTTGTAAGTAATACTTTTCAATTCTACACAGACACTCCTATTCAATCTAACGACATTAGCTCTTCCTGTCTACTGTCTCCACTTCTCACATCCTACATTTCGGCTAAAGTCCATGTCTGTGTAATTTCTCACCTGCGATGAACCAGCAAAAGCCAAACAGATAGAGTATGAACTTGCAGGCACTGCACAGGGCACCTTTGCACAGGTCCTGCTGGCCACTGCTAAAGAAGGACAGTATACATATGAGCAGGCAAACCACACCACCCACCACCAGGTAGATGGGAATATTGGGCTGTTTTGGACAGTCATGAAGGTATAGGGCCCCTAGAAGTCAATAGCACAAAAAGAAAAACATTTGGGTCAGTAAAGTGTGATGTGTGAATCTTACATGCCCCATAATACTGTATCTTGTCAATGGGGAAAAAGTTGTATTGTTGTGTAGTTGTTGTGATTTTTTGTATAATCTGTACAACATCTTTGCCAAGCCAACAACAAGCCCAGTGCATGTAGCAAAACAAATAATTTATGAATGAAATTAAATGATTTATATGTTTATTACTCACCTAAAGTAATTATTGGAATGGGCAAGAGGCCTGCAAGAATTTTTATTTTTCCTTAAGAGGGAGGGAAAATTTGTGAAAGAGTATTATGTAAAGAGAAAGACAGTGTACAGGAAAGACAGCATAGGACAATATAATGATACAAATAAAATATTCCTTACAAAGGAAAAGTCAAAAAGACAAACTCAAGGTATTTCTGCAAATGATACACAGTTGTATGGAGCAGGGGGGAGGACACTAATAATGGCTAGTGCAGTGCTGGGGCAGAGAGCAATGGCTACAATCTGCAGTGTTTCTGTGATATTGGGTTTTGCATAACGATGGTAACTGAAAGGAGAGTGTTTATACATCATCCCAGTTCACACTTGACAAAAATGTTGCAGTGCTGGAACAACTGCTCTCCTCAACCCTGTTTAATTAAATTCTGTATTATTTACATCCCTGCTCTAAGCCTAAGTGTTCACAGAATTAGTTACTTTTGAGTTTCCTATGAGTAAATGAGTTGCAAATGAATGAAGAATACCTAATGCAGCTGAACTGCAAACATAAAAGGCATTTTGCATTGGTTCCATCCTGAGTGTTTTTTCAGACCTGTAATGACATGAATAGAGAAGTGTTGGCATCATCTCTTCATCTATTTCACAGTAAGGTGAGTATTTCAGGCAAGGCATAAACCCATTTATTGTTCAGAACCAATGAGACTGATATTATAGTACTACATTGTGTGTTTGTTTACTTCTGTGAAATGGGACAAAAAAATAGAATAGATCTAAATTTCTACTTTGGTTTAATTTTCTTACCAAGTATTCTATCACCGAAATAATTTTTAAATTAGATATTTTAAGAGCAGAAAAGAGTGTTGAGAACTCTGTGGACTCTAGTGCCCTGACTTCTCTGACCCTGCATAGACTGCCAACGTTTATCATGCCACCAAGACACAGCCCTTATGCAGGTCAGGCAGCAGAGGACACCACAGCAATTGTTGTGAAACCCTAATGTTTTTTTTTTAGCTGTACTTAATGTACGCACTTGTTTGAGACATTAAATATGTCTGTTGCTTGGTCTTTAGAGTGTGATACCAAATCTATATTTTTAATCAATGAAACTTTAAGGCCAAAATATAATCCTCATGTCTTTATTTCCAGCGAGCACCTCTGCAGTTAATACAAATTTTAGATTTTATGTCTACACAAAGCATAGACTGTTCTACAAATTTTTCACAAAATTGGATTTCTATAGTTACACATTTTAAAATATTTTAACTTTTCACTGCAATGTATTTTGCAACAATAAGGTCTATGGTCCTATTTTCTGCTGGATAGTTTTTGTTTTTAAAAATGTATACACTAATACTTATAACTTCACCAAAATCACACATCCTCACTGAGATGACATCAAAATCTGTTTTACAATCTTGATCAATGATTTGCCTGTTAAGAGATCACAATTTAAATAATTGCCAGATGTCCTTACCTGTTGTAATGTGTTTGCAGTTGTTAGAGCTCTATCGTGTGACTGATGGCAGGTTCAGAACATTTCTGTCATGACCCATCCGACTGTAAAAGTGAAATTAGAGGGGGAGGGCTATGGACATGAGAAATGCAATATATCAGTGGACTACAATGAAAACATGACTTGCAAAAAGCATTTTCAAAAAAAATGACCACAAAAGAAAAAGTCTGAGACTGAAAAGCTATGAGGGACAGCATATGCTTCATTAGGGCATCAAACCTTGCAATACACAGTTTGTTGTCTCAAATCTCAAAATTATTGTGGCAATGAAAAGGCCTTTCCATCTAAAGAAATGCAAGACTCCCTCAGCAAATTGCAGGTAGTGCAGCATGTTTCAGTTCCCTTTTCCTGTAAAGCAGAAGCCTCTCAAACAATAGCATAGCCCTGTGGCCTATTTCACCACATAGACCTCATTCATAGATCAATACACAAACTGATACAATCAACAGGTTGCCATAAAGCACCATTTTACTTGGGGAACCGACATAAAGACAGACCAAGTTATACCTGCATTCCCTAGAGGGTCATTAGTGGGAAACACAGAACCCAGCACAACACTCACACAGGAAGTCACAGTAATCTCATGACTTTTTGGTTCTGTAAAACAGGATGAGCCAAATTTCTTACGACAGATTCCCCTTTCCTTTGACTCCAGGGTCATCCCCCCTGGAGGTATTTAATTGATCCATTATTGTCTGGAAACTGTTGTAATGTGTTCACACTTTAGATGTTTTCTTGACCACTTGCAGGTCATTAGAATGAATATTCAGACAACACTGAATGCGCTTAGGAGGAGTGTATTGTTATGTGGCAATTTGTATAACGGTACAGATGTAAATGAATAGACACATGTTTAGAATTGGCAAAGCAAATTAACAAACGAACATGTTGATATGTTTGTTGTTTTGTGTGTATTTCTTTCCCTTAGGTGACATGGCTTTGATTCCTCCATTCACATGATGATACCTCCTATGAATTCATATGGTCCTTTGGAAAAAAGAGCTAAAGCAGTTGTTGTAAGATATGTACTCTGCTTTCTCACATGCACATGGACTTTCAGTTCTGCAATTCTACCACAAACAAGTACACCCGATCACCTAGACACAAATGTGTTGCACAAACATGTTATTCAACATCGTGCTGCTATCCCAGTTAAGTGGAGAAGACACTATAATACCCAAGAGAACTTTACAGTAAATATAGTATAGTATGAATATTACAAAGACAAGAGCAAGAAATTCAGTCCATCCAGGCTTGTCATTTCACTGCATTGTAGATCTTGTGGATCTTGGCACTGCACAGGGAGGACAGGACACCCTCATCTTGCTTGCCACCACTAAAGCAGGACAGTATACATATGAGCAGGCAAACCACACCACCCACCACCAGGTAGATGAGGATATTTTGCTGTTTTGGGCAGTCATGGAGGTGCAGGGACCCTAGAAATCAGTAGCACATGAAGAAAAATAGGTAGATGGGCAGAATGTGAAATTTGGAAGATTGAGAAAAATTGTTTCCCAGCACTGTATCTCATCAAAAGAAATGGGACAGCTCTTTGACACTTCACTAATTTAACTATATATCATCCTTGCCAATGCAATGTGACAAGTACAGTGCCTCAACCAATGAAAATACCTGATGAGAATGAAGGTCTTCCATATTTGTTGCTTACCTAAAGTAATTGTCACAATGTGCAGGAGGCCTAAAAAATGATGCCTCAAACAGTTCAGGAAAGGGAACATCAGACGTGTTCAGACCTCATTATGAAATAATGTACCCAAACAAAGACACTTCAACAAGCTTAAACCTAAATAAGACTTTGCACAGCACCACAAATTATACAATTTACTGGCACAGCGTACAGGACAGGAATACATGGTAGTGTAGCACCCTGACAGGGGTACACTTTTGCAATCTGTAGTGCAGACTTTGTGTGTATGTGTATCAGTGTCTCTGTGAAATGTAGTGGTGTACCACCATGTAGACTGACAATATTTTTACCTCTTATGTTCTTTGATTCAGACAAAGACATAGCAGTGTTAAAACACTGTCTACTCTG
Organism: Albula goreensis; assembly: GCA_022829145.1. NCBI lineage: Eukaryota > Metazoa > Chordata > Actinopteri > Albuliformes > Albulidae > Albula > Albula goreensis. Next base: position 29,359,056 of record CM040746.1, on the reverse strand, counting down.
CTCCACCCTATTCTATTAACTATTTATAGAATTTCCCACTGTCTAAGGGAATGTTTAATTTCTTAAAGGAATTTTTCATGTGGGAATGCTTAAATTTAAGTTGACTGCGCAATACCTGTTCCAGCTGAACCAACACCTAAAACAGTATTTACTACTGGTTCCATTCTGGTTTTTCAGACTTATAATGAGACATCAATTGAGAGAAGCATATACACAGCAAACATGTCAGGCAAGCCCTGCATTAATTGTTTTTAATGTGTTTTATTTGGGGCAGAGTAAAAGAACTTAAAATAGACTATTAGCATTCATGTTTCTGCCCTCCCTTCTCCCCAAATCCACTACATACAGATACCACAAACAAAAATGATAAAGATAGACATATATCTTTATCATTTTTTTTATATATGCTATAGCCTATATATCTCAGTATCGCATTTCCACACATCACTTTGGCATCATTTTTGAGCTTTCAGGAATATAGTAAAGGTTAGACTAAATCACCTTTATCAGAAAGTAAAATATTGGTATATATTAAAATAGTTTTAACACCATCCTTGCCTTTTTAATATTTTTCTTTTCATGTATACCAGGAAAAAAGTAATGTGGAGAGAAGCAGTGGCAATATTTTACACACAAGTGAACTCACTTTGCTGTTTCCACTTCTTTCAAAGGTAAGCTGAAAAACCTGGTTGTGGGATGTTTTGTAGTCATACCTTACATCGAAATTAAGAAGTGAAATAGTGTAAGCATGGTATACGTATATTACACAAGGCATAAACAATGCTAGTGTACATGGGCGTAGCCAGATTAAAGGACTAGCTCTCAGCTTAAGCACAGGAAATTATAGTGCCATCTGGTGGCATCAGTAGTTTGAGGCTAAGAAGATATATGAGAGAATACTCTTCTCATATACTGACGTTCAATCGTAGCTAAAATAAGCTTAATATTCCAGACATTATAGTGCATATGCTTTCTTATTTTTCACAACACAGAGAAAAAGAAATATTTTTTTATAACACAGTAAACTGATTAAGAGCTAGTTACATTTGCCTAATTATCTTCATATTTACCAAAGGTTGCTGGGTCACCAGTGAACCTGCTTTGTACTCGGGTTAGGTCATTACAGGGTAGAATGTGCATACCTGTCTGCTGGAAAGTGTACATTATATTTGCCATTTATTGCTGTTTTGGAAACGGATGAGAATATGTGAAAAAATTAAAGGACAGATGTGATACTTTGTAGCTACTCTTCCACCAGATTCTCAAATAAAAAATGTGATAGAAACAAATTATTCTTCCCCTGGAGGAGTGAAAAGTAGTGAATATGATGAGAATGCAAAGGTGAGAAGACTCTGGAGCACAATAATGAATGGAGATTTATTTTATTGAGATTAGGAAAACACTGGAGGGTTATTTGTGAGTGAGAATGTTAGAGAGGGTGGGGTTTATGGACTTTGAAGACCTAGTGAGAGTGAGACGCACAAAGCTTTGAGACAGTTTGTTAAAGAGACTACATGGCTACACAATGAGGACCCTGGGATAGAGGCCCCTTCCCTGGCTCAGGCATCACTGTTGTACTGCCGGTGGGGCCCAGCCTTGCTACAGAGACACATGCAGATGAGTGCACAGCAGCACAGAGCAAGCAACATGTAAACCATTGTGGTGGTCCAGAATGCAAACAGGTACAGGGTCTTGTTACAGTATGTTGTGTTGGATGACATCTGATTAAAGTTGGCAGGATAGATTGAATAGATCCACACATTTCCTGCAGACAAAAAAAACAGGTTAGCAGTTTATGACTTGTGTTTTAAGAGATGAAACTAAGTGAAGAATTTCATGGTAATATTGATGGTAATATTTCATGGAAGTGGAGCAAGAACAAATCATCACCTCTATGTTTCCCCGGTTCTCTCTTGCACAAGCATAAGTGATGTGTGAATATACACTATTAGGTTCCAACTCTATTTCAATTAAGCAGCCAGTATAACCTCAATCTACCTCCTATGCCTCTACATGTCATTCAGCCTGCTCCTTTCAGTATCCCCTTTCACCCTCCCTGTCCTTCCATCTCTCCCTTAGACAACTGTCTCTTCTTCCCTTCCTCCATTACCTCTGTCACCCCTTTCACTCTCTCTTGCCCCTCTTACTGATTCTTACCAGCAATGAACCAACAGAAGAGGAAAAAGGACACCAGCGAGTTCCAGACACTGCTCAGGGTGCTAAGGGCACTCTGGCCCCCATCCTGTGGCTCTCTGGTGCAAGGCAGACAGGACAGCACCCCCAACAACAGAGCAAAGGCCCCCAAAACCACCAGGTAGATGGGGATGTAGTGTTGCTGGGGGCAGTCCCTCAGGTACACTGCTCCTGTGTAAGTTCAAGAAACCAAGGGTGGGAAAGCTTTCAAAAAACTAGTTCATCCATGTTTTATGTTTTTACTAAAAACAGAAAATTTAGAAGATAGTACTTACCTACAGCGATCTGAGCAATGGGTAATGCACACATTATCAGTTTGGAGCACACTAGAGGGTGAGACAAGGTGGAGAGTGACAGTGAAGTCAGAGGCATCTTTCCAGCAGACTTGCCTACCTACATTTTTAAACATGACTTACAATGGCCCCCTAGTGGACATGTGGGTATGTACTACAATGTCTCTAAGGTTAGGAAACAATAGAAAATTCGAAGACATGAAATACACCTGTGTTGTGTGTCTATGGATTGCATTTATGAAATCATAATTATGGAATAACATGCAACTTTTTAGCCCATTTGAAATTAAATTACATTAAATCAAACATATTGCTGATATCCATAATTTGGCTCAGGCAAATGCTGCAGGGTGCGTACCTAGCACGGGTGTGCTGACTTGTGGGGGGTTTTGCATGTTATGCAGCAGATCTGTCCTGCCATCCATGGTAACAAGCAGGCCCAAATCTGCAGGGAGAAAGACAGACTTTTGAATACCATAGATTTGTGGAGACGTTTCTGTTCCCAGTTATAAGTGGTTTACACTATAACTGTTAAAACATTATACCTCAGTCAGCAGGGATGACCTGAAATGAATTGCAGGAAACAGCAAATATTTGGTATAAAGTTTTTTTTTTTTTTTTTTTAAGTTTAATTGCTTTCCACCAGTAAATGTGGATATTTCTGATGCATTGAAAATTCAAAATTATATATATATATTTTGTATGCTTCCAAGTGAAGAAACATATGATTTCTGATTAACCCATAAGGTAAGGGCTGTAAAAAAACACTTCACTGCCTCCAAGCAGAGAACATGTGACATTGACTAAAGAACCAGACACAGGAAGTCTGAGTTAATTTCTGCATCGTGTCTGCAGGGTTCTCCCAAAAGCATTAAATGATGCTGCACCACGACCGCCCCTTTCTAACTGGAACAATTTCAAAATAGTAATGTCATTTGATTTGGCAGTGAACATTAAAGTACTTGAAAAGGCAAGGGAAACTATACCTTTTATTACAAGGGTTGTATTGGTAGGGCAGACACACAACGCAACAGACTGATAATTCACTACTCAGTTAAAAAACACTCAGATAGTACACCAGCAGGCCAGTTACACATGACTCTACTTTGCATGTTGACATGCCACCAAACCTCTTTACAATGCCAGCCATTCAGAAGTAGATTTGACCAGTAATCAGAGAGACCTGAAGTGGCACAGTGGCTCCCTTTCTATGGGCAATACTGCACCAGCAGTTGGCTTAGCACACATAGCAAGTAAGGAAAGCTTCCACAGTTTGCCACAGGAAACCCCACTCCCATTTTTACTCCCCATGTGGAATTCCCAATCACACCCTTAGGCCTGTCCCATTGTCTATTTTAATTTATCAATGCAGACATATAAAGTCACTACTGACACTGTTGACTGACACCCTTCCTTCTTGCATGTGGCCACATAGGACGGCCAGCCAGCCACATATTTGTGCTTGTGCTGTATGCTGCACTAAACAGGAGCTTCTAACACAAGGTCGACATTTCAAGGTGACAATTAGCACTTGGATGGGAAACTACTGATAAAAGGCTGGTGACTGGTACTGGTAATTAATCTGCATCTTCTAAAATGGCCATGTAGTCTTTCCTCAGTTTAACTGGGTCAGTAATTACTTCCCTCTCGACCCCACTTGTTTAGGCTAATAACTAACATGATTGAGGAGGATGGCTTCTACAAATGTATGCAAAACATACCTGTTAAAATGAGTTCACTTCAGTTCAAATCCATTTGAGATCGTGAGATAAAAGGGGAAATATAAATGCGATCTTTCACTGTTAATTGGTACAAATTAGAATGGTATCGCTATCTAATACACACCATATTGTCATTTTGAAACCTGAAAGGTTTCAAAAGTTAAAGATCATTCAAATTCCCATTTGTTTGAATACTACTGTTTCAGAAATAGAGGTATTAGATGTAATTTAAGTGCAAAGTTGCTGGAGTTAAATTTACAGGATAGACTATCTGCCTTGGGCCTACTCCTCACTTTGCAAATTAATCGAGTGCTTAAATTTACAAATCATCTGGCCCGTCTGTTTGAATATACAAATTCTATTTAATGCTCTAACTGAAAAACATAGGCTACAGCACCGCAATTATGGTATATATTTTGGGCATTCATATAGAATGTCTAAGTGTTTGTTAATTTATTGCTAGATGGTATAATTTCGAGGTACTTGTCGATGGAAGTATGGGATTAACCGGGAATTGCGGACAGGGATTCGAAGAACAACGGTCACCCCGGCGTGTGTTCTATCTAAGAGCCATAAAAAGAAATGGAAAGTAGACCAACCTTGCCTCTTCCAAGGCACAACTTTGACTAAATATGTTTTTACATCGTACAAAACTTATATAAAATATTGTAGGCATATTACAAGCGAGTATACGAAGAATTGGAACGTGCAGTGGGCTAACAAAAAGATCGTTAATTGAACCAATTTATAAGAACATTATTTGATTAGAAAAATAATGATTATAACGCGTTTTGTAAGTTTTGAGCGTTGCATCCAGTATATTTCACATGTAGTTCATAACTGACAGTAGATAAACCGTTCCACACACAAATTCAAATATTTGAATGTGTCAAGAGGAATGCATCATACGAATAACGAATCTTACCTGTTGTGGAAGTACTCGCACGTAAGTTAGAAAGAGATGTAAAATACGTATACGCTGTCTTTTCACACGAAGAACATGTAATTCATGTGCAAGTGTGCTGTGTAAAGCGGAACTGGGTTGATGGACCGAATCAGTCGGAGAGGAGCATAACCACACGTTTTCTCGGAGCGACTCTGATGTATGAGATAGCCTTTGTAGTGACGCGATTTGTATTTGGTGTTCTTATACATTAGATGGCAGGTATTCTGGATATATTGCGAACGTATTCGAAAGCCATTTCATTTTACAGGTTTTATTCCACTCATGGGCGCAGATTGGGGGTTCGGGTGGGGGTTCAGTCAACCCCAGTTTTTTGGGCACCCCGATCCGTCCCCCCAACTTTTGAGAAAAAAAATATATTGTATAAGTTTAAAAACTAAAAAAATCTCTCCTGCGCCGCTGATTCCACTCCATATAATGTACTGAGAAAAAAAATGAATAAAATTCACCATATAGATATTTTTGAAGCCTATTGTGAGGATTGTTTTGAGTGTAAATGTAAAAAAGGACTCCTCACTCAAGTCAAAAGATTCCGTCCAAGGGGATCATTACTTGCACAACAAAAACTGTTATTTATTTAATAACGTGTGGTAAAGCTGACGTTGGCAAGACAAAAAGACAACTCAAACAGAATTTCTTAACATCGTAGTAAAATTCGCCAGGATACTGATTATCCAGTTGGAGCACACTTTATGGAACTAAAACAACCAGTTTCATCACTTCGATATACTGGGGTCGAAAGTCTATCTCTTTCTAGGAGAGGGGGTGATCTTGACACTCTTCTCCTACAGAGAGAAACATTTTGGATATCGGGAGTCCAAACGGATCAAATGGCCCCAAATGGATCAAATCAAGAAACGGACTTTTGACCCTTGTTGTAAATCACGTGACCTAGTTTGTTTATTTAGGTGATACGATGCTGAACTAATTGTCAAATTTATTTTGGGATATTTGTGACCAGACAAGGTATTGATGTTGGATTTGGTTTTTTATTGATCTACAATTATTTAACAGGTCAGGATCCTAACTAATGTAATTGTTTGAATTGCATTACTTAGGCCTTTTGTAGTGGAGTGATCTGTGTTGTTTGTTTTGTTTCTAATATTGATATTCTTCTTTGTTTTATAGGAATGCTGGTGATCTAAGTGTATGTATATATTGTGTAACGCAAACGATAAAGAATGCAGTCGAGCGATTTCAACCTATGACCTACTTGCCACGTCCAACAAACCTGGTGAAGTATAGAGTATGTACTACTGGCTTGAATGAGGCACTGGCGGGATGCCTTGTGTGATTTCATTAAGAGCTTGATGTCAAAGTGACATTTTTTGAAAAACTTGAGACACTTGGGTTCTGTTCAGGTCTGTTTTTAATGAATAATAACAATATCATGGTTCTGTGTCAGACAACCTGATAATATGTACTATATTACTGAAATCTGATCTCTCAACCTTGACACATAACTTTGGTATATGGCATGTATATATGTCCAAAAAACCTAAGGCAGAGGATCTGTTGAGGTGGGTGTGCCATGTTATTTAAACTGACACCGTGTGTAATTAGTGATTCACAGGCAAGTCAGTTTTCATGTCTCAAAAGATATACTTTAAAATATCAAGAAACAATAATTGTTTACATTTTTGTGATGTAGTGTGTTCATTCTTTTCTTTACTGCTTCACACTACCATTCAGTTTATATTGTGGAAATTCACAGATTAAAATGGGCATTCTTCAAATAAAATTTTAAAATGATTTTATTGCCTTTACCATGATAATAATAATAAACTGTAATGAAATACATAATATTGAATGGCCAAGTTCAGTAATACATATGGTGAATCTTTTCACACAGCTGCTGAGTGCAAAAAGAAACATACTAAGAAAACGAGCTGCAGTCCTGATCTGTTTATCTTTGTCTGACCAGCAGAGGGAGATTTTAAAAAACAACAGGTTTTTGTACTTGAGCTGTGCTGAATGCTTCGAAATTCCCTTTATACATTACATATATTCACAGGTCTGTATTTTCACAATATTTCATTATCCTGGCACTGTCATAACAGTTAAGGGAGGCACTGACAGCATGATGGGACATGAGCTGTAACTGCCCTATTACCCAGTCACAGGTCAGTCAGACATTGACTGGAAGAGGTTTCCACATGGATGCTCCCTCGAGACACTGAGCGAGATTGGCCTCCCTGCAGGTCAATCACCCGGCTACGGCCCCTCTCAGAGTCACCAGTCTGAAGTCGTGCTCTACCCAGTAGTGTGTCCCATAGCCACCCACGACACCAAAGCTATGGTACACAAAATAAAAAGAGTATTAACACATAACACACACATACACACGCATGTGCATGTACACACACACATATATATACACATACATGCTCTCTCTCTCTCTCTCACAGACACACACAGATCATAACATTAAAGTTAAGATATGGCAAAATATGATGAACATGTTGCCCCCCCTGCCCCTCAACCTAGTGCCAGTTTAGTGCATTAGGGGTCAGTCTAACCTCAATAGAAATGTGTGTGTCTGGGTGCCTCCTGTAGAAAATGGCTTTTGTGTTGAACTCAGGTTTACTGTCCTCCTTGAACACCCGTGTCTTTATTGTGTCATGCTCACAGCGTATAATGGCATACACATCTGGGGCTGAAAAATATATACACACATACACATCGAGAGATACAGCATACAAAAGAAAAAAAGGGATCACAGATTCAAATCGTTTCATGTTTGCTGTTATAAATGTCCAGCTTTGAATATATCATAGCAGATATTCAAGGTGACTTATGGCCACAGTCATATTGATAAGTGTCACCTGGCTTTTTGGGCTGGCCCAGGCCAGATGCTCGCCGTAGATGGACTGTGGTCACTACACTGGGCTGGGGCATGCAGCACTGCCAGAAAGAGGGAGGCGGCAGGTCTTCCTTTAGTTCCCTGAGAAAGAAAAACACAGGTTTGTCTATATGGAGAAAGGTGAGCAGATAGAGTGGAAAAGGGAGGGTGAGAAGAAGGATGGATAATGGACAACGTATGGGGAGAAAGAGGAAGACAGCAAGCAGGGCAATGGAGGAATCAGAGCAGGAGGAACATGAGAGAAAACCAATAAGAAAATCAAACAGAAATAGAGGTATTAGAAATGAATAGGAAAGTAGCTGTGAGAGTGAGGGGAATACGGTGTGAAGGATAAAAAGGGAAGGGGGGAAACAGTACAGAAGTTTCAGATAAAGAACTAACACTGACATAGATGTCCTTGTACCAATACATTCTTACACAGTATGTTATACTTCATATTATGCTCGCAGTAAAATGTTCAGTATTGATTTTACCCTAGCTTCATGAGCGAGGATATTGCCTTTCTGCTCAAGGCCTGGCAAAGGCAGAGCAGTTATGATAAATCCATTTACATTCAGGATATAACCAATACTTTACAACCAACCACCTCAACTTATTCAAACTGTAAAACCCTTCACAAACTGCCCTCCAAGGATCTGATAAATATCTAAGCAGCATGTCACTGCTACAATTGTTGTTCTTTGATGTGAGGTGAAAGTCTTGTGATCTCTCAAGATCTGATCATCTGGGTTTCCAAAACAAATTAATATCTAATTAGTAAAACTAGGATGAAATGCACTCTAACAGAGTAAAATGTACTCTTTGAGATTTGATATAGCACTGATCATTTTACTGTAGTTTATTGCAAGAAGCTGAGACTGTCACCTCAGCTGAACATGTGAGTGGGAGAAAACCCTCAGCAGGAACCTCCCTGTGGTCCCAGGATGGAAGGTGGTGGGTAACAGGGCATAGCGGCCAGCCCCCAGAGTCACCCTTAGGGCCACACTGCGGGAGTCCATGTACACAGAGCTGGCAGCCTGTTCTCCCACACAGTGTACCCGGCTCGTCCGGTTCACCTCCATCTGAGAGGGAGGACAACATTTACCCATCAGAGCTAGAAGGGGACAGTTGTATATTCCATTTGCATATGTTACACTTGGAGGCCCTCTGACTGAACAAACTGACACACTCATTCATTCAACACTTTAAGTATACTGTATACATTTTCAGGCTCTCTTAGTCTAACCCACCAAAACTATTTTAATGTCTGGTAATTCTTTCTGGAGAACAGTTCATCAGACTAAACTTAGCAGATTTCAAAATGAATGAAAGTCAATGACCTGCATCAATAAACACAAACCAGTTCCAATAAAAAGCAAAATTTTCCGGTGAGACCTCAAGAAGTTCTGGCCTCAAATTTAAAACTTCCAGAAATGTTATGTACTGGAATTTACATTGTTTACAACAGCAGTAGCCAGTAGCCATTGGTTAGGTCTTGTGGTCTCACTAGAACCTTTTTCTTTTGATTTGTAACAAACTAGAGACAGTTTGTGTTCATTTTGATAACTGCTAACTGTACTCCAATGACTTTTTGTATTCGTACTCCAGTAAATTGCTCAAGAGTGGATTTCTGTACAGTGGCTCAATATGTTGGAATCCCCCTGTAAGAAGGAACCTGAATTTGGAAGATGCTGTAAGCTTCCAAGACTAGAGGTACTGGGCTTAGACATAGATAATATACTAATATACTGCAAATAAAGCCTCACTGTTATAGTAACCTACCCTCAGCACTTCAAAACCAATGGGCAGGTTCTCCCCCCTTCCTTCTTTCCTTCGTATTCTCCGGTCCTCCTGCTGTAGGCAGATCAGAACCTCGTCCCCCTCTCCCTGCACCTCAAACATGAACTGAGAAAGAAGCTTTGAGCAAACACATTCACACAAACTGCCATAAAGAGTTATTTTGTGGTCAAAGTCATGTCCCTCCATGTTGTTACTGTGTGTCACATTGGGCCAGAAGAGCAGATTTTAACCATGAGGGTAACAGCAGTTCCTTATGATGCCACCATTGATTTCATCTAAGTTAAGGAGCCATGGAACATGACAATGGTAAGACAGGGATTTTTTTTACATTTACAGTGTCAAGGAGCCAACGATGGAGATATAATAATTGAAAACTTGCTTGCTAATGTTTCTCCCTATCAAACAGATGTCATGCGCTAGTTTCACTAGTTTGTTATATTCAATACAATATAGGAACTACTGAAACTATCACAGAAGCACAATTCAAAAACAAAAGGGAAATCTCTAAAATGATCCTTGCTTACTTTTGACAGGGAAGACCAACTGAGCAACATTCTAAGCCTCCAAGGTCATTCTAAGGTACTGCATCCCTTGGCGGGAGGTAAAAAGGGCTGGAGTTTTTGCAGTAAGTGAAGTAACCAATGTCTTAGGTGCATCCCTGCTGTGGCAACAGCTTTAACCTCTTACTAAACTGAATAACATGATGTTTCCCAAATAAACAGCCCCAAAATAGCTGTCTCACATCTATTTTCACTCTGCACTGAGATTTAGAAATAGAAAATCAGAATACCAAGGATGTTAATGTCAAAGATAGCAGCAAGAACAGTGTGGCTGCCAGTGGTGCCTCTGTGGGTGTCACTCAGCTCATAATATGTGCAGTGGTCAGCATTGTGTGTTTAAGGGCACTGCCAAAGTATTTATAATTTGGCCTAACCTGAGGGTTGAGCAGGAAGGTGTCTCTGTGGTTGATACAGCCTCCGCACCTGCTCCTGTTGTCCATTTGTCTGTCCCACCTTATGACACTGGATCCGTCCATGACCCTGCAGTCTTGCCCCTCCCTTCTTGTGATCCTCTCGCCTCCCTTCCCTCCTCCAACTTTGTCCCTCAGTCCCCACTGAGTCCCGTCCCGCTGTCTCTTCCCCAGCTGATCTTCTTTCCTGTCGCCCTTTGGACCTCTCGCTCCTTCCCTGGAGGTAAACTTCTGGTCTCCCTGTTTTCCCAGTCCACTGATCAGGGGGACACTCACTGGTGGGTCCCCGGGTGCTGGTGCCCACTCCCCCGGGCAGCGCACCTCTCTCCAATGAGAGCTGGACCACAGCAGTGCCTGCTCCGCCAACCGACACACCACCACATCCGTGAAGAAGTGACAGAAGTCCTCAAACTCCATCCTGACATGGGCACACAGGCACATGCGCATGAGCACACACACAAACACACACACAAATGCAAGACTCAGATTTGTATTGGCAATTTAACATGAAATATGATCTGCTATTCTTAAAGCAGAAGTGCATCATTTAATTGCATCACAGCAGATTTACCAGAACTCCCCAACATCTCTGACTGTGAGGCCCATCTTCTCCCTCTCACTGCGACCCACCTGCTGCCATTTCTGTGACCTGTGATGTATAGATGAAGCAAGTTTCAATCCTACAGCTGAGCAGACAGAATGGAGACGGCGTAGTAGGTAGGCTTAAACACTACATGATTTGTATAAAATTTTCTTATGTATAATGAATTTTAAGTGTCATAAAGAATTAAAGAGTATTAACTGAGGCAATATTAACAATGTTCATCTCTTCATACATCCCATCATATACAGTATATTGACCACTCTGACCAGATATTTCACATTCTTTGGTGATATTCTGCAAAGCCTGAAAAGGCCAGGGAACCAAAGGTCATCTCTGAGGTCTAAAAAACAGTTTGATGGACAACATTCAATGACAAGACTCAGACCCAGGTGACATTTTGCTGCCTTTCAAATAAAATAATTCAAAAAGTGTCAGTTTTAGAGTGAGACCCTGAATAATTCTGCCAACTGTGAATCTCCATACCACTCTCTGTCAGCTCTGCTCTCCCTTGGGTCCTTGTGTGTTTTCCTGTATGTTGTGATGGATACTTGTATTACTCATATATGAAATATGATTTGTAATACTTATTTATATTAATTATTGATCACAATTCATTAATCTGAATTATCTGAATTTGTATTGGTCACACACATAATGATTTTATTTATATTCATGTGTTATTCAGCATTATAAATCACTGTTCTGTGTTTACTGTTCACAGATTCTGCATGTCTGTTTAAAATGTGCCAAAGCGCTTCAGCTCGTGGAAAGTAACTAAGAGATACATTCTTAGGCTCTATCAGGCCTATCGTCCCTGAGTGAAAGAAGACTATTGCCAGGTGGTTCTACAACCGTTTTTGTGTGTGTACATACCCATTCAGGCTGCTTTTAACCACTGACCTTCAACTGAGTATATAAATGTATGCTGGTGCAATTAACCTGTTACAACTAATTATTTAATATCCATGTATTAAGATACACTGGCACTACTGTTCTGTAACATGTATTTACCTATAATTCCATATAATGTATATTCTGCTTTAGAATCATGTAATCTGTTGTTTGAGAACATGTAAGCTGGTGGATGAATACTGGGCATCTCATAGTGGGCTCACCATATGTGCTGACCTTGAGTAGTGGAGCCTGGCTGTCTCTGCTTTGTGGCTTGTCTGAGTGAGCACAATCCAGATTTGTTTTTATCTGCCATGTAAGAGCTGTAACCCTAGTAACAGGTGGCAGATATCTTTTAGGAGAAGAAGTTATGCTCAGATGATACCCGTAGACCAATGAGAGAAAGGTAAACTGACGGTTCCTCGCCCAGACTTTGACTGTATAAGAAGGGCACTGTCCTCTATATTCTTGAGACAAAGCTGATGCATTGCTTCTCCCATACTGGAATATTAAACGAAGACAAAGACAGCTTCGACTGTTCTCAATTATTTAAAGATATTTTTGCCACGACAAGGTGGAGTGCAATTCTGTCCCTGGAGGAATGCTGTGTATGCCTGTTTTTGTTTCCACCAATTAATTACCCAGGCTCTATTACATAATTAACTGTGCACAATCATTTAGGGACTCACAAATAGTCTTCAACTGTCATTCTTTTGATTTTAATTGATATTTTAAGTTGACATTAGTATAAGTGACATTAATATCAGTCCTTTTTGCCCTCTCCTGTTGTAGATTCACACCATACCTGCCTGACAGGACATAACTGTGTGACTTACTCTAGCACAAAGGTTCCAAAAATGTTCAATAAAAACCATGGTTACCCCTGGCTCCAGGCTCCTGTCCAGTCAGCTGTGCCCCAGGGGTTCCGCATGCGCACCATAAGTGCACGGGACGTCCCACATACACCAAGCAGATTCTCCCCTAGACGCATCTTCCGCACTGCAGTGATGCCGTATGCGTGACCCCGTACTAGACCGCAATTCAGGACCGACTCCACCATCTCTCCCTCTGCAGGCTGAGAAGGATAGGAGGCAATGCAGGGATAAGGAACTGCATTAAGGAGGCTGGAGGGTAAAGAAAAATGGTCAAGAAAGGGTGGTCATACTTCATGACAGACCATACACCAAACAGCCACCTTCCACACAAAGCACTGGCAAGGTCACATGACTATTTGAATGCCATATTCTTCCATGGAAGAAAATATATGAGATTGAAACTCTGATATATGTTGTACTGCATTTAGACATGCTCAAAGTGGCCTTCTGTGACATAAGAAAACAATGTGAATAAAGAGTATTTCAGTGGGAAACTGACAGTATAAGTTTAGAAACAACTTTTGAGTTAAGCAATATTTGCAAAATGTATCTTGAAACATTTCATTATAATTTGTGTAAAAAATGTGTATAATCAATTATGGGTTCAAGATTAGCTCCTACCCTTTATTTTCATATTCCTTTGGCAGGCTTGACAGTATCGTTTAGCCTAAAGTGCTTCCAGCTCAAAAATAATCGTCTCAGCCCCAGATTTGAAAACAGACCTGTTCAGTTTGAGTCTTACCAACTTTAAAAAAGGAAAAAGTTGTAAAACTGAGCCATCATTGGTCTGACTTGGCTTGAGTATGCTGGCGCAAAAGGGACATTAAGACAGTGTGACACAAACCCACTTCCCTCCACAACCCCGCCATACCCCTGTGACTGTGTCAGGTTCTGACCCGAATGTAGCAGGTGATGAGAGCCCTGCGGCTGTGCGCACGGGCCAGTGTCTGGAACAGTGCCCTCCTCTGGTCGGAATGGTGAGTAAGAACCTCCTTGTCCAGACTGAGGGGCTCCGACACCCCCCCAGTAAAGTCCACCAGCGCCTCAGCAGTATTGCCCCCCTCAAGGGCCTCATAACAGCCATTCAGCCTGAGGTAAATGAAGAGGAGAGAGCAGGAAGAGTGGTATGAGCAGGAATGGATGAGTGGATTTTATCACACAGCAAAAAAGGTCCTGCATTTGTGTCTCACTTTCATTCACATCTGTCCAATTTTCTTTGCACTAGAATCACAAACTCATTCTTGGAAGTGAATATTTGTATAATACACCAAACGTTACCCCTTGATTAATATAAGTTTAATCAAGACAAAGTGGTCACAAGTAATGGATGAAGCAAATAACTTTTTCCTGAGGCCTCTCACTTGGCATAGGCCTTCTCTAGCAGGGCACTCCAGAACTCGCGAGGAGTTGCAGAGCGGCAGAAAAGCAGTTCCCCATCCTGGCCTGTCGGAAGGCGGTCATCAATGACCACATCTGTCCACTGGCCCAAGCGCCAGAAGCGGAAATGGAAGATGCCAGCATACAGGTCTGGGCGTTTGGGGTTCCACTCCTGCTCTGTGTGATCAGGAATCACCTAGGTGGGGAGGAAGGTAAGTGGTTTGCCACATTTCTTTGTCCTCTCAAGCTTTACACATAACAAACAAAAAATTAGATAATATAACCTACAGAACAAAGAAGTAAGGTTGAAAACAGAAAAAAATGTGCTTTTACCTTCTTCCAGAGTGAAGGCTCGGTAGCCAGGCAGGATGTGGCTGCCACCATCCAGCAGTTACCCAGACTGCCCTGGTGAAGGTCTCTAGTACTGATACCATCTACAAACAGTCTAGGATCTCTACAGAGCTCCTGAGAGTGTACAATAACAAGACAGTGAGAGAGATATATTTACCAGTTTAAGTAAACTGTGAATGTTCAATTTATTTTCAGAATATTTCATATTACAAAAACTGGTTGTAACTCTATTATAACAAAGCATGGTAAAGTCTTTGGCATGTGGTTGTCATTATAAGATTGATTTTCCTTGGTGAACTTGAATTTGAAATTTTTAAGCTTGCAAGAGCAACATACTGTCTGCTTGGAGCTGTTGATCTGTGTTTTGACACCTGAGTGCCCTCTCTCTGCATCTCTTGGGATCAGGTTACCAGGCTGTGAGTTCAGAAACCCACCCCCGCCTTTTCTCTCCCCTCACAGAAACAGACACACACACATCCTGAGCAGCAGTCACACATTCAAAGCAGTTTAAGAGAAGTAATGAACAGCCCTTTATTACCTAGTGGAGTTTTTACCCATATATATTTATCCAGTGTGAAGTGAAGACTTGACAAGAGATGAAAGCAGTATAATAGGTATGAACAGGAAGTTCTCAGTGAAGTGGTGTCTGTCAGTGAATACACGCGCAGAGAGAGGTGACAGATGTCACCCTATCATTCGACTCCCATCAGGAGAGCGCTTAAAATACCAAAGTGGTGCATTAGGAACATGGCACTGCTAACAAAACTTTTTATGGGCACCCACAACACACACACTAGTGGGGATCATATCTTGGCTTACTTTCTCAATCAAAGACCTGGTTCAGCCAGTGGTGTAAAAACCAGCTTCAGACGATTTAATTCTCTAGAAAATCCTTTCATTCAGCCTCACTGCCTGCAAATAATGCTATGTAGTTATAAAAGCAAATACTAATGAATAGTAAAGAGGCACCAAAACATCACATCCTAAAGAGGCATACACCATATCCTCTTCACCCCGGTCAAACATGTGGTATAGCAATCAGTGTTGTTTTTATATATCTCAGGCAAACACGCAGATACCCCAGTAATGCCCCCTCCCAAATCCACACACGCGACACACACACTTTCCTCAGGGTTTGGTTACACTGAATAGACGCCGCTCCTTAATTAGAAAGGCCTTTAATGAACCACATCTTTTATAAAGCCTGCTGAGTGGATATCTTGAATTAGACTGTCAGCACCAAGGGGAGAAAGGAATCACACTGGGAAAAGGGCATGAACCCATGAACGAGGCCTCCCAGATTAAACATGCTTAAATCAGAATAGCGCTCAAGTGGGCATGTGTGTGTTGGCATGAGTGTGTGTGTTCCTGTGGGAGCGAGAGTGAACTGTTTGTGTTTGTGTTTGTATGTGCATATATGATAGCAATGATACATAACAGTCAATGAGGCATAATCGGTCTTCTTGGCTTTTTCGTCATCTGTCCTGATGGCCTTAGTGCTAGCTATTTAGTCAGTCAGTCAGTCTCCAGCCATGAACAGTAAGTGCAATTCATTGTTACATTTTTCTCTATGTGTGCCGCCAGTTTGTGTCTCCCTTCCAGCATCCATTGAGAAAATTTTCTCTCAGTGTCTCACCCTGGGCCTCTTCCAGGTGACTCCGGGTGGGGGGCAGCGGCGGTAGAAGAGGGACTGGTCAGAGGCTGGAAAGTGGGGATCCTGGAAGAGAACACCTCGGCGTAGGCAGGCACGCTTCAGCTTGTAGTAACACTGCCCCTGGAACACAGACACTCGCTCCGGCATTCTGGGAAGGACAGCGATGAGATGGTTTCACATTTCTTTTTATGGAACCATAGATCAAAAACAAAAATTAGAGATTAAGTCATTGCACAAGATTCTTACTGCACTCAAAACTATTGATAACACCTTGCTTAATGCTACTGGAATGTGTGATTTTCTGAAATGAAATGTCACTATATCTATTAGCTGTTGAAATAAGAACTCTTCTGCTGTCACCAGCAGACCACACCATGGAGAGAATGATCAATCATATGGGTTTTTAAGCTTTTTCATTCAAAGTGTAAAATGAGCTGAACCCTGAACATAAATGATAAGTAAAGTGGTTAGGGATTATTGTGGGATCTGCATGTGTTAGTTTCAGCGTGTGTTATTTGTGCCACCTCTTTGCCAATTGACAACCACAACAAACACTGAACTGAACACAGCCAGGAAGTACACAGCAGATATTTCAGAGAGAAAAGGGGAGAGGGTCAACGCAGTGGGGCTGTCTTGTGCTAAACATCTACACTGCAAGAGATAACCAGAAGGAGACAAGGTTAATGGGCAGCATTAGCATAAGCAGCTGGTGAGAAGTAAAGGGTAGAGCGAGGTGTGGGAGGTAATATAAAGAGTCAGTGACCAGCAGGAAAGTGAGAGAGATTTCGCCATTACAGCCAGCCTGGGCAGAGGGCCCAGAGCCAGTCAGCTGAATGCGTCAGAGTGTGTGACCCCAGGCGATTCAGTGTCACTACATGCGCCAGAAGAGAGTATGTGTGCAGTGTGTATCTGCGATCATTTAGCAAGCAATGCTGCTGGTGCATATGTGCTGTGTATTTCGGTGCATAATGTGTATGTGTGTTTGTGTGTTCCAAACAGCCCAACACTATCCTCTGTATTTCTTGTTTTTCAGCCAGAAGGATGAAACAGAAGCAATGCCATCAGCAAAGAAGAAATTACAGCAAAAAAAAAAAAACTCAACCACAATCCCTGGCTCTCTGGATGTACAATATAATACTCTAAAACACATGCTTAATTTTGACTGAAATTCAGCCAGTGTGAGTCTTCTTATTTTTCAAAGACGTTTGCTGTTTGCCTGGTTAACAGTTTCCTGTGCTTTCATTTTAAGGCTTAAACATTTTAAAATATATTGTGTCAGTAAAAGCCACTTGGGCTTGGATCAATTGATTGTTTAAGTAGACCTGGTCCCATAGATACATGATTTTGTGTATATTTAAGTGTAGCTGTTCACTGACAAAAATAATAAAAGTGTCTACATCATGATGATTTTTCTTAGAGTAATTTACTAACAACACTTAATATTATCCATACAATCATATTATCTAAATATATTCAATAAATACTGGACAAATATAATAAAATTATCTGAGTATGTTCGTTTGAAACAAGCAAATGTTATACCTTAAAATTATTCTGTGTGTACACTGGATAAAAGGTTATATACTTGATAAACCATCATTGAATGCTGCACATTTAATTAAATCTGCATGCAATGAACAATGAAAATAAAGTCAATACCTACACCATTGCATGTACAGTAAAAAGTAAATCAGGATAGAAATGTACACCTTCTATACAACACTAAATCCTTGCACTCATAATTAATCTGATAATAGTATCGCAATAAATGTTTAAAATATATTCTCTTTTTATTCTTTCATTTATAGTATTACTTTTGGTCATGATATACATCCCTCTTACATGTATATGGTTCTGCTGTTTGTAAAATAATAATGAAAGATGACATTCAGTCATCTTTCCTCCCTAAATAGTTTAATGACCATTTGACATTCAAGCCTCTTTTCACTTTGTAGTGTAGCTTGGATGTGAGCTTAACACTTTTGCTTAGTTAAGCTGTCACCAAAGCCCTGTGTATTTTTTCCCCAAAACCTTACAATTAAATTAAAATTTAAATTAAAATAAATATTATTAATATTGCTAAGGTATTGTTATGACAGTCATTCTCTAGAGAGAAAAATAATTCTGTGCATTTCGGGTTTAAATTAAAAAAAAAATTTAAAATCATATCCTTATTCATGAGATCAGTGTAACTACATACCACCTCGGTTATTACTGCTAGTATTTCAAAATACCTCTTCTAAAATTATTATACATCAGTCTTCTGTAGTTTATATACAGTATAATCTAAAAGATGTATACACGGTGCACTTTATACTTAACGCTTCCAAAATTACAAATGACTATAAATGTTCAGTCAAATAGTAGAATATATGATGTATTTTTAAGATTCATTTTATTTTATGCAATGTCTCAATCTGGGCAAAAATAAACAAGTTATAGAAAAAAGGTGGATGGTATCAGCATTCTCACAGTTACAATACAAATGACAGAAGGTTGGCCGATTCAGTAACAAGAGTTGGTCTCCACTGATTAGAAGTTAGATAGCTTCTTACCTCTTTGTGATGACTCAGGTGTGTCTGTCTGCTTTGTTCCGTGTGGTGGAGAATTCCAGCTTCTCAGGTGAATTCAGTGTAAGGTTCCTCCCGCTCATTAATACAGTCCCATCTGTTGTCTTCAACTCAACAGACCTTTAACTTTTTTTGCATGCCTGTTTTAGGCCTTTTCTTATGTCTCGGTTCTGTCTGTCTCTGGTCTTTAGATGTCTTTATTCGAATGCACAGTCTAAGCACCAGCAATAACATTGATTTGTGTGTGTTTGCGTAAGTTTACATTATAGAGTGCATGTATGCTAATGTATGCGTGTTGTATGTATCAGCTGTTGCTACTTTAGTCTTTGACAGTCTGTGACGGTCAGTGTAAGTCTTAATGTGTGTAACCATGTAAGATAGTGTGTGTCTGCACATAGCAGTGTGGTATTGTATGACAGTGTGCGTGTGATAGCAAGTGTGTTGTGTGTGTGTGTTACGCGTGTACCTCCTACAACAATGTGCAGCGTCATGTGACAAGGTGAGTGGATTAATATCAGGACAGCTCCTTGTCTGTGTGCTGGTGTAACCACATCCTGCCAAGAGACAGAGGACTATCCCCACAGTGACATAACGAACAATTACAGACACATTTATACTGTGCACGATGACTGCCACATGCCCACTGGTGCATAATACGCATGTTACACATTCATACACGTGATTACACACAGACACACACACATACCATTAGCACATATTTGGTCAAGTAAAAGCATACAGAAGTTACACAAAACCACCATGCATAAACACACACAGAAGTGTAGTTTGTTTTTACCACTGCTCCCTGGAGTGTGAGTGTGTGCATGTGTCTGTGAGAGAGTGAGTACGGCGTTCCTCTTTCCCTGGCCTCAGTCCCTCCCTCAGCGACAGTTTTGGGCCTGTCCTCTCTCTTTAGCCCCTTTCCGCCATGCACTGGGCTCAGCTTGTGCCGCTTCCTTGATGCCTCTTTCCGTCTCTCAGCGCTCCTCCTTCACTCTTTCCCTGGGACGTTTCTGCCCCCCCCCCCCATGCTCGCTCTATCTCACTCTCCACATATCTGTTGTCATTTAGCGCGTGTCGCTGACACCTGAATCCCCTGGTGGAAAAAAATACCAGCTCTTAACCCCTTAATCTCTAGTCAACCAAACTAACACTTTACAGTACATCCACTGGATATACTACTATGTAGGAGTAATACAGATTGAATTATGTGCAAAACAGGAATATGTATATAATTTGGCCTTCCATTTGATTAGCTGTTCTGTTTGTACCTATTCAGTCAAGTTGACAAGCTCAAATATACATCCCATTCAGGGATTTCAGCTGTGTGTAAATTTCAAATAATTGTAACTCTGAATATGGGACATCTTTCATTCTGTTTCATGCTACTGAATGTGCTCTCAAGAAGGACCAACCCAACTTGTTTAAAATATTTTAGCCATATATCAAAAATGAATTTCCACAATGTGTATGTGTACCAAGCCTTCGATGAACACATGATTCTGATTACCTGACAATTACACTATGTATTTGTGTACTGAGGAAAAAATATTCAGAGTGAACAGAGGGAAATATGCCTATAACCAGAGGGCTGGGGATATAGCTGCTGTTTTAGCCAGAAAATTATCCTTTCAACCTAAATTACTAAAATGCAAAACAGTTGAATCGTAGAGACAGTGCTTAAATCTGATTGCATCAACTTCCAAAAATGTACAAATATTATTTCTATCATTTATCTTCTGACTTTAACCCACAGATTAATAGGAAATTTCAGGAAAGGAAAATTATTACACAATCCACCGTCTCCTGGATCAGAAATGGATGCCCTGACCTGAGTAGGCAGCTCGTCCCATCAAAAGTGAGGTTAAAGATTAGCCAATCAGAATCTTGTCTGTCATTGGGAGAAATGTACATATGAACAACTGTTCAAACTGCTTGCAACAGTAGAACTTAAGATATAACAACAAAATTACAGATTCACTGCTGATCTGTTAATTAGTAAATAACTAAAAGATGTGCTACCACAGTTGTTGGTATATGATTCCAATTGATAAGATTAATATTTGGAAAAACTGGTGCAGTACCAACCGTTAAGTTGTAAACATTTCAGAATTTCTAACAATCTTCCTTTCTGATCCATTCATATAATGAATTTAACTGGATGTAATACTATAATATGTAGGGTTTGGTATCAGAAACATATAGTTTAATATGACAGTACAGGACTGTCATCAACTTAGAACAATCAAGCCACCTGCAATCTCTATTTATATACCACACCTTTGCTTGCCAATACATTTTCCCTCATTCATACCTTACCAAACTCTGTATGTCCCTCCCTCTTACTCCACAGCAAACACCTAACCCTTCAAAGAGATACAAAAAACTGGAATTAAACAATGACAACAAAAAAATGTACAAAATTGGTTTTATTACAGCATATAAAAAGAAACAAACAATATGAATGGTACGACAGAGTCAGACAGAGAGACGTGCTGTGTGTGTGTCTGTATGTGTCTTGAGGTCAGATGTAGAACGGGGGAAAAGGGGAGGCAAGTCAACACTCAATCCAGTATCAATGGCCTGCACCCCCTGCTTCTCCCATGATGCTTTTCTCCATGTCAGTTTCTCTTTCTCTGTACCAATGTCTATATACAGCCTCATGGTACACCATAAAATCACATTTTTTTTCTCTGATTCACTTTCACTCACTGAGTCTACATATCCACTCACACTTTCTCCATTTTTCCCTCACGCTTACTCTACTTTCTGGTGGTAGCCCACTCTCCCCTCCATTCCCCAGGCCACAGACTCAATGTGGGGAATGTGTGCTCGCCCCTGGGGATTCTGAGTGCTCCAGTTTGACTCCAGACTCCAGTGAGGTGGTGGAGGGTGGGACAGAGGACAGGGGTGACGGAGGAGGCAGGCTGGTACCCTTGCTCTCGGTAGTCGACGCGGATGGCAGAGAGACCACTATGTATTTCTGGAGTGTGCGTGACCCTCCGACCCCGCCGGCTCCCCCGCCACCACCTGCGCCCCCATGCTCCACCTTCACCACAGGCTGCAGGGTGGAGGCAGAGCTGGGGGCTGTGCTGGTGATCGGGGAGCTGGACCGGGAGGAGCTGAGGGTTATCACCTGCAACGAGAAAGATACAGCAAGGCAGAGGGGAAAGAAAAAAGACAGAAGGGAGGCAGCAGACACAGAGAGAAACAGAGTATGACAAAAAAAGACAGATGAGGCAGGACACAGAAAGGGAACAAACACAAAATCAGGAGACACAGATTACACTTATATCCATGGAAAATCCATTCTTTGTGAACCTTCATAACGGTTTTCTAAATTCACAATAATGAATAAGTGGTTCTTTCGACACCTACTGTAAAGAAATACATTAATCTGACTCCACCTGGTTTCAACTGAAATTGTTCAGTGGCGTTGTTCCTTCAGTATTATACAACCAATCAATTATTTAATGGAGAATTACCTGCTGTGTGGATGCTGCCCCTGCACTGGTTGCCATTACAATGTACTTGGTTGCTGGGGGCGAGGGCTGGGTGGGTGTCCCGGGCCGTGCTGACACAAGGGTCTGCATTGGGAGGGTGAGGGAACTGGGAACTTTGATGATACTGGGAGTGCGGGACACAGAACCCCCTGAGCCCCCTTGGGAAATAGTGAGAGTTGGGCGGGGCTGGAACAAAAACCAAACATTAGTGATCTAATCTAGTCAGGGCAATTTGCAGCATGGACAATTTACATAACCCTATAACCTAATATGCCTTCACGCTTGATAATCCTATAGCTAAATGAGCTGCTTATGTGTTCATTGCCTAAGTGATTTCTGTGTGTTTCCTATAATAATTAATATAATGTACATATACAGTGCTGTATGTATTTTTCATATTGTTTATACAATTCTTGTTATCTTCATACATTCTTACGTTTGTCAGTCTTGTGTGTGAGTGAAAGCACTTTTGTTACCTGTGTGATTGTGAGAGTGGTTCTGTTGACCTGCTGGGCCTGCAGAGCTGCCTGGGCTCGCGCTTTCCCTACGTGGGTACACAGCATGGGCCCTAGGTAACCATAGTCTGCCCGGTACTGATCCACGTTGTCTGGCAGCGGCCGAGTCTTCGCAATCACGCTGGCGCAGTGTTTCTGCAGAGACAGGAAGGGAGGAGGAGGGACTGTTAGTATGTGGCAGCAGCCATTTCTCCATTGTGTCAGCATGATCCACCTCTCTCCATCAACTCCATCTGTCCATTGAGCTTATGGACCCCTCTATCATTCTGAAATGTAGGCTTCTAAAACATCCAGTCTATACACACAGCATGTCCATAAAGCCTACAGCCTTTGAAATGCAAATTGCATAAGCATGGGCTCCCTCTTGTGGTGCTTCTCAGCACTGCAAATACTACAACCTTGAAAGACACACACATATGCGCATGCACACACACATACACACATAGACACACACCAGCAGCAGGCTCTGCACATGGTCAGCCCCGATCTTGTCGATGTTGGAGACAACAGGACCCTCAATGACTGCTTTGATCCGAGCTCCTTCTATCACCAACCGGGGCAGGATCAGAGTCTTTATCACCTGATAGAGAGGCAGACATACAGCAGAGGTGAAGGACGACATACTGAGGAAGTCATTCAAATACAAGCTTTTTCTTTGGGGAAGAGTAGCAAAGGGACTGAGAGAAACAAAGAGGAAGAGAGCGAAGATAGTTTAGGGATGAGATCAATTGACAGAGGGGAAGAGTGTGAATTACTAACAGAGATACAGAAAGAGAGGAAGTTTAACAGTTTACAGGTTCATGGTTCTCTGAGGGTTCCAGAAAGAGAGAGACACTCACATCAGGCCCAAGCTCGGCAAGCCCAGCGATGCAGCCGTAGCGCGTTGTCCAATTCGTCTTATCATCCAGCCAGCTCTGAAAGAAGGAGGTATGGGAGTAAGAACATCGTCAACGACTGGACCCTAATTAACTGGGACTACACACACAGCTGTACGCTCATTTTGATCTGTGACAGGACCAGCTCTCTCAGAAAACTTGCTGGGTCTTCTGAGCCAGAGGCCATTCTTTTTTTAGCATTGCAGGCTGTAATTTAATCAAAAGGTTACAGATGCCATCGGTTGCGGCCCACTTACTACATCAGGCATAAGAAAATACAAGCAAAAACAAAAATACATGGGCACAGACTGCAGCAGTACCTTGGTGAACGTTTTAGTAATGCGAGACTGGATGTTATTGTTGGTGGTGCTGAAGGTCTTGCAGCTCTGGGCCATCAGGCGGGCGGCGAAGTCTCGCAAGGCCCAGTGATTGTCCACATCTGGCCTTAGACACAGCTGTTTGCTCACAATACACGTCACCACTGCTGGGATTAACTCATGCAGCTACAGAGGGAGATGAGGAACAGAGGAATCAGAATACAATCTGAATATACTATAAGCAAGATCTGTGAATACAAAGCAACTACTGACAATGCGTACACTGGACAAAGTATGTATGACCACAGACAAACAAAGAATATATACAGATAGACAGGCAGATTCACAAGCTATTACACAGAGACAAAGACAGATAGGAAGACAGCGAAACTCACATATTTCTCTAGATAAAGTGTGGGGTTGTCCATGAGAGCCTTGACCATTCGCATCAGATAAATCAGCAGCGCCAGGTTATTCTGTACCACATTTACACGCACCTGCGAGGGACAAGAGAGAGAATGAACATTTTACCGCACAGCTGAACCTAAAGGCAATATTACAGTATAATGTGACATTAAATAAGACTCAGAATCTTTTATTCAGCAGCCCATAGTAAAATGTACATTTTGAACGGTCCTAACCATGAAACAAAACAGACAAGAATTTTCACACATAGAACAGCACACCTTCTACTTCCCACATCTACTACAAACATTCTAGCTTCTTTATTACTTTAGGACATGTTGCAACATATTCTAAACTCATGCAGTGCAATTTGAAAGACTGGTAGGCCTACCCCTTCCGAAATAAATGTGCTGAACCGTGGTAACATCTGATACAGCCCAGGATCTGTGGCTATACTCTGTAGAGCCTCCTGTGAAACAGTTACAAAGAATATTATGAGTTCAGAGGACATCGGTAAACGGACTTACACAAGAGCAAATCAATCTTTCACTTTTGGCATATGCATGCACCTGCATCCACACATGTTCTGTACTAACCATACAAATATTCACATACATACACACTTATACACACATGCTGCATTTTATCCTACACATTTACCATGAAACCAACATGCACATGATCACACAGACATACATATTTACACATATGCAGACATGTATGCACACACACTCACATGAACACAAGCAAAAAATAAAACTTAAATACACGAAAATCTCCCTTGTACACTCTCACACAAACACACACACTTCATGTTACTCACAGCTCTCTTGGCCTCACAGGAGCCCACGCAGGCCTCTGTGATCTCCTTGTAGTAGAGCTGCTGCTCCACAGACAGCTCATGGGTACTGCGTGGCTTCATCCGTATCACACACTTATCCTTTCCTGAGAGGAAGGGTGTAAAAACAGGGATGATAGATATTATGTTCAGCCTTGTTTAATTAAGAGATTAAACACACTATATAAATGCAATCCATTACTACCATCTTGGATGTGGCACCTTCAATGATCATGATGATGATGGATTGAATATTAGTTGTGGTTTTCATGGCTCTCAAAATGATTTAGAGTGTGTGGGGTTGGGATAGAGCAGGGATGACAGACTTCAACCACAGTTAATGAGTAGTAACCTCTGGGCCTCTGTGATGAATAACAGCCAAAATGACCATATCTTATTGTCTCATCTAAAGTATTTTGACTCTTTTAGCAGTATCATTGCCTCTGCATTTGCTATTAAGGTTTTACATTTGGTATATGTAAAGAGGCAGTTAGGGACTTTGTTCCACTGCTTCAGTAAGTACTTGATATATACATACTGAATTTCATGAATGACACCAAAATGAGCCATTCCAAGCACAAGAATTCATGGAAAAATCAACAACTGAATTGTTGCATTGTTGTCCATACCATGCACAGTCTATAGAAAACTGAAAAGAAATATGTCTACATTTACTTAGGACTGATACTGAATAAAGATACTAACCTTTATTTTCTGCTGCAGTTGCCCCTTGACCTTTGCCCTGGATTGACCTATCCTCCTCTTGTCCAGGTTTAACAGCTTTAAGGGGCTCTGTAGATTCCACTTTCTGTTGCTCTTTTGGAGCTAAGAGATGGTAACAAAAAAGTACAAATTAATGTAAATGTAATACACCATTTTTATTGGTATGGTACCATTCATATATAGTTTTCAGCCCAAATTGATTCAACAAATGAAACAGTGGAAGCAAACCATGCTTAAGTGTTAACTATAGGAACACACAAAATCATAAGAAGAATAGTGATAGAAGTCAAAGGAAGACAGACAAAAGAATTTAAAAGCATATGCAAATCCCATAGAAACAATTGTTGTTTTATTTGGCAAATACAAAAACATATTATACACAGAGATATAATTAATTATACTGACATACTGAGAACAAACAAACATTGACGTGAGAATGAATGGCAGTGACACAGACTGTGCAAAAAAAACCTTGTGGCAAATAGTTAGCCGACAAAAAGATTATCTCACCAGGGGGAGGATTCTCTGGTATGGCAGGCTGGACACCTTCAATGCTTAACCAATGAGCTGAAAGACAGATTAAGCCAAAAGATGACTTAAGGAGTAAAAAAAATTCAAATATAGCACTGGGAATTAAATAACTGCATGACAAACATCACTTAAGGCCACCACAACAGCGAATAGGACAACTAATAAATACAAAGAGGATTCTGCAAATCTAGGAGTACAAATATTTGTACACATAACAGAATCAGGCTGTGGGCTACCTTTGAGTGACACATCAAGTGGTACTCGTGGGAGGGGTGTGTTGATGATGTCACTCAGATCCACTTCCTTCTCCTCATAGAAGTGCAGCTCTCTGCCTCCTCCACTGGCAAAGCGGAATGGGATGAACTCCTGAGACTGGAACCCATACAGTGGCTGCGCAACAAGACACTTAATCACACACATGTATGCTCATCATGGCTTTCTGTCACAGATATTCACACCAAGTCCTTTGCTACCCATTTACTGCAGCAAAATCTGATAGGGTGATACTATCCCAGCATTCTGTTTAGTTTTTGCTTGCTCACCTCCACATTCTTTAGTTTAAGGGCATGATCAATGTCACTGGTTGTCAACTTCCGTCTCTTCCCATGGTGCATGAACTTCAGTGCATCCTGGCCACAGCAATCGGACACATACATTACAAGCATGATTGACATGTAGGTTAAAATCCTTAATCCAATTACAGTCAATTCAAAATTATAATCCAAGGCCACCAGTTTACATACATATATGTACACACACACATGCTTGCACTCAACTGTCCTGGTCCCCCTTACCTGGGCAATCTCTTTGATGCGATAGCTGACCTCCTCACTCAGGGCCACACAGCTGTCCTCCTGCAGCTGCCCCACCCCCACGGACTCAGCCATAGCCTTCATGGACTCCGTTGGCAGTACCACAGTGCACTGCTTGGGCCTCCTCTCCTCCGCCATGGCTGAGAGAGCGTTAAGTAGAGAGATTGGCTATGACAAAGCTAAAGGGCTGGTCACTGCATAAATACTACCCAATCAATTTTATTCTCTTGTTTAATTCACATTCATGACAATGCTTGACACTTGATGGAGCCACTGAATAACAATCTATTTGTAAAATTTGTAAAAATTTATTTTATGTAACCATGTACGTGTTGTTCTGGTGTGGTGAGAGCATCTTATAGAAAAAGTTGCGATGTTGCAACTTAGCTACCGCTAGCTAGCTAGCTAGCAAGTTAAACAGTCATAGTACAGATGTGATGCATAACGAGCGGCTCATGGGGACAGTGAGTGTGGACATCTCACGAGAGTGCGGAAACTTAATTTAGGGAGAGCTTGACATAACTGTCGTGTTATTCCCTAAAATGATCAAAATCCACATTGTTAATGAGACCTCATGCATCTAGTGCATTTACCCAACCAACTGGTTATCGCCTTGCACATAACTTACGTTCGCTAGCTAAGTTAGCCAACTTTCTCTAAGATGAATAGTGTCAAATTGTGCTTGGCTTGCGGGCAATGGAATGAATTGGGGGTTTCCTAAATATTCTTTAAGTTTAATTTCTTAAAAATAGGATGAAATGACAAGGGGCAATATCCAAATTATTAGTATCTTGCGCAAACTAATGCAATAAACTTTGCTAACAAGGTAGCCGTCTAGCTAATGCCAATAAAGCGGAATCTTACCTTAAAAATAAAATTTATGAGAACCAGCAAACCGTTCGGAATTTATGTATAATCTGTGGCAGAAGCATTCGAATAAAACGCCACTACTTAGTTCCTGTTTATATGTTCAGCTACAGTGTAATGCTTATAAATTCTATATTATTGTTGAAAATCTTCGAGCTCCGACCCTTTTATCTGAAATTCCGCCATCTTACTTCTGGTGTGGAAAGCGATTGGGTCCTCAAATATGGAATCACCAAACTACTGCTCTCAAGGTACATTTCCATCAAATATATTCTAAATTAAAAGTCACAATTTGAACAATATATACATGTACATGTTTTAACATTTTCTATTTTTTTTTACTTCCCATTAGCATTTATAATTTACTGTCCGCTTTTGCACATCTTTAAGGACTGGATAGATGTTTCCGCGTTTCTGTTGCTTGTGTCTTGTCTCATCTGCGCAAACGCGCTGCCCTTCTTTTCGCCATCACTTGCTAATCTGCGCATGCACTGTTCCATTGCATAGTGGTTTCCAATTTAAACATGCCGATGTGGCGATAGTCAGCATCTTTAAGGGCAATACGTAAACGTAAAACAATACGTTAAACGAGGAACCCATTCAAATTATGGACCTTTTTGTGATTATGCTCTTTTGGGCCTCTAGTATCGTCTTGGCAGATGACGAGGAGAGACTACCTAATAAATGTGAAGGTGCGAGTTTTCTGTTCAATTATATTGCTCGCTGCGGCTGCAGCCTATGCAGCATACCCTTGTTTCTGTAATGTCCTGCAATTGTGAAAGTTTTTATTACGCCCATTTTTCCTGAGTGTAAGTGTATTGAATGGACAATTATTAGGATGTATGTCATGTGTGTGCTACTGATCAATGGCGCAAGAGTGTATTTGTGAGTGTTTTTTTCCGGATCAACAGTGTGTAAATTCCTAACTATCGAGCTCCAGGCAACACTGGATAGGAGTGGACGGTCAAAGGAAGTTCTGGAATTGGGGGAAGTGCTGGACACTGGGAAACGCAGACGCAAAATCAAATATAACACGTCGTAAGTGTGAGGGATTGCTCGAAGAACTTGAAAATATTAGTAAAAATTACGGAAATACATGGAGAAACACGTGTCTTTATCTCACTGGGGACTCACTGCTGTGTCTGTCTTGACTTTGTTCACAGGGAAACACGTCTGACGGAAGCTTTGGATAATATCTGTGAAGGGATCCTGAAGTACAGCATACATGCTGAAAGACCTGGTAGTCTCAGATATGCCAAGGTTGGTGTCATTGTCCATACTCTTTCCTTTCCCATACTCATACAGTCCTCTCTATATTTGCTTATACCTTGTCCACAAGGTAATTTGCACCCATTTTAGAAGAATATTTTTATTTTTACTTATTATGGTCACACTGCAAGTGAAAATACTTCATAACAAAATGCAAAAATCTTGCATAGTTCCACTGTCTTTTTACTCTCATTTTCTACTTTCTATCCTAGGGGACGAGTCAGACCATGGCAACTTTGAAGAACTTGGTGGATAAAGGGGTCAAGGTGGAACTCGGGCTTCCCTATGAGCTGTGGGATGAGCCTTCCGTGGAGGTTGCTGACATGAAGAAGCAGGTAACATTGTTTAGGTACTAAAGTAGGTGTTAAACTTAATTACATCTGACAAAATGGCCAGAGACCTTGAAAATCACTCATAGCTGTATCTGTGTCCAGGCAAGATTAAAGCATGACAGAAGGTATTAGCAAAAGATGGAGGAAGCATGGTTTTATTTTCAGGTAGTCAATTTTCACAAGATTTTAGGAATGTTGCTCAGTTTCTGCTGTCACATTGAGGTGTACAGACAGGGTATTTATGCAGAAAAATGTCAGTTCATGTTGTGAAGTATGTCGTTCTTTCACTAAAGCATGATGGTGCATCCTTTGTGGTGCATTTTGTGTGTGCTGATGCTTCATTCTGCTGTTACAGTGTGAGACCATGCTTGAAGAGTATGAGGAGGTAGTGGAGGACTGGTACTTCCACAATCAGGGAGAGAGGCTGGAGAGCTTCCTTTGTGAGATGCACGTACTGAAGGACTCTGAGAAGGGTGAGACTATCAGAAATACACACATGCTTACTGAAAATCTCATGGCATAATGACACATGCAGACAGTCATTGAAAGATTCAGGTGGGTGAGACACATAATTGTTGATTCTCATTAGCACATCTTGAGTTGAATTTTGTCATGTGGACGCTCTTCACAGAAAAGATTTATATATCCAAACGTCTATAGATGATACCCCTTGATACATAAAAATATTTACATTTCAGCAGGAGCAGTTTACACTTAGAAAATAACCAATCAAACCTTCTCTTCCTCAGAATGTCTGACAGAGGTGTGGAAGGGAGACACAGGGGTAGAAGGATCTGAGGAAAAGACAAAAAGTGAGGACGAGAGTGGAGGGAAAATGCATGATGCTGGTGAACTGTGAAAGATATACAATGCATTTACTTTCCTTAAAAACACTCCCCACTAGCTGACAGCTGTACCTGGGAATGTCTGTCTGTTCTCAGCCTGCAGAATATGTACAGTTCAGTCAGGAGTTGCATTTGTGCCTGATTTAACTGTACAGTATTGAGATTGAGTATTGACTATGACTGTGCAAAGCTTGTAATCAACACTACTTCACAATGGGCAGTATGGGATGCACAGTGGCTGTGGCTGTGCTCAGGGAAATCTTTCTTATAACAGTGTGCAGATATCATTGTGCTGCATTTGGAACAGTCGTCCTGGACAGCCGTTGAGCATCCAATCACAGCTCCAGACTCAGTTGTGTCCATTTTTAACTTCACTATGTAATCACAAATATCTAGCTTTTATATGAAAATAATTGGAATTGACAATGACATAGTGAGTGTACAAACTTAAGTCATTTCAGATGTCTTACTCCAGTATGTTATATTTTATTATAAGATCTCAGTGCTGTCGTTCCAATGAGTGGCCTGTTTGCATCCAGTCCAAAGAGAATAGCTTTTTTCATAGATAAAATGCAGAAAATTCTTCTTTTGGCAGCCTCTGCAGGGTTTGTGTAAAAAAAGCAAGCTACTTTTTTACACTTTATTACCCAGCAATACCTGCTATGGAGTGCCTTATTGAATTATGTGTTGGAAAATCATTCAGACTTTCAAAAGCACCACTGCAAATGTACAGGAGTGCTAAATGTGCCATACTCTCGAGACTCACAGGTGTATGTGCCCAACTGCTGCCAAAAGTGTTAGTCTGAAGCGTATTCAGTATTTTGACACATTCAGAACTGGACATTCCTGTCATTTTCACATGACCATTTCTGTGGAAGTTTACCTTTTTGGAACAACCCAGGTTCTGTAAAACTGCTTTCATTTTTACTAATTTAGCCTGCCTAGTATTCTATTTTGTGCCAAAACAGTTGTGTAGAAATCCATTACACTAAAGTGCAACCTTACAGTATTACCTTACAGAAGTACTCTATTTTCTTAAAGGTCAGTAGATTATATAAAGCCATAGCATTTGTTAGGAGTATTTTACAGTTCTGTTTAGCATCAGGTGTATATTTAAATGGTACATTGTTGTGTTTATGGTACATTTTCTATGCAAATTGTTGTGCAATAAACAATATGTACAGTTATTAAAATAAAATACAATTTTAATTAAACTGCCATTTATGTTTTATGTTAACTAACAAGCCCACTCCCTGTTAACTGACTTCCAGCCAGCCTGCTACCAAACAAATAAATGCCGGTTGGTAGTTCACCTATTTACCTGAGCAGTAGGTATTTCCAATCAGAGCATGCTACCTTGCATGTCTAAAATGTTCCTTGGGTCATAACATGTATAACAATGTTTGGTTTGGAATATGAAGTATTAGAAATGTTTGTGCTTGGTTATCCTTTGCAAGTACACGTAAATATCATTAAAATCAAAATGAAAGATCATTAAAAAAAACTTTTTACTTGATGTTTCAAGTGAACATTCATCTGATAAATGTTTTATGGCAATGGAGTTGAAATGGCAAAATGATGAACAGCAAAGTAGATGACAGTGGCTATTGTATTACATCAGCCACCACATTGTCTGTCATACGACTAAAAAAATCTGTCTTTTGATCAATTTAAAAACTTAGTCTCCCGCAAAGTCACCTTTATGCTGGCTTTTAAAAGTTGTTTTCATTAAAATATAGGCAATGGGAAAATAATCTGCAATGCAGAGTTATGCAATCCCCCACAGATCCTATTTCACATCTTGGACAACATAAAGTCACAATCTGGCCTCAGCCTGTCAGCCAATGGAGTTAAAGTGCCTCCGGAGCCAACACAGTCAAAAGCTTTCCATCATTGCAATGCAGTTATGCTAGCTCTATAGTGAGCTCTATGAGCATGGTGGTCTGCTTGTGGTTTCCCCTGCAATTCCCAGGCCCTACAGCCTCTGGAGATGGCATCATTTGGATGGAGAGTGCTGTCATTCCAGCTGCCTGCCATGACAGGTAGGCTTACTTTTGTGCACTGTTTTATGCTCTTGGAGCAGGAAGATAATATTAAGATCTAACTGTGATGTACATTTCCATGTTGAAGATTCTAATCCAAAGTATTCAACATCGTGTAAAATTGACACAATGAAAACATTGCCTTGTAAAAGTATACTGTATGAGACAAAATTGTCATAGGTTTCCTTCTGAGGTGAAAGATGGCTGCTGATTCTACTGTTCTGATTTTGTATGTTTCCTGAGCCACCACTGGGGGGCAAGAGTGCAGAGCTATGACTATGGTATTTATTATCAATTACCTAGTTGGCACTTGTTGCATCTGCACTGTATCATTATTGTTCCTAGTATTGTTTTTTTTTTTTTTTTTTGGCTATGGGCATCTGCTGAATGCCTTCATTTTAATGTAATGGAAACATCTTAATGAAAACATTTTATTTTAGTCAGCATATTACTAAACAGTCATATTTCTGTTGCTGGTCTTTCTGTTCATGAAACCTAAAGAGCCCTAAAAAAATCAAAATCATTTTGATTGGTGAACCCACTCAATATCCACTCACACCTTGTGAAGTGCTCATAACCACAAGAACACACATAACACACATTTTTTAAGTTTAGAATTAGATTCTGGACAGAAGAACTGGTCACTACAGAAATGAGCAGTCATTTAGCTGGACATGCCATATGGAAGGCCATATTGTTTGTGCTGTGTTTTGTGGAAATAAAGCAATGAATCACTGACAGCAAGGATCCGCTCTGGAGACTGTTAACTTTTCACTCATTCCTGTTATTAAGTTTATCTTAATTGTATTTCAGCCAGTTACAATTAAAAACCAAGGATATGGTTAAACAGAAATACAGTTTCTTTAAAATCATGGAGTAGTGGTGCAATGAGTTAATGTGTTTTAGAGCGTCATACATGTGGATACATGAATTTAGTTTTCTTTATTGGACATTTGTATACCAGTTAATGGGTAATATATTCAAATTTAAATAGCATTATTTGGGCAACATAATATATCTTTAAAAAAATGCCCAGTTCATCTGTGTGTGTGTGTCTCTATGAAATGACTGCAATATGGATATTATTATTATTATTATTATTATTATTTTTTTTTTTTTTTTTGGGCTCCTGGTTAGGTTAAAATGGTATCCTTTGTGTACTGTTCTAATGAGATTGCAAAACTCTGTCTTGATTAGCTCAACCTTATATTATGTTTGTGCTGAACTATCCAAACAGCAGTTTTACAGGTTTTGCAACAGTCTTATTGTCAAGTGCTTTTTAATTATGTGCACATGTACTGCATCTCCGACAATGTGGCCTTGGAGGACAGAGATTTATAAATGTCAAACTCTGGCCGTGTTAACAGCTCATTTCACTTGGGTAATTACAACTTCTATTGGAACGACAACCAGCCCACATTGAGAAACTTGCGAGTTTTTGGTAAGTTCGGGTGACCGGTGTATTTTGGAGACCACAGACTATCGCGCGCATTTTTGCCTTAGTTCTTTTTTTTGTTGTCGCTTAATTTCATTTTTGCAGAAG
This sequence comes from Albula goreensis, assembly GCA_022829145.1. NCBI lineage: Eukaryota > Metazoa > Chordata > Actinopteri > Albuliformes > Albulidae > Albula > Albula goreensis. The sequence goes on along the minus strand of CM040746.1, from coordinate 29,324,534 downwards.
CCAGCCATAGATTAATTGAAACCCGTACAAAACAAACTAGAAAAGACTTTATAATGTTAAAAGTTCACGGCGCATCACTGTCTAACCAAATAAACAATACTCCGTTATCACACTTCTGGTACATTATTACAGCTGTTTAAAGTACTTTATCCCAATCTTTTCACCTCTTACAACGTGTCTGCAGTCACTTCTCAGTGGTGTTGCAACCGCAAAGTTAGTGTGGCGGTAGATCACTACTGAGGAGCTTTTTTCCGTTCGCATGCTAAGTGCAGGTTATTTAAAGCCAATTTCGTCGACAGTACTCGGAAATTTTGAAGTGATTTCAGGATGAACATTTGTTTGTCATTAACCTTCAAATTGAGCGAGGCTTGAACTCTCAGAAACTGCTGTCTGCAAGCTCTTTCACGTCAGAGAAAGGCCTTACAAATACACATATTACTGTGCGGTTTACTGGTTTTTTAACTTTCATTCCTTACCGGTTCATTTTGCTCCATCTGATTAATATTTTATTCATCCGTGTGTACCAATAATTTGTCCAATCCCAACCGTACATTTTGTGTCCTATTTGTAATCCATTTTATGAAATAATTTAGCGACAATATATTGTAATTACATAAAATAAAATGAAATAAGGAAGAAAAATCAAAAGTAAAATTAGCTTCTATTTGTTTATCTGTATACAAACAACAGTTGCTAGGTGGTTTGTGATAACCCTGAAGGCCAAAGAAAATTAATCTACTTAAACAGCTAAATTTCCTGACATTTTGACAATAATTTCAAATAAGGGAGTAAAATGGCTGCATATGGTTTCTGTGAAAATATGCCCATATTCTACTCATATTATGGACAGACCCAATCATTCTGATCCACGTATGGGAATTCTAAATCATCCGTTCACCAAGCTCTGGCTTAGATCAAAACACATTCACAAATTACTAGACTACATTTTTGAGATGTGTTTTACAGTGCACGAAAATGTATAGCGCAAGCCATTTCTTAAGCCCGAAGTTTTTCCTTTGCACTGTCATAATGGTAATTGCGTTATGCATGTCCCACGCTCAGTCTGATAAATTCAACGTCAGTGAATATGAAAAGTTACAGTGCTACAAAACTGAAATCACCAAAGGTGATTGTGAAGCTAAGAGCCATTGCTTTGAAGAACAGCGGGGCTATTATGGGAATACAGGCAAGTGTATTGGGTTTCAAAAGAATGTAAATATTAAATGCTGCTGTGGAAAAATCCTTCATCTTAAATTGTACCATGTAATCTATACCATGATGAAAAATAAGCCTGAGGTGATGAGATGACTAATGCTCCATTCTTAGAGTGGGTAACTGACATTTAGCTTCTCAATGTGTCAAGACCCACCCACCCTCCTTTGCATAAAATGGTAGCTAAAGTGATTTAAGTATTTCTCACCTCCTGCCAGTGACTGCTTAGTGCATCAGGGATGGTCAGTGTTCAGTTGTGGTGGCCAGAGGTGTTATCATATCTCATCTAGAACTTTGCTTTCTCAGTCTGCTCAGGGGGAGGAAGTCTACTGGCACCACTGCTTTGCCATGTTCTACTTCCCAGTCACTGCCTGTGGCACTAGGCTGAAGGTAGGAGGGGCCATGAGCATGGACAACACTTGCCTGTATGATAGCCATCTGGTTTCTTAATGTGTTTTAATCGTTGTAGGATGAAGTGGGATACACTTTGTATGAGAACAAGATGTCCTCCATACATGAACTGGTGCCTGGAGATTATGGCACCATCACAAGGGACAGTGTCTACAATTGAGTGGCCTCTGTCTCCTAATTGTTTAAACATATACTAATTACCCTTCCTTTTGTAAAATTAATTTTTCACTACCACAAATTATTTCATCTCTTTTTACAGTGTGTACTATATAGCTCTTTATCCAAGAAAATGAAAATGCCCCCAAAAAAAAAAAAAAAAAAATTGGTTTCTTTAAGTGTAATGCTTGTATAAAAATGTATTGGAAATTGTTTAATAGATTTTGAAAACATTGCTACATAAGCATTATGTGGAAGAAGGAAAAAAGTCTTTCAGTTTGTCTCTTTCCCCTGCTTGCAGTTGGTGAAAGCTCTAAATAACACATGAGCAAAGCAAGCACATAGCATGTAATGTGTCTGTATTCTCCATCATACCATAATGTTCTCCAGAGGATCTCTGTAGCAGATGAACAGCAGAAGTGAAGTGCAAATATAACGCAACGTGAAACCGGTAGAATTATAGCCCATATGCTGACTAACCATGTGAACCAACCAAATTAACTTGAATTTGTTTGTAAATAAATTCACATTCAATTGAATTTTCTTGATCTGAAGCTAAAGGATCAGATTTAAGGGAAAAATTAAGTTACTTTGAAAGTATACAAGAGAATAATTTCAAGAGAGGTTGGTGTGAAAATGCCCTTAACTCTCAGGCAATTCCAAGTTTAATTTGGTGTAATTGCACCATTCTTTCAGAGTTGTTGGCACATGCATTTTCTTTAAAGAATGCCCTAAGGTGTCACTTTCTGGAACTTGGTCACTAGACAATTACCCTCCTTGGTAAGAGAAGCTATCCTTTGCAATCCAGTTCCAAGATGATGACTGTATTCTTCCATTCATAATAAAGGTATGTGAGAAGTATCTGACTTGCTGGTGCCACTGCTGCTATGAAAATGATAGTGACATGCAAGAAACAATCCTGAGGAGCACCGGCTCTGGTATGCATGATAGAAGTCTAGAGTTCTGGTCTTTTGCTACAGACTGCATGCATTCCCTTTTTATGCAGCTAATAGCACATGGAGTAACCTCTCTCCCCTGAGACTCCTTCTCCAGTGTAATCAGGCAGTGACTTTGTGTATGAAGTCGACTCAGTTGCCCCAACACTTCCAATAACAGCCCTTTTAAAACTATTTGTACAAACGTGTTTCTTTAGAACTCCAATAACAGCCCTTCTCGGTCTAGAACTCAGGTCAGCAAAACAATAATAACTGTCACATACCAATGGAATACAGAGAAAGCCCAATTTTGTGTCATCAATACATGATTATCTTTTTGTAGATTCTTTGTGTGTTTCCTACTTCAATGAGATTCACTGTCCAGTCTGAGAAGTCCTGTTACAGCAAGCGTTTGTGACACATCGTTGCTGTCATGTGTCATGGTATTGTACATACTAAGAAAAGATTTTTATGAAGCACTTGAAGTCTTTCCCAAGGTAACTGGTGGTTTCCAGCGTAAGTGAATGCACCTGCCCCAGACCACCCACATTCAAATATGAATCAATCTAATGATAAAGGTAAATTATTTGTAAGCTGTTCTTGTTTTTCCCTCTGGGTCTGTTGACACTGTTGATAGATAATTGGCTGATATGTATCATTTGTTTGGGTTTTTTTCAGCAAAACATGAAGTTGTAATGCAAAACTTTGTGGAAGAGGCAGAAGCTTCCATTAAGGAGATGACATTGAGTGAGTCAATGCTTCCAGTGTCAGACATGATAAACTCTGCTAGTTAAGGTGGGAGGATTGGTTGAAATTTCTGCAGGAAAGGATATACTATACATCTGCTTATGCTGATATGTTCCTCCTGTGTCTGCAGATCCCCAGTCTCAAAGTTATGGCCAGATAGAGGAGGCTGTGTCTATTGTAACCATTGTCTGTTCATCATGATTTTTCCTGCGGGGTGATCAAGGGCTTAACTGAAATATGATGGTAATTTGTAGACCCCTGACAAAAATAAAATACAACAGATTCCTGTTAATTGTCAACAGAAGGAGTTTTGGTTATGGTCCTATACATCTGAGCTCACGGTATGTTGTTTTTTATTCAGCTGAATCCTTGATTAGGGCAATTTAGTTCCAGTGATTTTCTTGCTGTTTTGCTTGGCGCTGAACTGAAAATAGAGTAAGCTCTTCCTCATGGCTGCTCATTCCTGCTCCCAAAGGGGCTACAGCATCTGCATGCCTTTGCTCCAGTCACTTGATTTCACCAACTGTTTCAATTAATCCACTTGTATGGATTGGACTAATTTAGCTGCCAGCCCCCAATCCCCAGTTTGAGAACTTGAAAACATGTGATTGTCTTTTTTGGCAAAATGTAGCCTCACTTGTCAGGCCCTTCCAGTAATGCATGCCTAACCAGGTCAAAACCCTAAAGGTACAAGTTCATCCAACTTCTGAGGATGTGCTTTGCTCATAAACCCATGGTGACTTCAGAAGAACTTATTTCTGATATGTTTAGGCTAGTGATAGTTGGAGGTGATAGTTGAAGCCACTCAATAATTGACCATAAGAAAAACTCTCGATAAAACTTACTAGACCCAATCAGATTGCAAGAAATTAATCTCATGACCTAACAATGCCAATCTCATGTCCTGGAGAGCCACATTGTTTCTTGGTTTTTGCGATTTTCTTTCAGTCAGTGTCCAATTTAGGTGTTGGAAGCAAAGACTACAGACTCTTTATCTATACAATGACTCACATTAAGAATTTAAGTGTTGGAATACACCAAAACACCAGATCCAACAGTCCTCCAGGATTTAAGATTCCTGCTCTAGAGAGAGCACCTGGGGTCAAGAGTAGATACAATGTACCCTTTGAAATGATCAGACATCAAGCTGGATTTGTGAGTCGATCATAACTTGCAATCATTTGCACGGTATAACTGAAATACACCAAGCTTTGATACAAAACTTGAACAACCTGACATTTTCTCAGCCAAAGGCTTGATGTTGGTCGTTGCATGCAGCTGTGAATGCAACTCAAAATATCTGTAAAAAGCAACTTTGCAAAATATAAACCTTCTGTAAGTTGAATGGCAAACAGTATATAAATAACAGTGGGGACCTGTTATTGTAACCACAATCTTGCTGTATACCTGTACTGATTTTCTGCTTCTGTACTGCAAGAGGGCGGAAAATAAAACTGCACATCATTGCTCTTTGTCATTTTACATCATAATTCATAACCAAATTTTGTTGAGTGAACTTGGAAAAATAAAATTATGGGAATAGAATTTTGCTTAAATACTTTCTTCAAATGTGAAATAATGTAGAATTTCTCAACCTGATTTGAAATGGTCAGAACTATTTTGTTCAGGGCTAATTTGCTCCTGTTGTGTTAAGAGTTCTACTGCCACAAGTAAGATATTAAAATACAGTTTTTAACCTTATTTTATGCCAAAGGCAATATTAGATTACTGCACGTAAATAAAAGTGCCCTTAACCCATCGAAGTTTCACTCAGCAAAATCTTGTTTCAATCCAAAATATCAGGCCTAGCTTCGATTGTGCTGTACAAGTGTCATATCTTTCCCATTTCATTTTGTTACTCTTGTCTGTCTTCCAGGATTTTTTCTGAACCGCTCGAAGCACTCTATGCTTATCCTTGGAGCAGGGCTAAGCGTTTATGCACACACCTGGGGAACACTACCCTACTCAAGGGAAGTCATCAATCAGCTTTATGGGTTTCTCTGGGAACGTTTTCCCATTCTCCTTCCTCAAATCACTTGTTCTGTTTCCTTTAACTTCAACTCATTTTCCCTCCTGTTTCACGATTTCCATCTGCATCAGCTTTAGTTCATCTGCTTTGTCCCTGACGCACGTGAGAACTATCCTTGAAGCCATTTGCTGTATTGAGGAGGAGGGCTTTTCTTCCCATAGCGCCTTTTCCGCTGCAAAACAAGCGTAACTGTATTTTCGATCAACTGATTCCTAGGAAAACCACTCCAACACGATGTACTTTACTTCTTGGTCTTCTTCAAATTGCCCGCCACTGCCCAGCGAAATTTAAACAGCGGGATTTCCACCCCAGCCTCTGTGCAGATGTGAGACGCGGCAGCGTGTGCTTCTTGACGTCAGGACGAGACGCCCCCTGCCGCGGCGGCTGAGCCGAGGAGGATCAGTTCTCCAGTGCGTACAGTGCGGCTTGATAACTGTCCACTTGTGGCTACCCAATTGATCAAGAATACACGAGACGTGGACAAATGGTGATCACGCATTGAGACGCACATGGTTAGTGCAATCCTAAATCCTCTGTTTTTCTATTTTGCTCCTGGATCTCTTGTTCGTATGTGTGTTCATGTTACGTAGGCAAAAAACGGAGAGATAGCGTTTTAAATTTAGAATCGAAGGACCAGGCATTGACAAGTTGATTAGTTAGACCCGGTGATGGTGCCAAAGTTCGCGCTACAAGCGATATGTATTTACTCCCATGCAAGTACTGATGGTGGGTAGATCAATACGCGTTATGTTCAAAATAGATTTATGATGTTTTGAAATCAAAACAACTCAAACTCCCCGCTTGTTTCGTAAATATCAATGTTTATGTTTCTGTAGGATGATCAATTCAACATCCCCGACATTGTAGTTAAAATAGCTTTGATTACAATAAAACATATTCCTGTTAATTATGAAGTATGTATTTTGTTTTGTTTGAGTTTGTATGGTTCTCACATAGCTCAGCTCTTGATGGAGATATCTTTTCCACAATGAAGTCTCGGCACTTGTAGATCAGGGCTTTGTATGAACGAAAAGAGTATTTTATACAACAGGAATCAAACATAATATATACAATTTAATATAACGTTAAAGTGTAGGCCTCGCATGGTGAAATAACTGCCCAAAACATTTTTTTTATGAGAAGACAAAATCTTACTTAAAATGTTACCTTTGAGAGAATTAAATAATCTATCTGATATACTGGCTATCACAATGCAATGAGATCGGTGGTTTTTGGTGGCCGCTTGATAGCCAAACCTTTGGTCTCTTATTCCTGATTAGCATATTAATTATACAGTATACAAATTATTCAAGCCATAAAATGACCAGAAGGTAACTTTTCTAATACTAACGGTGCTGTAAGTGTGGCTCAAATTTTCATTACAGTTCACCTGTTGATCACCTATCAGTCCATCTGCGTAGATATTGAAATCTAATTAAATGTTTATTGCGGTATTTGTAAAATTGTTACATTGTCACAGTAGTGAACACAGCACAGGACTGGCACTTTAATCGAATTGCTTGTCTTGCTCCCAATGTCTGTCCTTTTCAAAATATCTCTGAAATTAATCAGATTTTATAAAATAACAACAAATAATCTTGTGAGTATAACCATTTATATGCATACCTCTTTTATGTAATATGGTAACCACAGAAAACAATAATATTTAATTTTTGCTGTATATTGTGTTTGTGTCCCCTCATAACAATTCTGATTGACTAAGTTTATTTTTATATTATCGAGGTTAGTTCATGGGATGTTTATAAGGTGCAGATCAGGGTTCTGTTTGTGAACAACGAAAACACACTATGAGTGCTGTGAAGGTTGTGGGTTTACTTTTATACTTTGATACTGGTGCATGTTTTGAAAATTAGGATAGTTTGTAGTAGTGGTCAGTTTCACTAATATCCTTTCTTTAATAACATGCTAACAAAAATACTAACTGCAGTGAATTTTTCACAATGACAGTTTCTGAAAAGTTTTGTCATAGGAAGTGTCTGAATTTACTGTATAGCCTTGAAAAAGGCCTGCGGCAATGTAGTCAATAAATGATCTAGTATGGAGCCTCACATGTAGGGAGCGGTTTCATCTTGGCAAAAGAAAAATCACCAATACATATGGCACGAATGAGTGTTTAATTAACCAATCCATCCAATCGAAAGCACTATAAATTATGTGATAATGGTGATTTAACAACGCCAAAGGTTAATTACAAGGACAAGCTCGACTTCCTTACAACCCCCGGGGGTATGGCAGTTTCAACTTCAAATAACTCGGCTGAATTTGGACAACAGAATATTAGACCGATGACAAATAAAATTGGTTGTTTCTTTTTTCAAAATGTTTTTTCATTTTAATTTGTCTGTTCAAATATGTTATTTTACGAATAACAGCAAAGTTGTCAAAGGAATGTGATGGTGGGTATTTTTGTCTTCTCGCTTTTATAATGGACGTTTTGGGTTTTGTTGTAAATAGCACTGAAGCTACATTTATACCTACGACATACTAATGACTACTGAGAGCTTTCAATAATTGGTTATGGTTAATATATGTAAAACAATAGAGATAAACAATACTCCACGCTATAGTCATTTCCGGATACATCGTCATTAATATATGAATTAAAGATAACAGCATGTTTCTGTGGTGCGTCAATATTAGGAGGGTTGAGGATAGGTAAAAGAATTAATTCACTTAAAAATACATTCGGCTTTATTTGACATTGAGTACTTTTTTTTGTTTATGAAACTGTAACATAAAGACACACTTTACATAGTTAAGACTTATGCGCATGGCACATGCGACTATTTAAAACTATTTGTACAAACGTGTTTCTTTAATTATTTTTCTTACATTCGGACATTCGTATTTTATGTTTTAAGAAGCAAGTCATATATTGCTTCAGGCAAATGTCATAATCATATTATAACAAAACTGAACCCCAAAAATTGTCTCAATAATTTTGCTGAGGAGGCCTAAGTTAGGTCCTTTTCGATGGTGCATTTTAGAGTGCCTTGGTCATGTACGATGTTCATTAGCATTACACTGCTACGTTATTTCCAAATAGATGAGGGATTTTCAACTGCATGAAAATTGTATGAAAAATTACGTAAGTTATGTTTAGCCTACTATGATTTTATCCATTGTATGAATAATACCGACCGTATTGATTGTAGAAAATAGTTATTTTCCAATTTGTGTAGCTACTGGGCTGAACAAATTTGAAAGACACTGGCTTCCATGATTTAGTACATACTTTTATCACTTTAACTATTTGTACATCCTTGTCATGAATGTAAGATAGTTGTGAAACATTTTTGCTTTGTCTTTCTGTAACATCTGCGTAGTAATGCTATTTTATTTGCAGAAACCTGTAAATACTAAAAGCACAGTGGTATTTATCTAATTTGTTAATACCAATAATTAGTGAATTGTACCCGAGGCCTAGAGGCGCGATGTGCGCACTGTGGACTGAATATTGTTTGTAATAAGAATGAGCAAACTATTCATTTTAATGATCCGTTATTTAGGGCTTGGTAGCATATTGTCTATGCGCAGAAACGCGCATTCCCCTGTAGAGTAGAGCTGTATATGGCCTAAACGTACATGGAAATGAAACACAAATGATTAAACTCATGATAACGTTAAAGTACAGTTTTTAGAACGGACTGTTCAAAATATTTTTGGACAGAAGAAAACATGTTTTACTACAAGTGTTACTATTTAAAAAAATGACATTTTTATTGAATATCCGGGGTATTATAACCTGATCCGTAGGCCTTACGTAATGTCTTTAGTTTTTCATTTGTGGTTACCATGTCGGTTACATACTATTCGCTTACTTTGTTTAAGCCTCAGGGAATGGCTTCTAATACTGAGGACATTGTGTTGAAACCTTTTGTTGAAAACGTTTCCTTCCCTTTATTACAATTTTACTGTTCTTTTTTGCTCGGCTATTAATACAGTTGTCATAAAATTAAATGACATATATTTAAGATATAGAAGTGAATCCGTCAGTTTAACATGAACTCATTTACAACGAATTCGTTTACTTTTGATATTTAGTAACAACTCAAAATCGAAAATTCTCCACGGGAAAGGTGCTTTGAATGCATTTGAGCTGTTGTCGCGTTGGATCGTGACAATTCGCCATGGTTCTACACTTATATTTTCACATTTACGAATCTTTATCTTAAAAATACGAATGTTGTGTGTACAATTTGTTAGTGCGGGTGAAATCCTCCACCATTTATTTCTCACGTCTGGACAACGAGATTCCCATGTAGTGGTGCGGCTGTTGGCGAGGTGTGAATCTACAAGACAGGGGCCTTTTGCTAAAGATACGACCAGTGATAATCCATTTTCTAAGGCCTGTCAGTATACCTCCCTCACGGCCCACTAAAATTAGATTATTACACCTAAACCGGGGGCCAGGAATCTTCACCGTGCGACACACTTATTGTGAGAAGTAGGAATGCCAATCGCGGAATAGGGCTACATAACATTCACTGCTGGTTTTGACAGTGTTATGTTTCGGACAGGCTAAGGACAATTGCAAATTAACAAAGGTGTTACTGCCATTTGTTAACATTGAAAAACAGGTGGCTGCTTGAGTTTCACTCTGCTTACATGAGGAGACTGCTCGCGTATAATTAAACAAGTATGGCGCATTTAAAAATTATATCAAATCACATTGTTAATTCGCATTGAATACGCATAGTGTGAGATGAGAGCGGAAAGGTTTAAGGTTTGTGCATTGACTATCACACAACCTGAACATAAAGTTTTAGTGAAGATTAATATGTATATTTTCCCTGTATTTTCCTATTCATTTTGATTAATTAACTATCTGCCTATTTTTGTATTTTGAGTGGAGGCTTGGTTGTATTTTGAAGTGGGAGGACAAGGGAAGTATGTATAGCCACAAATAGCCGGCCTTGTCATCATATTTTAACTGTATTTTGGTTGTACGCTTGTCTTGGAACAATCAGAATAATCCTGCTAAAGATTACTTTAGGGTAATCATATCACGGTAATATTGTGCCTCTGTATTCACTTGGCCATAGACTGTTTATTTTGTAGTTTATGTACAAATACATTGTGGGTAAATGTGTTGTTCAGTTGCTGGAGATCCAGGGCTCATCCATCACATTAGGACCATGCTCAGCCTGCTGCAGAGTCAAGCTGTGTGTTGCCATGACGAGGAATGTTAAAATGTGTGAGACAGGCCAAATCCTGCTCATCTGCTCCTTAAGACTGCCCAAACACTGGGATTTAGACCACTGAGTGGAACGGAGCAAGCTGGCAGGTACCTAACCCCAACCTAATGTAGCATCCCATTTTCAATGCAGGATTTCTGTGTGGAGCTAATGAGTAATTTACCACCTCATGATGTGTACCCCCACCAAAAAAATGCACATTGCTGGTTTTACAGCATCAGCAGAGACTGTATTCTTATTCATGCTAAGGCCTATGTCTGTGCTCCTCTTGTTTTCGCTGTCTGTTACCGCAATGTTTCTAATAACTGTTACAGTATTTTAACTTGTATGTCTCTTACACTTTCAGGGGACATAGGGCCTTTTGTAGATGACAAGTATGGTGTAACATTAGTAATACTGACTGTTTGCTTACTGCAGTGTACTTATTGGTACTTATTGTAACAGAACTTATTACATATTTACATATTTTTTCTTTAGTTTGGAATAGACAGTTGCATTGTTTAGCCAGTCCCAGAGTATGCTCTGGCAGTTGATATTAGCAGTTAAATTCATATTAGCATTTTTGTCCTTCAAGACCAGCCAATGCTTCTGCTCACAGATTGAGCTGCGCAGTCATTGCACTGGAGGATTACTTATGTAGCTGGCGCAGACATGCTGTGGGACAAAGAAACCACAACCTCCAAACCAAACCAACCAAAAGGCAATTTTTACAGTAGTAATATTTTTGTGATCAGCTATTCAGTAACATACTTTTTCAAATGAACATACAACGTTCCTCTTATGAAGGGGGAAGAAGGATTCGGATGAACCTTGAAATCTTATCCACCAAATGTATTCACAATCCGGAAATGACAAACTCAGTGGCAAATGTGCTTGTATTTCACTAGGGGGAAGGTTATGACACTAATCTCTATGAAAAGCATCAATCCATCAGGAGGCTGTAATAGGCTATGTTTAATTAGTCGTGCAATCTGCAATTGGAGTAGTGGGAACTGAGACAAGTGCAAATCATGGGCAGAGAATTTCTAATCCCTCCTGGGGTCGACAGCCCCGAATATCACAGCCTCCCGGTTTCATGTGAAAGGGAACCTGTAAACTGACCCTGTTTGAAATCCTAGATTCAATTAATCAGTCGATCAATTAATGAGCATCAGTTTTTAGCGGGGCGATCGTGTTCCTCTGGGGCATGTCACAACGTGTTTGGAATGATGGGGAGCTCTACCAACCCCAAGGAATGTGTGCTGTCGGGATAGGCCTCATAGTCGTGCCCATCATCACTTTAGCCGTGATCCGTGGTGTTTCCACTAGTGACACCAAAACAAATCCGGCTGGCTAGGCTGTGTGGCCTCTGTGTGGGGGGGTTTGGGTCTTGGAGATAGCCCCCAACCCCCCCAGCCCCACGGGCCCTGAGCAGAGCCTCATGTTTCAGGCACTGGTCTAATTGAGCACAGTGACTACCCCTGCGACCCTTCCAACACCCTCCTCTCCTACAGGGTTGGTTTATACATCCCTGCTGACTGTGCTGTCAGTGTCAAACGCTCGTTAGGACATCATCAATCTTTGGCAGTTAGGAACATTCCCAGAGAGAAGGGGGCAGGTGACAGATAGAACGAGAGAGAAAGAGAGAGAGAGAGGGAGAGAAATACACAGAGTGAGAGAGAGAGAGAACAAGTGAGAGAGGTGCATGGAGAGAGTGCAGGAGGGGGTTGAAAGAGTTTTACTCTGCACATGTCTGCAACTTGTTTGTTTTGAAGAACAGTATATAACCTTTGCTGGCTTTATAGAGGTCTGTTCTGAGAATCCACAAGTTACTGGTGCTATTTTATTATCGGTCATGGTAAAATCAGTTCTTAAAGGGGGTGCTCCACAGACAAAAATTGAAATGAATAAAAAAGCACAAACTTGAATTTAATAGGGCATTCCATACGTTGCTTCTGGCACTAGAAAGTTGGACCTCTGTGGTAGGATCCATGGAAGAGTTTTGGAATTGTAGCAAGAAGGAGAAACTAACTCTGACCTGTATTTATGTAACAAAAAAAAAACCTCTGAAGTATTTTTGTGAATAATCAACAGATGGCTCGATTTGTGAGGATTATTCTAGCAAGAGAAGTGGACTGCCTAGGATTCAACGTAACCAAGACGGATGTATTTGGAAAACATTTCTGGCTCAAACTCCACAGATAATGGTCAATCGCAGTGATGACTTTGGCACTGAAACCAAAGAAGACAAACTCAAGATTTTTGATTTCTTTACTGAAGAATCAACCATCTCAAAAAATCCCTCCAATATTGTCTATGTTTGAGGTAAGCAAGAAAGTAATGTTTTTGTAGAGTATTACTTGAAAAGACATACAACTCCCATGCGTGTAATTCAAATTTATCAGCGCTTGTAAAACAAAAACAAAAAATCATTATATATGGAGCATGTTTGACGTTTTAGTGGTATTGGCTGAATTAGGGATCAGGCCATACATTTTAGCACTGTCTCTGTAAATCTCTCCTACCATCTCCCTCTGACTTTCATTTTTCTTTCTCTCCCCTCCCCCAGTTTTCTCTGTGTCTCACACACACACTATTTCTTTCTCTGACTCGTTCCAGTGTACAACATGCAGCTTTGGAGCAATATGAGGGGGGAACCATAAATTTGATGGATGTGGCCCAGCTTGTGTTAGGGCCAGCTGTTACGCATGGTTTTTGTCATCCTTTGTTGGCCTTCTGCATTTGTGCACTTACCTATGAATGCCTACTATTTATGAGTCTGTAATGTAAAGATGAATATGTTTTTAAATACAGCTAGAAGAAGGAGGGGTGTGATGGAAAGTTTGGTGCATGGGGGTGGGCGGTGTTCATTGGGCTACAGTTCTGAAGAGGAAATATAAATTTTTTTTTGTTTTGCACAAGCTGCTATGTTTCGGTCATAGGTACTCATGATAAGGAATGAAACTATATTCTTGCACTCAGACCATGCGCTGTAAACATCTGTGAAGTAAATCGTTTTCATTTCATCACCTCTTCACTTGACTTTTAGGGAATGACCTTTAATGACCTTTGCTTTCACTTAAGTGTTCTTTTTCCCCCACACAGGCTCGGTGACATGATGTCCTTGCCCTGCTCCCTTCCCTCTCTCCCTTTATTCTTCCTTTTATCCATCATCCCTTCTTCGCTCGTTTCTCCTTCTGTTTCCCACTCCCCGCTACGCTGGACCTCCTCTCAGGACCCATGCTACCACTTGGATGGGCGTCCCAGGCACTGTCTTTCAGAGTTCATCAATGCTGCGTATGGCATCCCGGTTCGTGCCGCTGACTCCTGGGGCGGGGTTGAGAAGAATGTAAGCTCCCTCACGGACCTCCACAACCCCCACAACCTGACCTGCTGGGTGGGCGAAGGAGTTGGGGGGGACTGGACCCTGATGGTGGCCCTGGGCCGCCGCTTTGAGGTCACCTATATCAGCCTGCAGTTCTGCCAGCAGGGGGAGCTTCAAGACTCTCACTCCATCTCCATCTTCAAGTCCATGGACCACGGGCGTAGCTGGAGGCCCCTGCAGTTCTACTCTTCCGACTGCCCAGGAAAATTTGGACTCCCCTCCCGCACCTCAGCCCCATCTCGCCACCAGGAGACCGAGCCTTTCTGCTCAGATCCCCGCCCCTTGCAGAGGCACAGAGGGGGGCTTGTCCTGGCTTTCTCTACCCTGGATGGCCGCCCCTCCTCCCCAGACTTTGACTACAGCCCTGTGCTCCAGGATTGGGTGACTGCCACGGACATCAAAGTAGTGTTTCACAGGCACCAAGGCAAACAGCTGAAGGAAGATTTTGGCAGGGGAGAAAGTGGGGCTTTGAGATGGAGGGCTGAGTTTATTGGTGATGGAAGAGGCCAGACAGACAGGAAAGGAGACCAAAGAATTTGGGGGAGACCAAGGACTGGCCTGATAGAACCGGGCTTTCGCTGGAAATGGGAGGAGTTAAGCACGGGGCTGCAACCATTTAATGAAAAAGATGGGAGGACAAAAAAGATGGGAATTCGAGGAAACAGAAGAGGGGAGGGGATTAATACATTTTTGAGGAGAGGTAACAAACAGGGGACAGGGCAAGCAGAAGATGGGCACAATGTGACCAGAAAGGGGAGTGAGACCCAAGGCAGAGGCTTGGCCTCCCCTAGAAAGGGGAGGGGTGAAGGCAGGGGCCGCGGGGGAAGAGAAGAGAAGGCCACCCGAGGATGATGTGTGCAGACAGAGTCTGTGACTGGACTGTGGAGGGGCAGGGCAGGAACTCAAGAGCCCAGAGCTGAGGAGGAGGAGGAACAACAATCGCAGAGTTGCGGCACAGACAAAGCAGAGAAAATGGAGCCTCCAGCAGGCGCAGAGACCCCCGTCCTCCCTCTCCTCCCTCTCTGCTCCGTCCTCCATCCCTGCCCTCTCTCTGTCAGACCTGCAGGTGGGTGGGAGGTGCAAGTGTAACGGGCATGCCTCGCGGTGCAGACGTGACTCGGACGGCCGAGCCGTGTGCCAGTGTGAGCACCACACCGCCGGCCCTGATTGTGACGTGTGCGAGCCCTTCTACTGCGACCGGCCATGGCAGCGTGCCACGCCCAGCCAGCCACACCCCTGCATCCGTGAGTCATGCCTGGGTCTCTTGTGTCTTGAGTGTTGTTGTCTCTCCCTGTGGGAGTCCACTGCAATAGCTACATCCTTGTACAAGCACAGATAATTTGTACAGTTATGTTTTCTATTGCCATTGCAGTGTAGTTATAAGAAGGTCATATATTTTCTTGAAAACTAATTTTTTAAAAACAGTCTATACAGGAGTTGTTCCTTTTTCACAAGTCTAAAGTAGTGTTTTTGTCACTTTTAGTGCATTCATTGGCCTTTTGCATGTTCTGTTTGTATTTCAATGCTCATCCTCTAGAGCTAAAGGATTTCTGGAGCTTTGGAAATGTGGGTGAATTTGAGGTATTTAATTGCTATCCTTCTCCTGAGGCACCTTGTTTTCTCCATTATCTTTAATAAGTAACTTAAGTATGGTGCATTAACTTCAGTATGTTACTCTTATGACGTAAGAAAATATGAAGTATTATGTCTAAAATATGCTGATTACCAGGGGTATGGAAGACAGTTTTAGGCATTCAGTAGAGCTACTCTATCCATTTATACAGCTGGACATTTACTTGAAGTACTTAGCTCAGGGATACAGCAGCAATGCCTGTGAATTGAACCCACTCTCCTGAGTTAGAAGACCAGCTCCTTAACTATTATACTACCATGGGATTATTTAGGGTTAGTTTTTGTATAGGGTTAAACAGACAGCTTGCTACAACATTATTTACAGGTTTTTGCTGTACTGTTCAAAATATATATATTCAACACTAGGAGGAAAGAATGTAAACATGATTATGTTGGCCATGATTTTTTTGGAGGTTTGGCTCACCATGTCATTTCCCAACAAAAATAACAATTCATGAGATACCTCTTCAGCCTCAGTGCTTATAATCAGTGTTTGCAACTGTCATATGATGTACAGTCTGCATCATACGATGACAAATGGAAAGGATTTTACCAATGTGAAGAGACACATTTCTTCCACCTTTTTCCCACCTAAGCCTGATACCAGAAAGCTAGAGCAGGAATGGTGTGTGCCAGTTGGCTGTAACTGAGTGTTACACCCTAATCCTAACAGATTTACAGTTAGAGTAGATCAATTTACATGCACCAAATGGCTGGGTATTCCCTTTTTTCCCATAAAAAAATGTTTTGTACTGCCTCTCCCTCCTTCCCTCTCTCTCTCTCCTTCCTCGCTCTCTCCCTCCCCTGGCAGCATGTGAGTGTAACGGTCACTCCACAAAGTGCAGGTTCAGCATGGAGGTGTTCCAGCAGTCGGGGCGGCAGAGCGGAGGCGTGTGTCTGAAGTGCAGACACCACACCGCTGGGCGTCACTGCCAGTACTGTCAGAGCGGCTACACTCGTGACCACAGCAAGCCCATGACCCACCGCAAGGCCTGTCGACGTCAGTGAGCGCCCATGTGTGCCAGCATGCGTGTGTGTGCGCACGCGTGGTGCGTGTGTGTGTGTGTGTGCGAGCGAGCGAGCTCTGCATGTGCATGTGTGCCTTTGCCCATTTGATGTTGTATTCTTAGTCGTTCCCAGAATGATTTAAAGTCACTGGACAGGAATAGACAAGGACTGCACATAAATAATATCAACGTGAATGTGGCAATACACAATTATACTGTTATTTACATGCAAAAGTGAACTGAGGGGAAACTGTGAAGTGGAAATTTCTGTTGTCCGAGGATGAGAATTTCTATGTTTTTCCCCCAAAGTTGTTAGAGTACCCTGTGGGCTATTGAGCAATGTTTATTTCTGTTCTGTATCTTCACTGAGTCTAATTCCACTGTCAGTTGATTTGGAGAGAGGTAAACATTTGCACTGATTTAAATGAGGAATGTCTGAGCTTAATTTAAACTACTGTATAAACATAGCTGCTTATGTTCTTCTTCCTTTCTGTCTGTCTTCCATGCCCTCCCCTTTTTTCCTGACCACTGTTTTCTTTCTCCTCTCCTCCTTCAACACCTCCTACCCTCCCCCCGATACCTCCCCCTCCCCCTCTCTCAGCCTGTCAATGTCACCCGATGGGGGCAGTGGGCCGGTGGTGTAACCAGACATCAGGGCAGTGTCTGTGTCGAGACGGGGTGACGGGGGTGAGGTGCAACCGCTGCGCCCCTGGGTACCAACAGGGGCGCTCTCCCATCAGGCCCTGCCTCCGTAAGTCCTAGACTGACCTCCTGCTGTGCTGTTTCTCCCCTGTAAACATGGCTGCCCTCTCCTGGTCCAGATTCAAGCATACAGGTCTCAGTCTTACTGTACACTGTGCTCACTGAACTTGATCACTGTAATTTACTGCGATACAGAACACCACACTGTTCACTGTGCTTCGGTTTCTCCCTTTTGCTATTAGTGTGTAGAGTGCACCATATTTTATGTTAAAAAGTGATGACCATTAATTCCTTTGCAGATGTACAAATTCCTAGAGGGCCTGGAGTACTGCTTTAATTGAACCACCAAATGCCACTTGTTGAGAGACTTAGTGATAAATCTACTGTACTGCAGCCCTCCAAGGCCAGCAGTGGGCGTCCCAGATCTATAATCAGGTCTGGCAGATTTCAGCATTTATTCCTGCTGTCCCGACCTGCCTCCCTGCTGTAAGCGTTAATCCATGTGTGTCCCTCGCTTTAATCGTGGGGAGCTGGGAACGAGTCGGGCGGCGACACTTCTTAAGCTCCAATCAGGTGACATGACATGGTCAGGCACCTGTTAGGGTCATCAAGCCGTCCGTCAGTACGGCAGACACATAATTCTTCAAGTGAAAAGACTCACTGAAAGAAAACCATGTTTGTTTTTATACCCATCTATCTGCCTATTAATAGGCTCACCAAAGACGAGCCGCACTGAAAAAAAAAAACAAATAAATTTGGTATCTTCCACCCTTGTGTATAATGGGATTTGATCTACTATTTCGTATGAGAGTCCTTTTCATGGCTCATTGAATAAATAAATAAAGTTTAGTGTCCACGATTTTTGCTGTACAATTGCCACCCTGTGGTAATCCAGGACAGCACCCCCTATGTGGGGGCAGCAAGACAGTGAATGGCGCACAGAGTGGATCCGGACTCCGTGCACACTCACCCCCCATGGTGAAGCGCTGCTCTCTCACAGTCAGCTGTGCTGGAGGATTGGGTGTCACTGTCCCAGTTGTGTCAGAGCGGGAGAGGAGGCGCTGGGGGTCTGAAAATGCCTGGGTAATATATGGGTGGCCTCCGGCTCCAGGCCTTTCATGGCCAGGGTCAGTGTTTGTGGCGGTGGATCTCAGAGGTCCGGTAACGTTAGACAGACGTCCAGGCAACACTGCCCTCGCTGGTGGATCCTCCGAGGGTAACGTTAGACAGACTCCCCTGCTGCGTCGTGCCGGCCAGCATATTGTTGGGTGGGCGACCCGACCCTGAGGACCACACACAGGCACAGACCCGCCCAGACGGACGCACTCGGCCTGTACACAGGCATGCCTCACACTCAAGCAGGCATGCACACATAGCAAACATATTCTCATTCAACACACGCATACCCCGACACCAGGGGCAAAAGATCCAGCTCTGTGGCCATCAGGGAGCTTCCACAGGGAACCGGACAGGGTCTGAGTCTAAAACCCCTTCTAATGTCCCTGATGTCGCTTGGAGTAGATATTAACTGGCTCACATCTTGATGTGTCACATCAAAACTTGATGTGGTCTAAACCTCTAAACCATATATATCAAATGAGGAATCTGTCTTTTAGGACAGTTTGCTCCTACTTTCTTTCCCTGCAGTGTATGTGTATACATCTGTGTGTGCATGTGTATTTATGTGTTTTATGTGTGTCTGTATTTCACATAGGAATTCAGGAGTTGGTTCCCACAACACCGGTTTACCAGCCCCAGTACAGCATTGGTGAGAGAATGTTATGATACATTGTATCCACATGCAATGGCCCACATCAAGCTCATATAGAAACAAATTAAACATTGTGTGGTATAAGGAAATTAGGTGATATCTGAGATATCTGATATACTGTACAGTCTAGCATCCACAACTCATCCAGCTCTTATTTGAAGTCCCGCTTGTTTTCCTTTTGCTGGAATCTGCTCCAATTTGGTTTTGCCGCCCCCTAGTGGGGACTGTCTGTAGTGGCTCATCAGCAGTATGAGGATACACTGGGGAGCCACTGGATACTCTGACGACAAACAGCGACAGGTCACATTGTAATTAGAGTGTATGGCATGTGCAGCTGTCCACTTTAATCTTATTACATTACCCTCTCTTTTCATCTCTCTCTCACTCTCTAAGCTGAGGAGTGTAGCTCCTACTGCCAGCCATCCCAGGTTAAAGTGAAAATGAACCTGGAGACCTACTGTTTGAAGGACTATGGTAAGACTATCACATGGTTGGCTTGTAGCATGGCGAAGTCCAGCGCAGGGCCACCTGCCCTCTTGTTGTAAAGTGTAATCATGAATAACTACATCTCCCTTCTTTCAACCCTGTGTACTTTATTTTTATCAGAGTTTATCTCACTTTATCTCCTGCTTTAACTCTGCATACTTTACATCTCCCCTCTCTCAACCCTGCATACTTTCTTTCTTCTGTGTTCCAGCAAAGTAATTGTCACACACTGAGAGGCTGTACAGGACATTGGAATAATAAGAAAACCTTGTATCTCTATTTTTCCATTCAATTTTAGCTTGATAATAAATACAATGTTTCATCATCTGATGTAATGTAAAACAGTAAAGGAACAGTTTTCCTGTCTCCTGAAAAGTTTACAAGAACATATCTTCTGACATTATCATAATAGATGTTACTTTATATGAATATCTTACACTTTGATGTGTGATTTATTTTCATCTGGGGATAGTATAGTGTCTCACTTCCTTCTCCTCTGCTAGTGCTGAAGGTACAAGTGAGGGGGATGGAACGTTCAGGGCCCTGGTGGCAGTTCTCTGTGTGGGTCCAGACTGTGTTCCGTGTGGGGGCGGCATCCCGGGTCCGGCGCGGGCAGCAGGCCCTGTGGGTGCCTGACAGGGACCTGGGGTGTGGCTGCCCAGCTCTGCAGGTGGGACGCACCTTCCTGCTGATCGGGGCAGAGGACGGGCAGAGCTGGGGTCCAGAGGAGAGCCGGCTGGTGGCAGACCGCTCCTCGCTGGCCTTGCCATGGAGGGAGCACTGGAGCCCCAAACTGAGGGTGTTCCGGGGGCAGGACAGGAGGGGCCATTGCCCCACAGAACCCCTGAGGAACTCAACACGCCCTCCATCCCACCAGCGCCCCCATGTGGAATTCATACCTCCGCACCTAGAGCCCTCTCGTTTACAAACCCCACCCCCACATCCATTGCCACCCACAGAGGCCAGACCACCACCTCCCACACACAGCCCACACGAATCACGTCCCACAGAAGAGAGCAGAGGCCTTCTACAACAATATACACATCACACGCAGCCCCCGACACAGCAGGAAGGGAGCCCGCAGCACACGCCTAACACTCCGCCTCCTACGGACCGCACTCATGTTCCTCCCACTCAACAGTCCCGCCGCAAACCCAAACCCAAACCTCTACACACAAGGAAGCATTCCCCCACCACAGCCACGCCCACGGAGCCTCTCCAGCCCCCGCTCTGAACCACAGAGCCCAGGAGGATGCGGAGGGGATGTCTCGAAATCTTGGCAGTGCAGCAGCAAACTGGCCTCGCCCCCTCCCCTATCGTGAGTCTAATGTGAGGCAGGAACATTTCACAGTGGGGGCCACTGATGACTCAAGGAGCTAAGCCCTAATGTGGGCATGCCCCCTGCCCCAATGGAGACAGGTGGAGCTGCACTGCACTGTCATAAAATGTAGCAGGGGTTATTTCTGACTTCTCACCCCCAGCTTTCGGAACAGACTAAAATTCTTACAGATGTAATCTGGGGCAGGCACATGAGAGGCCTTGTCTGGCCTGGCCTTTGGGACTTTGCATCAGTCCCTGACCTCACAGGTCAAGGACATGGAGCATGTACCTCTCCCTCAATGCTCACACCCTGAGCTGCACTCCTGGGGACACAGACCATGGAGAGTGAGAAAAATGTAAAATGTTGGGGTCCTGGCTATGAGACACAGGACAGTGTGATTCTCAGAATTCATACCCAACTAAATCTCAATATGTTGTCTATCAAACCCTTTTTGGATCTCGTCTTAATGATTGATGTTTCAACATTCAAAAGATTAGGATATCTGACTCAGTATTTTCAGACTACCATCAGTTACATCCTTAAGGAAATGCAATATATTGAAATAAAATATATTGTCAAGATCAAAATAAATGTATCATGATATGTGGACAAATATACAAATAATTGAAATGAACAGATTTTGCAATACATTTTAAAATGAAGAAAAATATTACCTGCTCTGAAAAATATTTTTCATTACATTTTCAAAAAGATAAATATTTTTATGATATATATTACAGTATATTCAGTTCCATAAGAATTTTTCAGCCATTTTGTATTTTGTCTCCTCATTTTTACTCCAATTCATATTTTTATTAGGTCAGCAAACAGAAACTTGATCTTGATTATGTTTTAATAACAATGTATTTTATAAGGTAAGTTACATATAAATGTTTTTATTTGACCCCAATAAGTAATTGAGCAATTAATTCTATGTTAAAATGGTACTAACACCACTTTGAATAATGGTTTGGCTATCATTATGAAATCAGTAATTATTTGTTCTTTAAAAACCCAAACAATATGATAGCACTGAATCATAGTTGTCTAGTTTTAACTGAATAAAGTATCCAAAATAGTATTAGAATCCTTACTGAACTGGGGGTTTTGTGGCAGATGACACATTTTGATTCATCCAACCAAAAACATTAAATGGGTTCCATTTGCATTGGATATTTACTTCTAAATACATTTGAATATGTATAAATAAAACCCATTTAAACTGTTTGGACACATCAAGAAAACATGTTAAGTGGGTGGCCCTTACAATGCTGACTGACAGAAATGTTTTTCCACACCATGAGTGTCCTTTAGAAGCACTGAAAGAAATGTTTTTCCATACCATGAGAGTCCTTTAGAAAGGAGACTGTTTTTTCCTCGTCACCCTACTATGAGTGTTATTCTATTAAGGTGAGGTCCAGTGGCCTTGTCTAAAGGCAAGACCTTTCAGGGTACTTTTGTCTGTGGAAACACAGCAGGCAACGTCAGCAAGGAAAGCAGCTGTGCAAAAACACTTAGTCAAAATAAAAGGAAAAAAAGCCTGATCATGACTGATTGAGTTTCTGTTGGATAGCACACCAGGAGAGTGATGCACCTGCATGGATTTTCAAAGAAGAATCTCCTACTCTTGATCACTAACCCTTTTAAGGGATTCATTTTGGGCTTGTATGATTTGACATCTCTTTGACTCGTACACTCATGTCCTCTCAAAGACATGCAAACATCTACATGTCCACAGTGATAGACACAGAATACAAACAACAGATGGTTACAGGGAATTACTCATGCCAACTGATACTTCTGCTAAGAAGCAAATTATCCTTTATATTAAAGACAGAATCCATACATACTTGACCAAACACACTCACCATAAGAAATAGGAAAAAATACATGTACGGTAGCATGCTGTAAACACACACACCAGGACAGTAGCTGGGTAGGGGATTAACATCGACAGGGTGAGTGTAAACACCCTCCACTAAGCCATGCCATGCTTACTGCCTCACTGGAGGAATTTTTACGAGATGAGAGGCCACACACAGCCAGAGTTCAACAAGCTCTGTAGCAAACAAACGCACACATTCACTCTTACACTCACCTCCACTTCTGTGCATTCAGAGAGAACTGTTGATTTCACTCTGTGTTTCTGTGTGCTGCTCTCACAAACACACAGGTACCCAGGCACACAGGTCAGTTTTGTTGTTTCCACATGAGTGGTAACAGCTGCAGTGTGCTGACTCCTCCCTAATCACTCCTAATTTATCATAATTAATGTGCTCTTCTGTTCTCTCTGTAAATGTTCTGTATATTTCATATGCTCCTGTGTTGTTCATAAATACAGATTCTACCACCCTTCATGAAGTTGAATATGTAAAATGTGTATCACACACCTTTAATTTTAAGATAAATAGTTTTATGCCTTTAAAAAACATCAAAATAATTTCATCCAGGTGCAATGCAACAAATTGCACTACGGAAAATGAAAAACCCACATGCATTGGTTTACTAACATTTTCAACCACACTTTATTTTAAGTGTGAGAACACCTAAGTTTTGGTGTATTTGATAAAAACAAGCCCTGGTGATTCAAACTGAAACATTGGTGACCTCACACTGAGGATACACAGTTGTAAAATGCAAGTAAACCATTTTCATATGTTTTGTACATCAACTATGCCATTCAAGTAAATATTATGACTTACATCAAAAGCTGTCCATTATAAAATATATTTCCATTTCAATTCATGGTTATTGATAAGAAATGACCCACTTTATGCAGGATACTGTCATAATGTCAATATGATACTATCATAAAATCTGATATTGCCAGCATGCATGCTACCATGTACTTCTGTCATATCAAACTACTGAAGCTAAGCAGAAGTGGGAACATTTGGTACTTGTATGTTTTATGGGAATCCTCTTGGAAGAGAGAATTGCTGCTTGGAGAAGGTTTGACTTAGCCAATGGGGAGCACACAACAAAAGCCATTGCCCCAACAAAGTGCTGATGGCTAAAGATACTATTCCTTTGAAAGAGACATAAACCATAGTGTCCATTTAGGGTGTGTTCCAATACTTTTGCTCATCTCCTCCTTTCCTTCACCCCCCCACTACTCCTCGTCTAGTACCCCAGAAGTATGGGGAGAAAACAAGTGGAGGAGAGGAGGAAAGGAGGAGATGAAATGAAAGTTGGAACAGCTAGTCCGATTCTCCCGTCATCACAGTCAACGTTGACTATTAATGAAGTAGTAACTTCTGCTCATGATTTAAAATAAACACATGCACAAGGAAATGAATAAACCTGCCTCCACAGTTACTCGCTCAATTTTACATTGGTAAAATGACATTTCACAAATCAAAAATGTGAATATATCACGTCATTGTGGATATGTCTGAAAAAGCAAACAGTAATGTTTCCCTATTAATGTAAATTATTAGATTACTGTTTCCTGTTCTAGAATTTACACTTAAGTGTTGGTAAATCCCTTGTCATGTTTAAGGACTTTTTTCTATGGTGAAATATTTTGTGGGATTGTCTTTTAATCTGACTGGTCATGAGCACAATGATGTCACCCAGAAATGTGAAAAGACTTCCGCGGTAGGATACTTCAATGTATCCTTCGTTTGGAGGAGATGAGGAGCCGACTGAAGGATGCTAAATCTCATCTCCTACAATTTTGGAATGGTGGAGGGAGGGAGGGAAGCCACATATATCAGTTTCTGGGGCACGGAGGAGACAAGGTGGTAGTGGAGGAAGAGGAGGAGATGAAATTTGAGTATTGGAACTCTGAGTGTGGTCAATAAAAGACCTCATGGCATGAAAAAAGTAGGGTGTCTGGCCATCCTCTGTATTACTACACCCAAAAAACACATTGAAAATCCATCACAGGAGGAAGCAAGGGCTTTAAGGGCTTTAGAAATAATATGCTTTGTTGCCATAAATGTTTATCATTATTGTTGGGGATGGGTGACCACAATCAAACATGAGATGATGTATTTAATTTTTTTTTTATTTTTAAAGGTTTTTGAATTTAAGTAAATAATAGTTTTCTAAGCCTAAACCACACTACAATCTGAGAATCCACATCTCTTTCTGTTCAAACATAGAGATTTTATCCCTGCGTGGTTCAATTTCAGGATATAGGTCTCAGTCTTGAAAATAAATCTGTACTATATCTTAATACTAATACGGTACAGGCCTGTTTTATGGTTTCCCTTTCTCGTGGAGCCCAGCAACATTCCGCCTTCACCATGCTACTTTGAGTGTCATGTCTGCAGTCTGCAACAAGAACCCAATATTGTAGAGTTATCAAAGACAGGTGATTTACTGCACAGCAATGTCGCTTGACATCCCTTTGTTTCTGGACACTGTCAGGACGCTGTAATTTCACACACGACACCAGCGGGCTTTCGTCGGGACGCCAGAATGTGTGGTGAGAAAGAGAGCAGGCCAGGATGGGGATTACCAATCAAAAGATGGATGGACGCATGGTAACTCAAACCCCAGTCGCCCAGGTGGTGCGGGAACGCGGGTGTACCCTTTCACCCAGCTGTGAGAGGGTTCAGTGGGGCCCACTTTGATGTGCCCATGCATGTTTTTGTGAACCCCGTCTTGTTGAACTTGAACCGTAACTGATTGGTTTTCAGTCGCTTCCCCCATCACAACCGTGCAAATGAACATCTGTTTGGTTTAGCGCGCCTCTTTCCCTGACTTTCTGTTATTTTCACACCCAATCTGAGGCCCACATTCAGTCTAACTACTTACTTGCTCTACCATTGGACTACTAAAATAACTTTTGTTGTAAATTCCTTTTTAATAAATAATGGATTCACAGATTGCATGTAATGTGAAGACAACTCATATTGTATTAGGATATCTTCGATTATACTTTTGGTTATTTAAGTTATTTAAGTTAAAAACAATACAGTCCTGTTCTAGCTGTCTAAAATGTAATGTTACTTAATATTTCTCATTATTACTGTCCGTTCATTCAAACTTTTATTTGGTTACCCTCTTTCTGGACAGAAGGACTGTTGACGTATGACACAAAACTATGTAGAGACTCAATGACTATGTGTCTTTGTATTAACTATATACCTGACAGCTGAAATTTACAAATAATTATTTTAACACTCATATTTCAACACTAAACATAGAAACAACAAATTAGAGCAATTACAAGCATCTTTAATCAAATCATAGAGCATTAAGCTTTCTGTAATTATTTCAAGGTCACAAAATTTGTTACAAAATATGGCATGAATACCTTATTATGCATTGCTGAAATTATTTGACATAAAAGCAAAGAAACACACATAACTCCATATGTTATATGACTAGGAAAGTCTACATAAGAATTTAAATTGAAACCCACTGCAAATTTGTAGATAAATAATGTAAATGGTCCTCACCATGCATATTACTAATTTATTAATAAACTTGGCTGAATGCACACCTGCTGTCCCAGGATTCAGGAACAGAGAATGGACTCTGACACACAACTGCACTGTGTACATAATTATTATGCAAATGGAATGTTGGTGGATTTTAAAAATATTTTAACAGACACAACATTATAAATGATCCCAATTCATTCCCTGCAGGAAAAGCAAAAGTTATATAAAGAAAAACTCACATCTTTATGTTACAAGGGGAAAATATAATTATTTTTCCAAAAAGAAGGTGTGTACAATTATTATGCAACTGGGAAATACATTATGTTTTCTCAATTTATTTCATAAACGAACAACAGAAAAGTGTTTTTACATGATTATAAATAATAATTATGAAATAAAGCAATGAATTCAGTAGTTTAACAGCTAACCAAAACATTTTTACTCTTGGCAATACAAATATAGCCACCTTTTTTTCTAATACTTACATTAGTCTCAAATCCATGGATTCTGTCAGTTTTTTAATGTGATCATGCCAAATTTTAGCTGAAGCAGCCAAGAGAGAGGCCCACAGGCTGTTCAGAGATGTGTACTGCTTTCCTTGGCTGTAAATCTCCCTCTTTAGGAGGGCCCGCAGGTTTCAATTGGGTTCAAATCAGATGAGCTTGATTTGGCAAAATCAAGGGGGCCAAGTTACCATCTTTGAACCCTTTGTTGGCTAGCCAATCTCTAGTGTACTTGGATGCATGGGATGGAGCACTGTCTTGCATCAGTTTCATGGGCAATTTAAATGATGCTGGCTTCTTCTGGTACCACTGCTTGAGGAAGGTGGCCTCTAGAAGCTGGCAGTAGTTTTTGGAGTTCATTTTCAATCCATCTTCCACTCGAAATGGTCCAACCAATTCACTGTTGATAATACCAGTCCATATAATCATCCATCACCCACCTTACTGGCGCTTCAGTTGAACTGGTACGTAATGTCGGCCAGCAATCCAGCCACGAGCCCACCCATCAGGTCCATCCAGTGCCACTCTTGTCTCATCCGTCCACAAAAAATCTTGTCTTCATGTATTGTTTTGCCCATTCTTGATGCTTTTGCTTGCCCTTATTATTTAAGGGAGGCTGGTTCTCTGCCTTTCTGACCCTGCCGATCATGTGAAGCACTTTGCACCTTGTGCTTCTGCAGAGTCCAGGAAGGTTGCAGTTCTGGAAGATGATGGCACTTGAGGCCAAAGGGTTCCTGGGTACCTCCCATTTCAATCTTCTCAATCTTGTGGTTAATTTGAGTATTTTCTTCTCAAAGTGTTTTTGGCATCCCTGTGGATTCACACTTACAAATCTCTTGTTTGTGTGGTGATCATGATGCAACAATTTTTTGTATCCCTCTGAAAGCCAGTTAACAATATTTGCCTTTTCATCACCTGTTGGGTCAATTTTTCACCCCATTTTCCCAGCAGCAAACAACAGCCTAATAATTATGCACACCTGAATTGAAGGCAATCCTCACTTTAGGCCATACCCTCTCTCAATAAAGCAAGTAAGTCAGCTGAAAATGTTTACACTGAGTGAATAATGAGGTTAATATGGTTTTCAGTTGGAAAAAAAAATGCTCTTGGAGATGCTACTTCATTACAATATGGACTTGCATAATAATTATGTGCACGGTGTATCCTGTTCAACAGGTTTTCATACATTAGTACCAGTTCAGTTTTCTACAGGATCTTAAATAGGCTTTCTGAATATTTGCATTAGGGTGGTGACAACTCTCAATAAATAAATTCAGTGTTTTAACAGAACATTTCAGGTGTTTTTAATAGGCCGATGCAAAGACCCCCATGCAGTGATCTCATGTGTCAGCCTCCTCTTCTGAGTCCAGGGGCATTGCGGTCAAAGGGACTGGAAGATTGTTGCTCTGAAGGTAGAAATACACCACCTGGACCTGATAACACATGCAGCCAGTGATACAGGTGTACACACATATAGACACACAAAACATAGTCAGGCTCTGTCTACAGCTAAGAAGAAACTCCTTTTTTTTATTTTGGTTCTCCTCCCTTTTTCCATTTGAACTGAACTTGCCTAAAGCACTGCAGACACTTAAGGAGGGAGGCAAAGGTTTTAAAAGGTGTGTATTTTCTCCTGTAGGGGGCTGAGACCAGAGACAGTGGTTGCCAGAGAGAGACAGAGAGAGAGAAAAGAAAGAAAAAAGCAAACAAGAGAGAGACTGCTGAAAAGCAGAGTGTTTTTCCCCCATGTTGTTTATTCTTTCGAGTTTTTGCTTACTTTGTTTTGGGACATCATTTGTTATTTTCAACATTTATTTTTGTTAATGCACTCTCTCTCTCTATTCCCATCATTTAATAAAAGCGGCAAAGGCTGTTGTTCCACAATTCCTTGTGTCCCCCTATTCTGGCCACCCCAGGGAAGTCCCACAGCGTGTGACAGCTGGGTTCTGAGCAGCCTGTTTTTATGCTTTCCCACAGTAAGAAATAGCTTGACCTTTTATTGCCCTTACCAGGAATTTGATTGGCACCTTATTATTAAAGGGAGGAAATTAATGTCTTTCTTGTCAGAAAGTTGGGATTAGCACCCACACTCACCTGGACCACTACTTCCTGAGAGATGTCAACTCGTGGACCGCACTGGCCAAGAACCATCTCTGGGGGGCGAACTAAGCTAGGACCAAACACTGTTGCCAAATTCATCAGGGTCATTTTGTTTACTTCTTGTTTCTCTGACACCCTGACAGCAAAGGGAGAGAGAAAACATTTTGGTATTCAATGCAGGTCTGAAATCTACCAATTAGGCATGGGGGCAGAGGTGCGGTATACTACTTAGGGATCAGAGGTTGCAGATTTTATTGCCAGACTGGACACTAAAGCTGTATGCTACAGCAAAGCCATTCACCTAACTTAATGCAGAAAATGTCCAGCTTTTTACATATATAAAAATGTAAAACTGTGTAAACCGGTCTGGATGAGGTGCCTAAACTGTGATTGTACTTAATGATATGCTGATAGTCATGTGTATGCCGAAATGGCAGCATCCAAATCACTAACTCACTTCAAAGGATTATGATATTTCTGATGACTTAAGGTGGTGTATAAACCTTTGGTGGTGTATGACCATTTGAAGTAAAGCTGACGGAAGAGGAATTAACTGACCGCTTGAGGTGGTGCAGGAGGTAGAGGAAGGTGTTGCGGTTAACATCTGGGCAGGACTGAAGGATGGTGAACATAGACTGCATCCGGGACCTCATGTCAGGATTTTCTGTAAACACAGACAGCATGGTTACAGAGCCCAGAGCCCAGGCAAGGAACAGCTATAGTAGGCTGATTTAAATCTTGCTGATGCAGCATATTCTGGTTTGCTGTATACAAGACATGAATTCTGCTGCTTCTTTAGACTTAAACATTACAAAAGGATAAGGTACAACCCTGTATATTTTGTGGTCAGCCATAACTCCATACAGTTAGTAAGTTAAGATTGTATAAACATGAGTGAGAGGAGGACACCCTTATCTGCACAATGTGCTGACAGAATCTCTCCCTTCTTTCCAATGGCCAGTTGTACATTGCCTGGGGACTGCTGGCCACATCTGGCACCAGCTTCTATACCAAGCCAATGTGCAAGCATGCGCATTCACCAAGCTTAATTTAGGCTGGTAACTACAGTGGCCCTGAAAGGCACAGCACAACACAAGCAAAGAAAAGATGATAGCACAACAACAGTAGATGAGCGACCTGAAGCACATCCATTGTGAGAAACTTCAAATGTAGTGTTGTTGGAAATGTTTCATTTCTGTTCATGTCGCTGCTTCTGTTCATGTTGTACTGTCATGCTGCCTTATATAAAAACTACAGTTAACAGTGCTTTGTCTCAAGTTTTTATCAATGGAAAGTGTGACAAAAAAAAGTGCGGAAGGCTAATTTGTAACCTCATAATTTTAATCAGTTATGTAGCTAGCTGCCAGCCTAGCTCTAATTACTTGGCTCAGATCCAAGTATATCACTTATTTATTTATTTATTTTTTAAAGATAATTTTTTGGGGGATTTTTCCACTTTATTTGATGGTTGTGTTGGGGAGGCAGATGGGGGGCATGCGGTGGGGGGCCCAGGCTGGATTTGAGCCTGGGCCACAGGAGTGGGGCCTTGGCCTTACCTGGCATGCGTGCTACCATATGAGCTACCAGGGCACGGTATAGCACTTATTTAATATTAATCAATCAGTGTCTTGAAGAGAAAAACCAGATATACAAATATGCGAAATATTGCAGGTACCATTACAATGTTTTACAGCATTGTGAAAGTGAGTGATTTTGATTTAATTGGCCATAAGACAAACTGACACAGACATATGTGACAGGTTCATGTGTCCAAATCTGGGGTAGTTTATTACCCAGGGCGTCTGCCAGGCTCTGGAAATGGTCTCTCGGGATAAGTGGTTCAGGCAGTTCCCGGAAATACAGCTTGAGTGCCCCGGAGACAGCATTCACATCCATTGTCCTCAGTCGTGACACAGCCTCACGCAAACCTGCAGAAAGAGTGTCCAGCTAAAGACTGTTCTCAGACCACATAAAGGGTCTGTCTAAAGCATTTAGTGTGTGCAAAATTGCTGGTGCAAAAATACTAAAAGAACTTGTGTTTGTTTAAGGTAGTTTGCTCCAATCACAAATCATGACACTGAAATTGCTCATGTAAGAATTTTAACATGTGCTAAAGGCATTGATGAATCTGACCCCAACTCACTGGTGTTGAAGGCATTCTTCAAAATCTGGATGTCACTGGCAGCTCCAGAGATTCTGTAGATGCCCACCTCTTCCAGGCCCCTGCGCTCCACGTCCTCTGTACAGGAGCGCACGATGTGGGGCACCAGCACCCCCTCCTGTCTGGCAGTGGGACACACAGGTGAGAACCTACAGGACTTTTTAAAAGATGCTGCCTGCATCACACATAAATTATACAATTCAGCATAGAAAACACAGATAAAAAGTAAAAAAAACACACATGCACTCTCACACACACACACACGCATGCACGTGCACACAAACGCACACACACACACACATGTGCACAGACACAAGAAGCTACCCACTTTAAAAACTCTGTTCCCCTTTGTAATTCACTATTTGTTAATTACTACATAGTTCTGCTTTTTATTTCTGGCTAAAATTTCCATTGCAAACTGAGGAACTGTGGCACTTTCTACTTCCTACCAAGCAGAGAATTTTTTTAGTCCTCAGTTTCTGAGATCATTACCATTTGACAATCTGCAATATCTTTTAATTAACACATAATCTACAATAAGAAGCACAATTAACAATTCAATTTAATCTGAAGTCCTGAAGTTGCTGATACTCAACAGCTCAACAGTCCAAACCAGAGGCCATCTCACCCATTTTAAGAATGGTGATTGTGACTTTTGGGTCTGCATAAATGTGTGTGTGTGTGTGTATACAATTCATGTGACTCAGTGTGCCTCTGTGATAGGCCACTTTTGAAAGTCCGGTCTGAGGGAGCATACTCACTGTGCTAAAACTCCAATAGGTACATTAAAGACTGGCTGGTGCTGGACAGGGGCAGTGCTGGGGGGTTCCAGGGGGTGGGGTAAATACTTGAGGGACAAATGTACCTCAGCGTGGTTCATAGACACAGTCCACCTCTTCCATTTCTTCAGAATGACAGAGGGATCCAGCTGTGACATACACACACAGTCAGAGCCTGATCCCTCTCTGCACCATACACCACACCAGAATAGGTGGTGGGGCATGGCAAAAGCACAGATCAGAATTTTTTCAGTGAATACATTCAACGTCTGTCTTCAGAATGGAGAAGAATGTAAAAGGAAGAAACCAAACTACTTTTACAATCGATTATTACATGTGGCTTGTGTACAGCCAGTAAATAATCCCTGCAGCAGTGGTTAGCGTTCACAATCATCTTTAAAAAGCAAAAACCAATCCCCAGGAAGTGATGATGCTTCTTCATTTTTTAATAATGCTTCTTGAGATCTCTGTCAGGCAGAATTTAAACCTTGGCGTAATTCTGTAAATTCTGTAAAATAGTATCAGCAATGGAATGGAAAATACCTGTTGCATTGCCAATCAAGGTTTGAAATGAGAGGGGCCCTGGAGGTCCAGGATGCCCACTAAAAGACATGAGGTACTCCCAATAAGAACTAACAATGTATGTTGGGGGGTTCTTGCATTTTATCATTAAACTGATGCAATTATCCATCCACTGCATACTGCTGTGGTATGTCATACTGCTAGCCCTCAGAGTCAGTGATCATGTTGACAGGTTGTATTAATCTTATTCTTCTTATTATTCTTTACACATTCCTTACAAAAAAGGTTTAGCTATGGACCTGGATTGATTGAATACATCAGACTGTTTAAAAATGTTTGTTGTTCAAGAGTTTGTTGAGAGTGAATAACGTTCAGAGCTAAGCCTGTGCTGCAAAATAAAAACTGTAGATTAAGGTTGACTTCTTTATAGTAATCTTTATGTTTATGTTTGTAACCACAAAGCCCTTCTTACAGTATATAAGCTTGGAGAAGGACTATGGAATCTTCTGCCAAAAGTTTAGTATGAGTCACACCAGACAGGAAATCCAAATCAGCCATTCTCAGCTTTATGGGGCTACAGTAAAGTGACACTCTCTTACATGTATGAAGCTGAGGTAAAGTGTGGGTCTTCTCTAACCTGTATAGAGCTCCTTCCCTGGACTTTGTCTTCCCTCCCGCTCTTCCCACCCTCTGTCTGCTGAACACACAGCACATTGAGACACTGTGCCCCATCAACCTGTAAGGAAAACTCCTAAAAAGACACACACATATGAGAATATGAATGCTCACGCACGTGCAGAGACACGCACACAAAATTCAGAGAAAAGGCACTGTAAATCAATGAAAACATTTGAAAAAAGAGACTGTGTAAAGTATAGTGTGTTGGATAATCCCCTTTCTTTCCATTCAATATATTTCTTTTAGCAACTGCTTGATCAGATGTGAAAATTTTACCTTTAGTCACTGCACACATACTAAACCATTGTTTTTACACTGTTTATACATACAAATGGGTTCACAGTGAGGCGAGCTGACCTGGAAAATGAAGAGGTGTAGCCTGCAAACATGATACAGGATATAGCACAATGCATTGAGATGGAGAAATCAACAGTCTCACCTCATCCCACTGTGGTGTCAGACTGCTGAGAGACAAACGGGTCTGGGCCTTGTTGTCATAGAACTTATACCCATCCACTTCCAGGCATACATATAGACCTGAGAGACACACAGGACAAATGGACAGGCAAAGACATGACACTTCTCTGAGGCTTGGTTTGGAGGAGCACGCTTTGGTGGAGGCTGACATTCTGATGGAGAGGGCTCTGTGAAATGGAGACGATAGTGTGGGGTTGATCTGTGATGACACAGACCTGCCTATCAGGCACACTGCGATGAGAATGAGAAACCACTCTTTCCGCTGGGGCATAAAGCTACACAACATCAACAATGTTTTTTCAAGCCTGTGGTCAGTAACTGTCCAAAAAAAATCTGCAATGGCTCTTCTGCAATAAATGTAGACATAGGCGAATAGTTTTGGTCCAACCAAATTCACATTAGGAACATGAAGGCATCATTGATCTTGCCAAAATGTCAAAATATCAGTGCACGTTTTCCTGACACTAAGGAGTGACGGTCAGTGCCAGAGATGGAGGACTGGAGACTTCACTGAGAGATCTAATATGTGGTTGTGTGTGAGAAGGTGCGGTAATGGAGGTGTGTGATAAACTCACTAGCAGGCTGTGGAAGTCCACAGGCAGAATGCACAGCAACAGTGAGGGTGCCACAGAGAGACCGGTCTTCGCATTCTGGAAATAAGGAAAGAGGGAAGTGACAAAAAAGTGAATAGGGTAGGCTTAGTAAGTTAGATTGTTCTTTTAAATGCTAATATAGAGAATCATACTTTAAAACCTCCACTGAGAAATTAGGAAGCATAACCAGACTGCATACTCTCACCCCTTTGACCAGCATACATGTGGTAAGTGGTAGAATATCTTTGACAAACCCATTTGAGGCAGTTAGTCACATGGAAACAGCAAACTCAGTAACATCACCGTGACTCTTTACAACATCCCTTTTGCAATTTGAGAGAGAGAGAGAGAGAGAGAGAGAAATAATCTCACCAGGTTCAAAGCTTTGAAGGTGTGGATGCTGGGTCATTCTTAGTTTGACACAGGAGCTGGTTAGGGTTAACAAGTCTGGAGCAACAGTTTCTGCATCTGATACACACACACACATTAAAATTCATACAAATTAAATTATGATAATTGATAAGGAAACTGTTATACACAAGCCAAATAATAAATAGTAAATGTGCAGACCAGTTATTAAATAGCCACATCATGGGTCTACTGATCTGCATCTCCCAACTGTACCTTACCATTTACTTCTTAAGCAGTCCACCTGATCTGTAAGCTACAGCTCTACTCTATATTTCACACATCACCTCAACACTCGTTATCTTACAGCACAACCTCTCCACCTGCACAACTCAATCCAACATGTCCACCACGACTTACTCTCTCCTATCAGTTTTTCAATGGCCTCTCTCCACTCCTCCAGCTCATACAATGCTGAAAACACCAGAGTGTGGCTCTGCAGAAGAATAGACAGAAACATGGGTGTGATCTAACTTTTATCCCACAGGCGGCATCACAATTTTTCACCCACGGTCTTATCAAACACCTGTATGAAACAGAAGTGGGGAACCCTTTTCCTGGAGGGCCACGTGTGTTTCTGGAATTCATTTCAACTTCAGCTCTTAATTATTGAAAACATTTTACTGGGACCTCAGCATAAACAACTAAATAGCTAACCCACACAGGGCATTTGGTGGAAAACAAGCCCTGCATATACACTAGACTCAAGAAACAGGGGCTCCTCACTGCTAGTTTTTACTGAGCAATGCTTCTAGATGACTATCTGCTCTTATGTATGATCAGTGTTGGTGTTCAAATAGTGGGTGCTCAATGTCTGGCATAACTGCTGAATCAATACAGAGTGCTGATTCAGTGTTGTGAGTGCCGAATCAGTACAGAGTGTTTACTCAGTGTTGTGAGTGCCGAATCAATACAGAGTGTTTACTCAGTGTTGTGAGTGCTGAATCAGTACAGAGTGTTTACTCAGTCTTGTGAGTGCTGAATCAGTACAGAGTGTTTACTCAGTCTTGTGAGTGCTGAATCAGTACAGAGTGTTTACTCAGTCTTGTGAGTGCTGAATCAGTACAGAGTGTTTACTCAGTCTTGTGAGTGCTGAATCAGTACAGAGTATTTACTCAGTCTTGTGAGTGCTGAATCAGTGTAGAGTGTTTACTCAGTCTTGTGAGTGCTGAATCAGTGCAGAGTGCTGATTCAGTGTTGTGAGTGCTCAATCAGTAGTGGTGATTCAGTTTTGTGCGTGCTGAATCAGTACAGAGTGTTGACTCAATTCTGTGAGTGCTGAATCAGTAGAGTGTTGAATCAGTGTTGTGATTTTTGAATCAGTGCAAATTGTTGACAGAGTTATGAGTTCGAACTCAGTAAAGTGTGTTGACTATGCGTTGAGTGCTGACTCACAACACCATTTTTGAGGTCTCAATTCAGCAGCTGAGCTCAGGGCTCACCTTGCCATTGGGGCTTTGTAGTTCCAGTGGGAGGACAGGTGAGTGAGTCAAAAGCCAAAGTTCAATCTGCTGTAGCTTCCTGCGGTTGCGATCCAGGGTACGGTACCCTTTTCCACCTCTCTGACACACCCCAAAACATAAACACATACTCACTACGTACACTCAAATCCACATAAATATATGATTTTTTAATGTCTAGGACCTCTACTGAAAATTCTCAGAGTGGTTTAACACTCAAGGCAAAAATCCTGTAATTGTGTCAAAATAATTACAAAAAACTATGTCAGTCCAACTTAAACTGAATAGCTAATACAGAGTTCCATACCAACCCTCTTTCATCCGCCTCTCCTATATGTGCACAAACACACTGGGGACCGGTCTCACCCTTTGCTGTTTGAGCTCCTGTCTTAGATGGAACATTTTGCCCCTCATGGTGCTGACCCGAGACTGCAAGTCTGCTGACTGCTCCTGCTCTGAGCCCCAGTGCAGCTTCAAGCCTGCCAGAGGCAGGTACCAGCTGAACCTGTAAGAGACCTGTTTCCTGTAAGGAAACACACACACACATATACACACAATCATCCACAAAACAGTCACTGTTTAACATAAACATGAAAAATTTTGAGAATTTTTTAATTTTGACTTTTTTTCCCCCACCCGAATGTTCAACCAAACTTGTTGACCTTACTGCAGCACCCGCCCTGACAGCTGTGGGAGGAGGAGTCGAGCATGTGACTCCTCCGATTCATGTGACAACACTCTTGCTTCTTTTCACGTTGCGGCCGCAGCACCAACCGCACACTGCCTACGACGTCGGAGGAAGACATATTCAGCATACAGTTGGTTCGTGCCGCTGCAGGCGCCCAAGCATGACAAGGAGGGCGCGATTGTGATAATGCCAACTGGGTTTAGGCTGACCTACCCCGTATTGAACCCCGGCAAGGCCAGCCAATTTTTGCCTTGCCAATGGGACCTCTGGACATGGCCGGGAATGGCGAAGCCAAATGTTGAGACTTTATCACAATTGTGGTGTTGATGTCAGTAATATTTTATTTTAGTGATATATCAGAGATCAGAAGCTTCGCTGACGAATTGCTGACCATTGTTAGATCTAACCTGCAGAATGTTTTTCATTCTTGTGGAGTTGAAACTCCTGTCTTTCCTCTCATTCATCCA
The DNA here is from genome assembly GCA_022829145.1 of Albula goreensis. Taxonomy (NCBI): domain Eukaryota; kingdom Metazoa; phylum Chordata; class Actinopteri; order Albuliformes; family Albulidae; genus Albula; species Albula goreensis. The sequence continues at coordinate 29,287,307 of CM040746.1, read as the reverse complement.
AGGGAATCTTGCCTGTGGTGATAACATCACAATTATGAGAGGCAACAGAAAGAAGTCACTCACCCTGCTGTGCCACCCTTCATCTTTGCACACAGGAGCAGGTCTGTGTACAGGAAGAGGTGTCTTATGCTCCGTCCCCCCTCATACATATCCACCACGAATCCATCTCGCATCAGTTGCCGCCTCTGCATCACACACAGACAACATGAATGAAATTCTCACTGTTCTCATGTGATTGAGTTCACATCTGTCTGCAGGATTGTATGTATGAATATGTATTGGCATCTGAGCAACTATGGGTTGCATGTGTGTGAGTGTGTGTGTGAGATATGTACAGTTATATGTACTGCCTGTGTACATATATTAAAGAGCTTATGGATGCATATGTATGTGCATCTGTTTGAGCCATAATTGTATTTCTTCAACAGTATGACTCATTTCATAATTTATTTACTACTTTTTAAGAGGAATATGGTATTTGGCAACACTTAAGGTCTGTTGTCATGTCTCATTTGTGCCTGTGTGTGTGTGTGTGCCTGTGAGACACATTGTGTGTATAGCCTCACCATGCCTGTGCTGAGTGTTACGGCTCTCTTGCAGTGGGACTCCTCATTGACTCCAGAGAGGAAGCTGCTGGAGATGCGCAGAGCCTCCTGCAGCAGGGCATGGTCCTGGTGTTCCTGCGGGGTGTGCTTCAGCAGGTCCTGTGAGAGGGAGCCCAATGCCACATCAAAAAACTGTGTTAATGATTTACTGACCAGGTATGCCCTACTAACTGAGGGCAGAATTCAGACCTGTGCTTAAGGGCCTTTTCTACGAAAGTCATCAACAGGAAAGTGAGAGATTTATGCAGAAAATAAACTTAAGCACAGGTCTGCCTTCAACCCTCAGTGAGCAAGTGGGCTTAGGCTTGTTAATGAATGAGCCTAAGAGTGTTACTAAATGAGTGACAGTGCAGGTGTGTTTGGGATCAGCTAAAAGAGCAAGTTAATTAGTAAACATATTAGTGAGAGTGAATAAATAATAACATGCGGTAGCAAAGGAAATTGAAGTGTGTCTGTTTGAGGAGTTATTTGACAGAATTGGATCTTACATGCAACACAAGGGTGGTCTTTGTCACACGGTCCAAGGGTTTATAGAGGAGAGCTGGAGGTAAAGCAGAACATAAGTCTCAAAGCTCTCTGGGCAGGCTAATGATAGAAACACAGCTGTGACTGAGATAGACATCAGGCTTCTCTTACCCTCAAAGGTATACGTTGTCCTGGAGTTGTCTGACACTTTGCAAGACATCATACTCTTTGAAGAAAGAGCAAAGAGTTAAAGAGTGAGCCTTAAGAGAGTTAGACAATGTGGCAAAGAAAAATGGAGAACATCGGTGACTATTGGCATTACCCTAAAGAGTTCCAAAGTAACTCCAAACTGTGTCTAATTATGAGGTGGACTGTTTGTACTCCTGCAGATCAGTGCTGTGATGGTGCTGTGCAGTATTATATCGCTTACCTCTGCCAGTGTCCTGAAACGCTGGTCTGACTGGGTGCATTTTCTCACAATCTCCACGGCACCCTCGTAGTTATCAATGAAGCCACGGTACACTCCTAACTGACTGACCTGGTTATCACAGGACAATCATTGCCACTTAGTCAAAATCATATTCTTCAGAAAACCGTTAAAGGTTAGATACAGCTAACACCACAGTTAGTGAAACCAGTTCAAAATTTATATCATCCTCTCCTCCACTTCTTGTTCACTTGCAATACACATCAAGTGTACCTGCAACAGGACAACAGTAACTATCTGCAAATGCATACCACATACTTCAATTGCTTTGTGGTTAGAGCTGAAAAAAGATGGCGGTTTAATGTTTATGATGTCTATAAAAGTTTCCACTGACATACGTGTCGATACTGTGAGCTGGCAGCTTACAGTCCACTGCATTGCAAATATCAACAAAAAAAAAGCTGTCCAAGTCACATGCTCTATCTACAGCATCTGTTAATTCAGGATAGGTTCAGCTAATAGAGAAATAATCATTAATTTAAGAAATGTGTCTACAGCAAAGAAGTCTACTCTCTTGGAGTCTAGGCTTAAGAATCAGCAAAGAAAATTATAGGCCAGCATTACTTTTTTATTTTGATTTCTTGCAAAAAATTATGCATGAGAACTGTTGATGGTCATCACTTTAGTAAAGCCTTTCAATAAGTGCAACTGTATAGTTACTGCAGGAAGTTCATTTGGGGCGTTTGTGACACAGGATGTTACTTTCAGTGGTCTGTGAAAGTTGTTAATGATAGCAAAGTTAACCAGGAAGAGCTACAGTCCTGAAGGCCTTGGACGTATGGTGTTTCATAACTTCTTTTCTGTTTGCAGTTCTTTGCTAAATGGAACAGTTTGTCGTGAACATGAAAGATGACAACAGTGCCTTATATTGGAGGAAACAACTTTCACACACATTCAAACATGGACAATTTACAGCTAACATTGTACACTTTGGAAATCTGTATTGTAGAGTTAAGTTCAATGTGGGGTATTCATTGAAAGGGCAGTGCTCTAGTCAGAGAGTCAATGAGAGCAACAGTGAGTGAAAGTGTGACAGCCAGTGTTCACTGAGTGACAGCACGTTACTCTCTGCATTCTCTTTCACTGACACTCTGTGTCCATATTTTCATGACTCAGCACATGTGGCAGTTTTACCTCCTTCAAATACTTGCAACTTACTATGAAACATGTATTTCATCCATAACACTACTTTGTGTCTGGAAAGTGAAATCATTAGGTAGGCTACAATATTTATTATGCATCCAAGTGATTATTATATTTCAAACTGTGGAGAAACAGTAGTTTCAAGAATATTCAAAGCATTACTACTTGTTGTTGCTGCAGTGTCAAAAAACATGGCATTCTATTGCAAGAAAACTTTAGGTAAAACATATTTCACATATTTATCTAAAATAACCTTTTTTTCTCTTAGAATGTTGCTCTGACTTCCAACTTACAGCACAAATTAAGCCACAACGGCAGGAACCCACCATTCTGAGGAACAGATCACCCACAGCGGCTGGCTGTTTGTCTCCGTGCTGCAGTTGAGCCTCTGGTTCCTGGCTCTGCGCAGGTTGCAGCCTGGCTTTCAGAGCAGTGTAAAACTCCTGGTGCAGGTCACGCAACTCTGGAACCTGAAAGAACACTGTCTGCACCTGCTGGCTGGACAGAACTGGCTGGGAGGTGCTGGCAGCGGCCCTTAGAGCCTTCATGGGCTGCAAATATGGAGACACAACAGAATAAGTAGGAGGAACACTACAAAAAATGTAATCTTAACAAGCCAAAAAATCTTGAAAATAGAGAATCTTATTATTCTAGATCTTATTATTTATTTTTTTTTGCTTCGAGACAAATGTACTGGTTTAGTACTATGTCTTAGATTTGTTTGGCTTGTTAAGATTGTTTTTTTTGAGGTGAAAGAGCTGAGCGGACCCAGGCTGTCAAGGAGAGTTGTTGGACAGTGAGATTCATGCTGTTATTTGCGCAAACCCATCCACATAAACATCCACACACAAAGGCACACATATTACACACCCACGGGCAATGGGTAGTCATGTCAGGCAGCTGAAACTGCACAGTACTGCAAGTACTTCTCCTATTTATTTGTAGGAATGCCGGGTCTTGAAACACCAAACAGCAGAGACATGTTGCTTCTCATGTGCAGATCCTGAGTCATTATCTCAGTCTTCTTTGACAACATCAATCATCATTATCTACAAAATACTGTTGCTAAACTCACAAGTGGTGAGCCATGCAATAGTCATTAGTAGAGAAGTAAAGAGGACTGTCTGAATTTCTCAACATCCTCACTCTCATTTCGAATCTGCCTGTTGCAGGAACATGCATATAAGGGGAAGTAGGCATTTAAGCATCCAGTGGATTGCAGTCATTCTTCCTTATAAGGTTATGTGTGGGAAGTAGAACAAAGAAGTTTGGGGGTGATATGATTATCTGAATGTAATGTGGCCATTGATTGTTATCTAAGAATACAGAACTGTCATCAACGTTCATAAATTAATTGTTTAGAAACTGAGTGCAAAAGTAATGCTGTTGAAGTTGCAGCTGCTTTAACTCATGAAAACTACATGTTTTTGTCTTACACACTTCCAAGCTACTTCTCCAAACAATCTGGTTGTTAATAAACTGAGTATTAATTAGTAGAACTAGCTAATTATTGATAATTAGTCTTATATTCAGGCATCATTTTAATTTGTTGAAAAATGTATTCTAACTTTTCTGTGCCCAAAGACACAGTTCAAGGAACATTGATGATGTAGCTCTATTAATTAGACCTGTGTACGCTGTGCAATTTTAAATGCTCATCAAAAAGCGTCAGTGACCATTTAGCATTCCTTTTTTCCCCTTCCACTTCTTTTGCATTCTTACAGAATTGTTTCTGAATACATCATCTACTTCATTTTCATGTGGGTTGCATTGCTATTGACAGTAAAAGTAGCTATTTGCTGCTTAGACCCCTTTTATTCTTGCTTGCAGCCATATTTGTATATGAAATGTCATGAATTACATGCGAAACATGTTTACATGTTTAACGTTACCACCCAGCAGGGGATAAAAGCAGCAATGGCCAAGATTTTCTGTACACTGTACTGAAGACACTGTATTGTGCACAGGAAAAAATCACTGTGGCTGTAGGGGGTCATTTTCTAATGCCGGTGCTGTTTGATGTATTAGTGGCCATCAGGTACACATGATGGCCATAAACAGACACACACACACACACACACACACACACACACACACACACACACACACACACACACACACACACACACACACACACAACACACACACAACCACAAAGGACTCACCAGCAGAACTGCATCTAAGTGACAGGCAACATGGCACACCCTTTTAGAACCATTGAAAATGCAAGCTTATGTTCTATGTCATATTTAGTAATTCAACTCACAGCAATACATTAACCCATGCTCAGCCCAGTTTCTGACAGAATAAGTAATTATGCTCAAGTTCAGTTCAGTGCATTTCCTTTTTTAGCATGGCACAACCACTTCACAAGTAGAGGAACTAAAGTCCTCTGTGTCAAAGGTGCTAATTTGTTCTTTCAGTTTATTCTCAGTTCTCTTTAAGCTCTCAAAAAAGGCTTCAGCACTGCTTAAAGACAGCTTTGTCTGGGCTGGCTTTGTTTGTTGCATGACCACTATCTGCATGTGTGCATGAGGTCAGGATTAGCCGTGTTTTTGTGGACAGACTCTGTAAAATTGGAAACAACTTGCTTTGTCTTACAAATACCACTTGTGGTATGCAGAATTGTCCAGGATGCCATGAATAGCTAAAGCTGCATGAAAACATCTCATAATACATGTTACTATACTTTCTGTGTCTGCTCACATCAGTATGAAAAGTTAGAAAAACTCTACAGATCTGAGTTTTTACAGAGGTTTAGGGGGGAAGAAAACACACAGGAGTTTTCACTGGATTTTCATTTTATACATTTAAAAACGTCCAAATATGAATTTACCACAACATGCTTTACAGAAGGCCCTCCCCTTGGTTGTATTATGTGTAATTCTGTGGCTTTGCACATATATGTGCCAATGAGCCAAAATCTGCCTGTGCGTCTGCATATCTGGACATGTGCATCTATGCGCATTCATGGATTAACCACCATGCCTATTTGTACAGGTGTGCTTCTGTATATATGTGAGTGCATGTGCATGAACATATGTGTCTATGTGAATATGAGAGAGTATGTGTGCAAGTGCATGTGCCAGTATGAATATCTCCTTCTTACCATCAGCAGTGTCTCCAGCTCACTCAGGTACTGCTCCTCACTCGTCAAGATGCTGATAAGGACCACCAGTCTCTTCTCCAACATCACCTCTGGTGTCCAGCCCGTCTGAAATAGCACCACAGCCCATCATTTCATTAAAATTGCTCCCTGACATGATTTTATATTCCTATAGTGACACATCAGTTAGTAGGCCCATCAGTCAAGGTGACTACTACTAGTATGCTGAGACAACATTGTACAGCTATATATAAGATAAATATCTTGTAAACTGCTACCCAACAGTCATCCCAACAGTAACCCAACAGTAATCACCTTAATTCAGGCAACCCAACAGTAATCACCCTAATTCAGGATTGCAGCAGTTTTATCAATCTGGTAACTCATCAGTAACCCACCACTTAACAGATATATCAGTCAAAAAACTCACTGGTGTGTCAGGGAGGTCAATGCTGTCTGCATGGAGGGAGCAGGAGGCAAAGTCCACTTCAAATACATCCTCCAGCAGATCAGGCTCCATTTCGCGCTCTGCTGTCACTGCATCACAGAGGGATACCGAAGCACAGCTCCGCTCAGAAAGCAACTTCCATCAGACCCAGTGGATTTCTCGTCATCTCAGACACGCAAACATGCACACACACAGAGGCATATAGAAACACAAGCACTCAAATGCTAAACACTTTTCTGCCAGTCACCAGACTGTTCATTTACTTACCAGTGACACCGTATGTCTCGAGGTAGTCAACTGCCTCTTCATAGACCTCCATCACTGGAGGGAACTGGGCAGAGAAGGCGTTAATAAAGGGAAGAGTTTGGGAGTTTGGTAGATGTGTTGGAAGAGAAGATGGGCCCAGCAAAGAGAGATGGTTAGAATCAGCTCTGTGGGCCTCCTGACGAATTATAGAGACAATGAGATAAAATCACCCAGCAACCATAGTAAGTGAAAACAATTTTCATTTACAAATCTGAAACATTGTGTCTGCTACCACTAGCTATCAATTCAGTCCGATGTTTTTTTTCTGCTTCTTGGAATTTAAATTGCAATCCTGTAAAGGAATTTGATCTGTTACTAAATTTTGTACAAATGTTTCATTTTAATGTATGTATCAGAGTCTTTTTGGGGCACAATTCATCCTAACCAGGGTAAAACCTCTTCCTAACCCTGTTCAGATGTTTGCTCAAATAATGTATACAGTCCATAATTGAAGTGAATACAATTTCTACAACTCATTTTGCACTCAGAGACTTAAATATATGGTCTGATACAAACCTTTCAACATCTAAAATGTAGATGATAGGGATTCGTTCACAGAGTCACTCGTTATTTAGCTATTATCATTATCGAACAGTATTGTTATCACAACTTTTGTGAAAGCGGTTACATCCGAATATTCTCACCAGAATATCGATGCCAAGTGTCTTTATAGAAATCCTGAAAACAAAAAAAGTTATTGAGGTTCGCAGTTTGTTCTAGTCTGACCGTGCACCAGTGATCCTTGTGGTAAATAAGAGATCCAAACGTGACCTATATTGCTGACATACATTCTTCGGTGTTGTCTTTTATATCCAGTAGCTTTAAGATCAGTGTTGTCCCACTGACCAGGTCACGCGCGTGAGCGATTTTAAACTATATCGCCTGTCTTCTCCACCCAATGAATGCAAACGGTAAACACTTTTAGAAACAAAAAACATAATTCCATTGAAAACGCGTAAAGTACAAACAGGGATTCATTATTTATCCCACTATTTCGAGGATACAGGTCTTCTACGTTCTTCAGCCATGAGCACACAAGATATGTAGTGAACTTTCAATTCAGCCAGTTGTGAGAAAAAGTCATTAAAGCGCGAGGACACCCTTTTAACTTCCTGTTTCTTGGACAATAAAAATAGTTGTGCACTAGTGATGCATTGGGGGAGCGTGTGAAACAACATCGCGCACAGTTGTTTTAAAAAACCTATGAGAATCCCTCTTTATAATAATACATTGCAGCATTGAAATACAGACCTCAAATCCTTTCGTTAAAAGTTGGCTACAGAGAAATAACCAAAGGCGGACAAAAGTGATGCGTAATAAGACTATCGAGTACACACTTTGTCAGCGAGCACCACTCTAGGGTTAACCAATAGGGTTTCCAACGCATGCTGCTGATTTTACCACAGACGCTACAGGAAATGAACTGCATGTAATCGTTCATCCCCAAAGATTTTTTACCTTTCTTAGTGTTCTTGTTAATTGTTTATAGTGACCCATTCAAGATTGTTATTTATTTGCCAGGGACGTTTATTTCTTCATTATGATGTACCAATTATATTTTAGTAATGAATATATATTTTTTACAATTATTAAAAATGCGGAGACGAAAGCTGCTGATGAATTACATAGATAGTTTTTAAGATGACATCAGCTCACTGGTATTAGGTACGACAGCTGTGGTGCATCCACCTGTGTGCGTAAAATCAGGCTATTGTTGCTTAGTTGACCGAATATCTATGTAACACTGCCTCCCAGTGTATTTGTGGAGAAACGCAGTTGATAGGCAGTCAGTCAAATGTAATCGCATATGGGTAAAACAGACATTCATTTTCCAATGTCAATCCAACCCTCTCAGCTCTGATGCCTGAATAAACTTGCATGCGCACATATAATTATACCTACATATCTGATGTATGCAAATGTTACAAATTGTACTGCCCATATTTATATCGCCATATTTTCTCTACCAACCCTGGGTATCAGATTTTGCAACACTGGTAAGAACATTGTGCAAAAGACTACCCCTGCCTCCTCATCTGAGAAATGTAATCAAACTGCTTGGATTTTTGAGTGTTTATGTGGACATGGCCCCTCTACCATTTCTCCTTCCTTCTTTCTCCATTTGTTACTTTCTCCCTTATGTTGCAGGACTGAGCAATGGAGGACTCTGCATGTCCTAGAGACATTGAGCCAGATGGGGGCGCTAGTGAGTTGATTAAATTGTATAAATGCATACCAGTTGTGAGGAAGGGATCGCGCAAAGGCAAATGCACCAGAGCATGACAGAGCAGTCTGACAGAAAAGTACGTTTGTTTTTATTTCTTATATTCACTTCTCTAATATGTACACTTAAAACAAAATACAGCTTTTTAAATAAAAGGGAAATAAGAGCCACTCTCTCGCACGGGTTGACTTTCAGGATCACTTCCCATTACCTAACCAAGCCTAACAGTTTTTCACTTTTTATTTCTAAATATGGTACAATAACGGAAATCAACATGCTGAGAGCTGGCTTGCCACCAGGCTGAAATAAAAACAACAGGTTGAGTGAAGATATAGACAGCAGGTGTAGGATAATAGTTATGGGAACTGAGAGTTTTGTCAAAATACTGCAGGCTGTATCATTAAAAATGGCACTTTATCTCAATAAAAAGGTATCTACATGGACAGAATGAAAAAGTTAAGTCTGAATTCACCAATTAGAGGGTCCAATAATTGTGGAAGAAATATACATTATATTTATGATATATGTATGTCAATGTATTCTGCAAGTTCTTCTCTAGGGTATGTGCTAACACTATATCAGAAACCTTTATATACAAGTTGCTCCATCAATTTCTCTTTTAGATTGAGAACATCTCCTCAATCTAAAAAACTGGTGCCTGTGTGAAAACTCACCACTCCTCTGTTCTTTCCTATTTTGGATACACAGTTGGATTCTCTTTACTGGTTCAAAAGAACTGTGACTCACCCACTAACCAGTTGATCATTGACCTGCATTCAACCATATATGCATAAGTGCCTAATACATAGCTGTGAATCAGATATTGGTTCAATTTAATATCTGGAGAAAAAACTAGAAGTGTGTACTTAGGCCACACCACCATCGCACACATCTGAGTCATCTGGCCAATGGAAAAATTGCACCTTGAGACTTGAATGTGTCGGGGAGAGCATGATGCAAGTTATGGAAAGAGGGAAAAGCCAGAGAAAGAGTATGCAGAGATAGTTGGGCAAGCAGATGAAAAAGAGCAATAAGATTGACAGATACAGAAATAGATTCATAGGACAGCAACAGTCCCTCCCTTTAACTTTTCATTATGTCACAGTTATTTAGCTGACACTTTTATGTAAAGCAATTTACAGTTGGTGAGATCAAACAGGGTCAATCCTCTTGGGAGCAATATGGGGTTAAGGGCCTTGCTCATGTCTGTTGTGCTGTGGAACAGGCTTCTGGGTGGGTGGAGGATTGGAGATGCCATTGTTCTGATAGCTACGAAGCTTATATATTTTATGGCTGTGTAGTTTGTTGCCTTTTAGCTCTTTGTTGGATCGCACCCAAAGGGAGAGGTTGTACATTTTTTTACCTGTAATGTATGCCTCATTCCTTTGCAAATGTACAGGTGGTTCTCAGATGCCAGAAGCACAGCAGAAAATGAGGGACAACTAGCACGGGAACTGGAGATAGCATTAACACAAATAAAACAATGTATTTATATGTGACTATCATCTCAGGACTGCAAATTGGTGAAAGAGGAAGAGCCTCACCTCAACCACAACCACTTTGTAGCACTCACCATGGCAATGTGTGGCATTCATTGTTCACAAACCGATTTACCACACAGTAGATGAGGTTGTTAGGCAGAGACATACATTAACTAAATATATTGTTTAATATATAGTAAATGTATATTAAAAGATTGTTGTCTGGTGAGTTTGAGAGCTATATAAGGAATTTGATCTAAAGCCCTGGGGATCCCTCACCCTTTGTGACGAGCACCATCGGCTCTTTGATGACCTTGCTGAGTCCTCAGTTGAAAATAACATCCAAAAGACTCCTAGCACACAGTGTCCCAGTCACAGCACCAGAGTCTTTACTTTATGCTTGGAAAGAGGGATCCTCTCTTCTGGAATTCCAATAACACATCCAACAGCATCCTTGTTTTCCCAAGCCTTTCCCTGAATTAACGTTGCTTTGGCCATATAGCATTAGATCGTTACATGGTGGAACGTTTGATACGAGATGCGATATCTGTACAGTCAAAATGGAGTCAAATGTTAATAAATACATGTTCATTGTGTTTCCTCCATACTCAAAGGCATTGTGCATTTTATTTATATATGTTGTATGGGGCACTCTCAAGACACCCTCACACAGCACACAGGCTTCACTGTGGTTTCCTGTTTTTCTGAGGTTTATGACTAAATGAAAAAAATGCACATTGACACTTAATATGTCACTACTCTTACAATGCATCTACAATTTCATTATGTAAAATGTGATTTAGTATGAGGTCTTCCTCCTTACTTTCTTTGTGTGTAATCTGTGTAATGACACATAGAGGAGTGGTGAATTCAACCATCTCAATTCATCTGGGAATAGACATTTTTCTGTGGAAATGGAACCTTGGTGCCACTGATCATTCACACTCCTTAAAACTTGCAACACATATATTCTGAAAATGTATGTTCTCCAAAACAGTGGTGTTACACTTTAGACACAGGGAGTACCAGCTGTGTCACATCTTTCTTTTGAACAACACACTGTCTTGTACATTTTTGCAGCTCTGTCAGAATCCATGAGACTCAGGGCCAAATTTACTAAGTAATAGTTGCAGCGCAAAAATATTCGCTACATAGTGACACTTTTGCAGTCGCAAAACCAAAATATTAATGACTGATTAACTAAGACTTGCTCTAATTATGCAATCAGAACATTAAATGTCCTCATGTTGCAATTTTGCAGGAGGAGACGCCTACACACCCAGATAACAAATGGATACATAGCAACCAGGTGCAAGCAGTGAGGGAGCCTCAAGAAAAATGAAACTTATATTTACCTAAATTTATTTAGTGTAGGAACAGGGTAGGAATTATAGAAAATATGGCATGATGTTAGGCAGCATATAAAAGCTTTCCTACATCATAATAAGGGCAAAAAACACAGCTGGTGGTCTAACAACATGAAGAATAGCATCAATTGGAATAGGGTTACTACAGTGCAGCTAGCACATTCCCATTGTTCCACCCTCTCAATATCTCTTATATGTCTCTTATATAAATTAATTTTCTTCCACTGTCAATTCTGGCAGGCTACATGAATTACTTAATTACGTTTAAGCAGCTTAAAGGTATATCGTATACAGGCCTGGACATGTGCTTCAGTATTAATGATGTCAACACGTTCTGATCCAATAAAATTAGTTAATACCACAATGAAACTATATATAATGACGGTCTAACCCTTACTAAATATGCAGATAATACACCATTAGTTACTTACTTGCCTTAATATAGATCAAGGACAAATTAATTATATGCTTCCTGTGTATAGATATCTTTGTCTTGTGGGCTGAAATAAGTTAAATGACAATAAAAGAAACCAAATGTGTTTTGGAAGTAATCAGGGGATAAGTACATGTAATAAAAGCTACAAGCCAACTGAAAGAAAAGGACAGGATCTGTAAAAGTTCAAAGTACCAAATGTCTGGGGACATTTTAGATTTAATGTTTAAAAAATATTTACTGCTCCCATAAGAAACAGTGGCTTTAGTGAAAAGAATTTCCTCATCATCAACATGATGTCTTGGCACAGTCTGCTTTCAGGAAAAAAAAAATCATTGGGAACAACATGTCAGTCAAATTCATTAAAAAACTTCAATTTCAAGCCTTTTATGGTCAGTCAATGGAAAGACCTCTCCTCCAAATTCTTGATGACTGCATTCATCCACTGAGCCCATGATTTCAAAGGGTACCATTCGGTTCAGCTTACTTTATGTTACGAATACAGGAATGAACGGAGGTGAGATGACATTTCATTATTTTGTGGGACTGATATGCTTATGGATCTTATATGTTATATTTTATGTTACATTTTTCAATTTTAAGTAATATTTAATGGACGGTAATGTATTTTACCTTTATTAATGTTCCTACGGAGGTCAGAACAGCAGATTGTCTGTCCACCTTCAAGTGCAGACTGAAGACTCACCCCTTTAGGACACACCGCTCTCCATCCCTCCCTAGCTCCTCTAGTTATCCATAGTCCCACTTGTAACGACCTAATTTTGCTGTCTTATGATTGTTGTTGATGTTAATAATGGTTTTCGTTTAGTTTTTTCAACAGGTCATCCACAGGGTTTAGTCCATGCTATCCCTTCTGGCACTTGGGACTTTTACCGCACTCTAGCACTTTAGCATTCTTTTCCCCAGCATAATGCACTTTGAGCTGTAAGTCGCTGAGGTAAATATACCCATAAATTTGCAAATAGATATTACTAAAAATGAACAGAACAAGGAAGCAATTTACTTTAGATGCAAATGATTTTATTTATGCAAAAAGCCAAAAACAGATATAACTTGATTTTGCATCTTTAAAGGAGAAACAAATGGCAGATTGTAATAACAAAAAGCTTTGAAATAGAATATTAATCTGTAAGTTTGTCTGTCACTACTTTTAATGACTACATATATGTATATATATTCAGGAGAATGATCCTTCAGACAACATGAATGCATTTGGAAGAAGTTTATTATGATGTAGCGAGTTGTACATTGGTAGGGACATTGATCTTGGGCTTGAGTCTTGAGTCCAGGGGGGCAGTGTCATGCCTCATTATTTTTTAGGATGAAGTAAACCCCCCTTTGACTGTTAAAGGAGGGTGAAAAAAGCAGAAGAAAGGGAAGCAGACTTGAAGGTGGAGATGGGGTGGGGGAGGAATGCCGGAAACAGAGAGCGTGATGGGAGATAAAGTACGTGGCAAATTAATACCTGCGTAGACAAACGGATTGGACGGATACTGGTGTTTGAGTGAAGGGTTGTTGTTTGTTTAGTTTTCTGCCAATGACACTCCCACTCTCCCTTCCCCTTCTCTCCCTTCCTCAGTATTAGGTAGCCATGACCTGTTGGGAGCTGGCGACCTGTTGGGTGATAACCACAGTGGCACCTCCTTGGGATCTTTCACGAATGTTCACCTCCCGAGCCATCTGGCACCAGGCACAGGAGTAACACCAACAGGGGATGCAGAAATCATCAACGCATGAGCCCTGTGAGATCATAGAGGGACAGAATGAGCAGCAGAGAACCACAGTGTCAAACACAGATGGCAACAGAAACAGAAATCCTGTCAAGATTAGCATTGCACAGAATTCCAGTTATGGAATTGCAAAAACGTGCCAGTTGTGCTTGATGCTTGGTAGTCTGCATTGCGATCCATACAGTCCTTGCTATGCTCTGATTGCCTCCTTTAGCAATGTCTGTGATTTCTGTGTCAGCATATGAACACTTAATATGCCACTTCCTCTCTACTCCTCTTTTCTCTTTCTACACCGTACTCATACATATTCACCCATATTTCTACCAGAACCTCATCTCCTCATCACCTTGTCTCCAGCACTGTCAATATGGTCACCCATGTTCATCCCTGTCATTACTACAGTCCTCCAAAACTTGTCTTTCTACCTCCCACAGTTCTCTTCACATGCTATTGTGATTTTCCTATAATACTCCTTCATCTGCTTCCTCTCCTCTCCCCATCACCACCCTGCTCTCTGTACTGCCCTCTCTCCGGTCAAATCTGAGCCCTCAGTCTTCCTCTAAATCCCTCCTGGTCACAACACTTAAAAAATAGCCTTAGAGATCCTTGAGAATTTTCGTACAAAATTGTATGAAAGAAGGAACCGGCTCTGAAAATATTTATTTGAAGATATCAGTAATTCACAGGGTAAATGTCCAACAGCCTAAAAAATTTCTAACAGGTTTTTGACCAAGGCCTGTCTTTTAGTTCTTTTCCAACAAACTCACATGGATGCCATAGCGTTCCCTCATGGACTTGCGGAGACAGCAGGAAACGATCCAGCAGCAGTCAAGCAGCGGCATGCAAAGGCACCAGCCAAACTGAGCGGCTGTTTGGCACTGCATGCACGGAAAGCACCACCACCCATAACAACCTGCCAAAAAAAGAAAAGCCACTTGGGATTTCACTTTTGTCACGGCTGCTTTCTTTTCTAAATTGGTTGTCAGTCACTATATCATTGTTTTCAATCAACACAAACGTTTGATATATTTCCTTCCATTTAAAATCTGGTGTTAATATTCAGACATTAAAACCTAACCACAGCCTATGTCTCATAGAATCATATCAAGAGAAAAAAATGGAATATTTAAAAAACCATGGTATAACCATGAACTGTGAACTGGTATTGCTGTGAACTGTGACATTAAATTTATTGCTGCATTTTGTTGCAATCAAGTCATGAGCACAAAGTAACAATTAATATGACACTATTAAGAAAATATTTCAATTTAATGAAATACAGGAAAATATTTAAATTTAAATTTAAGCACAAACTGATTATGTTTGAAGCATAAGATAATGATTTACCTGTGTTTGAATCTCACATATCTCATTTGAACTGTTACGTTAAAGTTTGTCCCACAGGTTTTTTTGCAGTAAAAAACCTTACATATGTGTTAAGTGAAGTCAGCAATAAACAAAGAAAACACTGCATATGACTATACTTCTTTTAGCAATAATTTTAATTGTGCAGAAATTTGGTAATCTGACATTTGAATAGTTGAACCATCCTTGGCTTTTTTTTGATCACAGCTGTCCTTTGAAGTGATTGTTTTACATTTTGGTATTACCTTGTTAACTAGACAATTTCAAATTCAAGGTTCTGTATTCAACATAACAGATCACATTGATAATGCTTTCAAAGGGCCAGAAGCTCTCTGTTTTATTTGCAGCACACAGCCTGCACATAAGTCACATTTCTCAAATATGCAAAGATGACAGGACCTGCATACTGAATATGCGACTGACACACTGGCTTATTTGGTAGTTTTCTCATGAGTGCATGTAACAAATCCATGGAGTAGGACATTCATTATTATTATTATTCTCTGTTGAGCACACACCCTTTCCTGTTTCCTGGATTTTTTTTAAGGTTCAGCTGTCTTTTTGCATATTTCCTTTAAATACTGAATCACAAACTGACGGTGCTCCACAATAATTACAATTAATAGCCAGATATAGCATTAGCCACATTAGCATTTATAACAATGCAGCCCCAGGTTGCTGCTGGTCATGTGTCTTACAGGTGCCCAGGTCTGAGCAGCAGTCACACAGCCCTGTACTCCATCCTCCTGAAGTTGGCTGTGCCACCACGACAGTTGATGTAACTGCTGATTGCTGCTGCATTGACACTGCCATGATGACTGTATGGGAGGCAGGAGACAGAAGGTGTTCACACTGTTCTTATTCAAAGACATTTAGACATTTTGAAGACACATTTTACGATACTGCTCTGTGAGATTGAGGATAATGAAGTATCAAAACACATAGTTGACTGGACCACAGTGTTTAACAACATCCTTTTTTCCACTCTCTCTCCCTGGGTGTGCTGTCTATTAAGAGTGTAGTTCCCACCTCTTATTTTAATTTATTACCTATGAGTCTGTCACATGTCTGAGGATACAGTGCCTACTCAGACTAAGCATTAAGTAATGACCAAAGAAGTTATTAAAAATCTGAGTATGGACCAGGGGGGTATGGATTTTTACACTAGAAAATGAATTATAGCTTGATCTGCATTGTACATTTCGTAGTTCATGGGTGGAAATGTTCTCATGGTGTGGAGTGAGTCAGCTTGATAGCTGGTAAACCACACTAATATTTAATAGCTGTGCTTTTCAGTAGTTTCAGTCAGTGTGGCATTAAGAAGTCTGCCATTTTTCTGTGGCAGATCTTATTTTAGGTTGAAGGTTAATGTGGAGCGGCTTGCCCGAGTAGCTCAGCCGGTAGTACACATGCCACATAAGGCCAAGGCCCAACCACAGTGGCCCAGGCCTGAATCTGGCCAGGGCCCTTTGCTGCAGGTCCTCCCCTCCCTCCCTGTCCTGCATTTCCTGTCTGCCTCCCCACTATGACTGTCAAATAGAGTGGGAAAATAAAAAAAATAACTTAAAAAGTAAATGTGCTATTAAAATTCCTTCTGCCTTTAACGAGCCTGTCAGACATTTTATCCCCCACATCAAAAGCTATTTATTTACATAATGTAATAAAAAGTGAGAAATTGTTTCAGAGCTGCAAAATTCATAGCTTTATGCCTATCAGCAAAAGAATAATCATGTTTAGAAAATGACAATAAACTTCAACTAAAAAGTGCCCAAATGGACAGAACCTCCATGGGCTTCAAGGGATATGGAACAAAATGTGTTTATGCAAGGACTTTTTTGGACTTTTATATTTTGGATACATAGCAGTCTCAGTACACAAAAAAAATGATAAAATCAGAGGGGTTACATTGAAGGTATTGGTTGATTATAGAGACAATATCTGTCAATAATATTGGTGCTCAAATACATCTCTTGCACCCTAATGCACAGCCCCACACTGTCTCAGTGGTGCTTGTAAGCACCTTTACTACCTAAGCCACATGTGAACACATTTTTGCTATTTATTGAGATTGCTGGAAACTAAGAAAAAAACCTGTCTCGATGACCTTATTGCAATTCAAGAATTCTCCAAATCAGTTCCTTTTTTAAACAATAAAATCACAAATGCATTGTCATCATGTTCCTGAAACGGCTTTCCCTAATATTGTCTTAAATTCATTCAACGATGACAAAGACCATGTTTGGATTGAATCAGAGACAGTATATGCCTAAAACCTGCATGTGCGATAGGCAGACTAATAGTTAAAACAACTTTAAAATACATTTTGATGTGATTTACTCCAATCATAACCTTATAGGCTATATTTTCAATAAGATTTTTATGAAGTTGCTCATGTAGTTTCACTTTCATCTAAGACAAGATATCATTTAAAATGTGTCAGACTACAAGTTCAGGGGCGTAATTAAAATAAAACATTCAAGGATGCCCAGGAATTCTCCTATATCCTCTGCCAATGGCAACCTGATTGGCTGTTGTATGGTGTCCACTAAGTTCAGAAAAGTTGAGCTGAAGTGCATATGTGCATGTTTCTAAGGTGATGAGCTAACGCCGCACAGTTGGTTAGTTTGACAAAGGTAGGCAAGCACATAAAACCGGTTTCACAGCAGCATTACAATAGGCAGTCTGGGTGTGACTTGAAATTTACAGAAAGGAATGTATTTGAACCAGTCTCGTTTCTAAAATATGTTATGCTGCCATACTATAAAAATGTTGACCTTTATGGGATTAAATGATTAACAGTTACCTGCTGTTTTATTGTAGGCTTAGGGCTGAACAACGTAATGATACATTTCAGGCTGCTTTATGGTTGCATTGTCAATGACTCTGACTTGAATAGCTGAGGACATGGCCTCCACTTGCTCACCATCTCTAAATTCAGTCTTGCGTAGACGTAGTCTGGTCACGTGTTTTATACCGTTTTATTTATCTTATCTCTAATACACCAGTAAGCACCCGACTTTGTGTGTTGTACTGAATGCAAAGTGGGCATCCAGAAAATAATCACGTAAGTGCTGCTTATTACCTTAGTGTCTCCTCCGTATACTACTTCCCTGTTCAACACTTGAATTGTAAATTTTGTCTAACCTTGATGTACAATCAATTATCGGATTTTTTTTTTTTTTTTTTTGCTTTTTTTTGTATGTATGTAAAGCCATTTCATTGGCGATTGAGAATATGACTAAAACATATAACTGGCAAGTAACTCTTCATTGCCTCACTGTGAACCGTTGTTGGTATTTCCTAATATCGTCGAGTAAATATACACTATAAACAACACAAAACATACACGCGTAAGATATTTATGAACAAATGCAAATACTATGAAGAGCATACCTGTTTTGTTTAACTCGCTTCCCTCTTCAAGTGGCCAAGTACACACGCACGACAGACCAGCGCAAGGTAGAATGCAACTATGATGCTTCGAGCAGCACCTCCTGCCTAAGAGTGGGCAAGTATTACCAAAGAAATCGAAACTTTAACACCTTGGGGAGGACGTAGTGAGCGAATTTCCTATATGGGACTCCACCAATTCCTGTTTAAATCTGAAAGCAGATACATGAATAATTTGACAAAACAAAAACATACAATTCTCATCCTCCTAAGATGGTCTTCTAGTCGATGTGCCGTTCTTGACTTGTAGGGGTAGTGGGGCAGTGTTCCTCCTATGTTAAAAACTAAAGGCTAAAAATATGTGTCGTACAATAATAATAATACAGTGCATTATTATTATTATTATTATTATTATTATTATTATTATTATTATTATTATTGTTATTGTTATTGTTATTGTTATTGGTAGTAGTGGGATGACCTTGAATAGTTTTATGTTAAATCTCATAACATGCACCATTATCTCAGCATACAGTGGTCAGGTGAAATACAACTCCACTGCTCAGATGTTGGACATTGTGCTTTGAAACAACATCATTGTATACACAATCAGAAAATATCTTGTTTAGAATTCATTTAATATTTTTACTATTTTCATATTAATAATGGATAATGGTTGGCTATAGGTCATACACTAGTGGTTTTCAGACTCAGCCTTGGGGACTCCTGTGTATGGTGTTTTTTGTGATAGCTAATTAAGATTGTTCATTCACTTAACAACTGAGCATTCACTCATATTACCTGGTAATTAATAACAGCTTGGTCATTAAAGTTGTTAAAAGGTGATTCATTCACATGAATTACAGGTCATTTTCCAATAATCCATTTTATAACCATTTTGTTGGAAACAAATGAGCAATTAAGGGTGTTGATCAGTTTGATTTTGACAGCTGGCCATTTGATAAGAATGAGATGATCTTCCTGCATCTGCATGCTGCAGCTAGATTTTTCTCAAGCTTTATTTAACTGGTTTAACTTAGCATACATATTTTATGTTGAAAATGTAATGAATTGGCAGAAAATATATTTTCTATTTTTAAAAATCATCCATATTTGGCCAAGCCCTTGGCCACGCCCAATGTTTATGCATATTCACATGAAAGAGATTCCTGTTGGTGAAAAGTTCTCTGATCCATTTTGGGCCTTAGAAGGTACTTTCAAACTCAGGTTCTGGAGGGCCTTGTGTCTGCTGGTTTTTGGATTCAGCACTTAATTGATTAATTTAAATTAGCGATAGGCTACAGAGTTCATACACCTGGATAACAGACTGCCAAAATCCTTTATTCATAAAATGTGTAAATTATGCTGATATAGGAATAGTTGGTGTTGTCAGATTACAACAAATGGAATTATGCAAGGGACCAAGGTTTTCTGGCAGCACAGTGGTTAGTACTGTGTCTTCCCTGTAAGAAGTTGGCTGGTTTGAGTCACCCCATGGCTGTGCCTTTTCTGGGCCCTGAATGGGTGACATTTAAATGTTCTCTTATCTTGTGGGTTTTCTCTGGATAAGGTTTTGGCGTTGCCAAACTGGCCATAGATGCATGTATGTGTTTGTTTGTTTGTTTGTCTGGCCCTGTGATTGACCAATGACCTCTGCAGGCTGTTTCTCAGTCTTTCACCCAGTGTATGTTAGCGTAGGCTCCCACCTTGCCCATGACCATAGATAGCATAAAGCGGATATGGAAGTAATTGTTTTCATACGCCAGTTTGTTAATCGGATTAGTACTGATTTCATAAGTGCTCTAAACTTGGGTGAGTTTTTCAAGGCTTTCTAATGGCTAAGAGCATCGTAATAGTCATTCATACCCATTCTGACCAACCATTATTAATTCAAGTGCATTTCCACAAAACTGTCATAACTCAAGAAATAGTTAATAGCCCTGGTATGTTCACAAGCTCGTACTGCTCGTTCGGGGGTGAGGGGAATATGATGGCACCTTTCCCACTTGTGTGTAAAACCCAGAATTCTTTCAGAACACAAATGTTTAGGTTGACTAACAAGTTACACCACAGTCCAACTCGCTATACCAGTTTGGCATAACATTCATGAATCAAGCTTATGAATCTATTTATCTAGCTATGAAGGCATGATGGGGAAAACCGATAACAAGTGTCCCTCATTCTTTAGTTTGGAGCTGAAAGCTTTAACAGAGAATACTTTTCCTTGTGAACTAACTTATGTTTCAAAGGAAGTAACATCTTTTAATTTTTTAAGTAATAGCTCTGGTTGGTACATTTCCAACATAAAGTCGATAAGCAAGCAAATGGTCTCATAATAAGTTGAGTAGTCGACTTAATGAATGTTTTTCCAAATGATAATTCCACAGGAATTTCAAGGAGGACTCACAGTTTGTTTGAACTACGTTTACTTTTGCTAACCATGTTCAGTCCTATGAAGATTCAACTATTTTCTTGAAGATGTGTAGAATATGTAATTGTTTAAGTTCTGAAGTGTTGCATAAAATGGATAGAAACTGTTTCATAGTGTTTGAGTGCCATTCTTAAGTGAGTTGAAACACCCAATTGTGTTAGTATGCAATATCTGCTGAAACACTGGGTTTTGAGTTTGGTACATTGCTTTTAGTGTCTTTACACACAAAATGGTTTTTTGTGACAGTTTCTTTTGGCAGTGTTGTGTGGACAACAAAAATTGATATAGAACATGGGAATGTCACAGAAAGGATATGATTTTGATTTGCTATCACTGGGGAAAATCTACAATAGGTTGTTGCTCTGCTGTCTTCTATATTTTGATACTGCAGATCTAGGATGGATTATGGACCGGACCAATGGGGCCAGTGCCCAGTGGACCCATCATTCTCAATATTCACTGCAAATGTTTTATGGTCATCAGCAAGAGGATTATATATGGTTCAGACTGGGAGGAAAACTGTAATGACTGGTGACTGGAATGAAGCATCAATCAATTACTCAACTATGCCTTCATCTGCATCTGCTTGCAGAGGAGACCCAATAAATTGTGCAAAGTGGTTCTCCTGGAATTCCCCATGAAGAACCAAGAGGAGGTGAGGCATGAATTAGAAAAACACATTACTGTTCATTACAAAACCAGAAATTTTAGCTTCAACTTAACATACTTAGCTAGGCCATGTACCTTGCAAAAACTTTCTCTTGTAATTTTCTGCACGATTGGAGTGGCATTCTTACCCCTACCGCCACAAATACCTGTGGTTGGATGTGGCGGGAAGACAATGCATACTCATGCAGCCAAATCACAATAAATGCAGTCATCCATGTACACTACTAGTACGTCACCAAATTATTGAAAGGTGCCACATTCCACTGGTGTTCACAACTATAAAAGCACCAAGGCATTCTGTGATGAGTGGAGATCCATGCACTGAGCCAGGCCCTCACCTTCAGTACAAGTAGCCAACTAGCACTCTGGTTTTCAGTGGGGGGGGATATAAAAGCTACAAGAAAGTAACATGGGATTAAATATCAGGCAGAAGAGAAACAGTGGCTGACATGATTATTTTAAGAAGGGAACAATTCCAACATTAGATAAAATCACCCGCTCCATGGCTCTTCTCATAGAATATATATGTTGTAGTGGAACCACAGGGTGTACCTGGATCTCCCAGGTCTGATGACACACTAGCCAGAGCTTCAAAAAAAGTACCCCTATTTAGGGACTGACTTAGCAGACACATATTCAACATCACACTACCCCCTTCTATCCACTGAGCTGTTCCCCACGCCTCACTACCATGACCATCATTCCTCATCACATACCCACGATAACTCAACAGTCATGACACCATCTCACCTCTGACATCAGAATGAAAGAATGGCAGGGGCATGAATTTGGATCTCCAAGCTCTTGGACTGACATAGTTGTCACAGCTCCAAACAGATTATGTTGGGGAAGTGACTTAGTGACGCCTTATCCACTGTTACAGTATGACAACTGTAAGCATACTTTCCAAATGCAAGCTTGTCATTCAGGGCTTCAGTTAAAGAATATTCAGGTGCAGTACATAGATAACAGGGCCCCACCATGTAAAACAAGAATAAAAGTTTTGACTATGAGAATTCCTATATTAAAGAAACAGTATGTACCAAGAAACCCCCCATGATTTTCTCTATTTAACTCACACCTACAGAACCTTGGCCAGGTTAATCTCAGGGCCCTAATAAGCTTGCAGGCAGCTTATACCGAAAAACCAGTTTATATATTCGGGGTGGGAGATCAGAGATCCAGCGTCTGAAGTCGAGACTACCCTTAAAGTGTACCGACAAGGTGCTGTCGCCATCTTCTGGATGAAACCGAAACTCCCACACTGCACCATGGCCCCACACTGTTCACAGCTCTTGGCCATCTGTCAGTTCTATGGATTGACCTGTACATTGTTGGGATTGTATGCTTACTTAACAAGACTTCTTCAGTTTCTTAAAAGCACTGTTTTACATATATGTAAAAATGTGTAACATTGTTTGTCATTTACCATGTTTGCATTTTCCCAATCTGTGTAAAATAAATACCAAATAAATGACAAAAGCTGCATCAATAATTGATATTACTGTTTCATAGCATATAATTCCTCTTACATTACTATATAGCAACACACAACGGTTTGAGGCCAAAGGCAATCAGTGGACTCCCATGAGCATGATAATATATTGATAATAATGTATTGAATCAACACATAGGTTTTAACATTGACTTGAAAACAGGGGAATATAAATCTTACTGAGCCCTGGACACAATTGGCATTGGTTTGCAAAAGATTTGGTTTGGAGAAATGCACAATTACAGGCAAAATAGGGACTTGATTTCTGAGTACTGTGGAAATTAGTGAAAAAATATACATGTTGTTATGATGGTCACATTCACATGCTTGTCACATTTTTACAGATGATATATACCAATCTGAGTAATGCATATTAATGTTTGAATTGACAACAGATAAAGCAACAGATTCACACAATCACTTAAGTTGCAGGATACATTGTAAAGAGGTGAAAATGTGTGAGATATTGAGACATATTTTGACATAAACCTTAAATAAACTTCACTGCTGAGCTAATAATAAGTATTGGCAGCAAGCCACAAGCCAACATAACATCTATTACTTTATTAAAATAAAAACCTGAAAGCTGTTTTGCATAATTAATCTTACATTGCTACTGTATTTTTAAATAATTAACTGCCTGTAACATTACCATCGACTATACATTGAAATAATAGCTTCTGTATTAGAAATTGTGTATACTTTCAATTACAATGTAAGAAAATATTCAAAAACATTCAAAATGATGGTGGGCAGCATTTGCAAAATAATTGGTTATCATTGTTTTAAAGTATAAGATCACCTAGAGGCATCATTGACACATTTTACCTCATCATCAGGCCTCAGTATGAGTAAAACTGCATTCTGATGCCACAGTTTATCAACAGACTGGACATTACTGGTAAGTGTTCTCGTTGTAATATGTAAGATTTTCTACAGCTTTAGCTCCAATATGCTAACAATTACAGAGGCTTTCAACATTTTAACACTCTAGGGGTGCACTGGATGTGCATACAGTAAGTAAGCTGGACTACTTTCTGTCAGGAACTGCTGACATTCATTGAGTCATTGGTGTTATGGACAAAATAATAATAAAAAAGTAATATAGTTTCCCAACAAAACAAAACAACTGTTTGTAATACGCACATACCTCTATGGGTTTCTGATTCCAACTCCATAGATGGAAATACAAAAAAGGTACAAAGACCTCTGTAGTCCGCTAGGGACTCCAGCAAGCTGAAAGTGTGTTTATGTGCGTGCATGTGTGCGGGTGTGTGTGTATGTGAGAAAGAGAGAGAGGAGGAGGGGAGGCGGGGTGCTCGTTTCGTGACAGTCGTCAGTTATGCTTTGACTTTGGCGCTTTTCAAACACTCACTGAAGAACCACGAGCAAAGAAACAGATACGAAGAGGCGCACCACGCGAGAGAAGTTGGCGGCTGGAAGAAGACGGATCACTGCAACGTATTTTCGCAATTTTACATTACTACAAAATATTTTATATGAAGCACTGTGACACGCAAGCCAAATGACTGTCGGAGTATTTGAGAAGGAGAAGGAGAAAAATGATGCCTTAAAATCAAGTATTTATTCATCAAGGTTTTGGTTCCTGGTGTCTCACTACAGAAGGGCATTATCACATATACTGGACGGTAAAACTGAAATAAGGAAAAATAACCAAAACGGACTAAAATGTCGACTAATGAAACAAACTATGCGTACACCTCCGTTCGGGTAGTCGCTTCAACCGTATCTTTCATAATTTTGCTTTTCTTCAATCTAATTATAAACTGGACAATTTTACGCAACGAGCGACTTCGGAGCCAAGCGCGTTTTGTCTTAGTATTCCACCTGTTGTTTTCCGCACTTGTTTACTTCGGGGTCTGCTCCTCGTTCTACCTACAGATATACATCGGTGCCACACCTCCACCATCCATATGCCAGACAGTGATAACTATTTTAATCACCAGTGCCTCGAACATCCTTCTCACCCTTACTGCGATGGCTCTCGACCGCTACTTTGCCATCTGCTTCCCGCTCAAGTACAGCTCCATGTGTTGCACGCAGTGGCCTTGGCTCATAGGGCTGTTAACATGGGGCCTTGCCCTCGTTACTCCACTAAGTCTGTTGCCAAGATTGAAGGGGGTTGGTCATTTGGAAAGAGAAACATGCGGCCGAGAACAATTGAGGAAAGGCGAGTACCACAAAATATTGCTAATATCTGTGTGTGCCCTACTTATCCTGTTCAGTTACGGTAGAATCCTACAGGAAGGGCGACGTCTTGGGGTGCTGAATAGCCGCAATCGCATTGGCCGCAGGACCATAGCGATGCATGGCGCGCAGCTCGCTGTCTATATCCTACCGAACTTTGTGAACTTCGTGCTGCACCTTCTTCTAACTAAGAAGTGTCTGCAGGCTGAACACAAGGAACTATTTGGGGTGATAAACTTTGCATTCTTCACCCTTGCGCAGTGCATCGCTCCGATCATTTATGGGCTGCGCAAAGAGGAGCTTCTGGAGCAACTGTACCATCGCTTTCCATGCTTGTCCTGCCACGTGAAGAGCTTTCTGGAGTGGACTGTCCAAGCCACGGGGCCTCGCTTCCATCCTCAGACAAGGTAAGCCATAACTTGAGTTTGCAACAAGAATAGGATGTTCAAGCTATCTGTATGTTTCGAACGACCCATGTTTCAATCTGGATCTGCGGTCAATAAAATTGATTCAGAACACCATGAAACTAAAGCTTGTCTAATGCAACGGAATGCAACAACAAGCAGCTTCTCTCATCTCCTGAAAAGTTATTTTTTGCTGTAGCCTATTTTTTTACAGCAATGATGATATGGAACTTGAATTTCATAATATGTGTGCAAAATATGGAGTTTAATTATGAACCCCTTTGTTTATTTATTTGAATACATGTTATGTATTGTATATTAAACATTGATAAGTCCTGATCTGATATGCTATTTAAAGTGTGGGAGAATGAAGGACATAAAACAACAATTTTTATGTACTGCACTATATGTAAGGTAGATGGTGAACAGCACAACACAAGACCAACAACTTCAAGTATCCCGTTATGAGCATAATTTTAAACAACATTTGTAAATTTAAGTAACACCAGTTGTCCAGATCTTCTTTTTTTGTGTCCAGTCTGTCTTTCATATGCCACTGGAATATGAATGCAATCTATAAATCATTTCACCTACACAGTTAGAAATGAGTTGAGTCCGAAATGCTTAAAAAGTGTGGATATGTTATCAGTGTTATGAGATCATTTTTACTAAATAAAGAGAACAAAACCAAACGAAATGGTGATGAGCCACATCTTCATTTTGTTAAAATCTGTTACATAAAACAATGAAACTTATTCACATTTTCAAAAATCTTAGTTATCAGGGGATTGGTTGGAATAAAACAAGACCATAACCGGTATACTAGGCACCTGTGGCATAATCTGTGCTCCTTGTGAGCAGGAATGGCTTTATCTGTTTAAAGGTAGCAGAGAGACCAGTGGGAGTTTGACACTAATTTCTGCTGCTTTTTTCAGGGAGAGAGCAATGACTTCCCAAAGACTCATGTCAATAGAGCTGCCGAGGACATCTGTGTGAATGGACAAGAGAGAGCCCATTGCTGAGATGGAAAAGGAGGGAAATCAAACTGATCCAAATACAAAAGGATTCTGAGAATACACCTTTCTAAACATTTATATGCTTGGTGGATACCTGTATCTGGAGGTACATTACCCTGGATGCAGCTGGATTTTTTGCATATATTGTACAGATCATGGACATCCTCTGCAGGGATTCAAAACTGCAAAATTCTGGTTATGGGATCATCTCCCAGACACTACTCTGCATATCCATGGAGCGTAGATATTATGAGCTGGATGGACGGTTGTTTATGGAACACTTGGACCCTGATCACTCCCTGTACGGACTGATGCTCAGTGTGTCTCTAAGGGACACACTAAGAAATGTCAATGATGCCAATAAAGCCAAAGTACAAACATTTTTTTCCCAGATCGCTCATCATCGTTAACTGTAATATATGGTCTTTTTTTGGCTGAATAACCATAGGGACTTCACAAATTACTAGACTGAAGTATAGGAATTTAAATGTGATAAATGCCTCTGTACACATTTTTCATCTTTTTTTACGGTGGCTGACTTGAAAGGATTTGGCTTAAGCCTGTTTACTCTCATGGATAATATAAGCTAGACTACATGATAAAACATTGCATCATAGAATATAAAGTAGTCAAACAAATAATTAAGCCGTAAAATGCTGTTATGTCAGATGTTAGATATTTTGGGTTTCAAGATAAACTGTAATAATCATGTTATCATAATATGACAAGATATTAAAAGCAAACAGAATTTTAGTTTGTTTTTTTGTATATTATTAGGTTAATTAGGTCACATAGGTTGTTGTCGTACTGTCTTGACCCAAAATCCCTATGATGTCAGATGGAAAGGTCTATGGTCAGGACTAATAATGTGATTCACATCAGCATTCGAGATGGGTGACCAGATTCTAATATACAAATAAAGTAATATTTTGGTATGTACATAAAGGTTGAAACGGCTAACATAAGATGAATACACACAGAAAACAAGATGAATAGTAATTGTAACCTTCTCCAAAAAAGACAGATTAAATTGACTCTCCTTCACTTGTATATCCTTTTGGTTCACATTCTTCTGTGCCATGTTGCCTGAGGAAATATATTTAAAAAACTGAGCATTTTCTATTGAGCAGAAATCTGGTAAGTTACCACACATGTTGGGTGAATTTGCTTAGAAAATGTATCTGTAGTCAGGTTACACACTTTTTTCAAAGCATTTTGAGCTGATTACAGCTATTTTATTTTTGTAATCTGATTATCTAGTCTTCGCTTCATGTAATACATTCCTACCCAACACTAATTAAAGCACTGTGCCACATCTTCATAAAAGAAATGGTACTGTTGTAACAGGGATTGCATGAAATAAAGGTCTTGCAATAATTCATGATTATACTTTTTTAGCAGCTACAGATATTGCATATGTATTTATCCTTCCTGTTTTGAATTATTTGAAACTAACAAGAAATTATGGATTAAAATAGATTTTTTTTGTTCTGTTAGGGAACAGCTTCTGAGTCTGAGGCATCATGGTACTTCAAAGGCTGACATTTGTACCCCAGTTAACATATACAGTAGGTAACTCTGGAAAGATAAACACATAAGAAAGGCCATACAATATAGATATGACCAAATAAATTCTAATTGTAGGTACAGGATGATTTTCATCATTTCTGGGCGCTAGGTAAGGGAAAGACACTAAAGAGAGTTTACTTAGCTTTTGTGATACAAAGCTACGGCCAAAGATTTGCAAAACTAAAAAATGAGCCAGTGTTCTCTTCAGTATATGATCCGTCAGTATGGAAGTGCAACAGAAAGACAGAAGTGTAATTTGCCTTGTTCTGCAAAAACTAAAAAAAAAGATTATATAAACAAGTGCTCTCAAAAGGGGTCAGAGGAACACAGAGACATCCACTAATAGGTGGTCTCTGTGCCAAACTGCACTGCTGTGTAGTGTAGGCAAGAGAGGTTGAAGTAACGTTGTTTTGAAATGAAAGCAAAGAGAAACTGAGTGTGTTGAATTGATACATTAAAACAGTCTGGCATCCCATAATAGAATGAAGAACATCATCTCCTCCTTTAAAGGGCTACCAACAGTAGATGAGGGAGTGGGCATGGGGCACTGGGATTTGGGGCTGAGGACTGAGCTAACCAGGAGGGTATTCTACAAAGCAGAATTAATCCCTTAGTAAGCAAAAGTATGTCTCAAAAGTGGCTCACTTTTAAGTTGGGTGCAGCACTATGGTAATATGCACTCCACTCTTAGCCTGCCCTATTGCAGATTACATTGAAAGTACAATCTCCAAGCACAAACAAATGTAGCCCATTGAGCAACCACACCTCGAGGACTGGTGGTGTTACTTTTCCTGGAAAACCCTGTGGAGCTCAGTGCAGCCATCGCCAGAGGATCAGATAGGATAGAATAGGAGATGCAGAGAATCTCAGCAAAAATGTAGTGTGCTTGGTGATTCACAAGGTGTAACCTGTAACTTGCAACTTGTTTTACGCATTCATGGGGGAGAAAATTGTAACTATATATGTTATAGCTCCATTATAGTGTCCATTTTTTTAATGTTCATACAATAGTCACCATTTTGTTAAATAAAAAATGTGTTTACCAAACTATTATTACTTTGTGCAAGTCTGAGGAGGAAAGCTAACACGTATCCACAGCATTGATTTTCCATCTGATACAGGTAGTCCAGATAAAGAACATCTCACATGTAAATGCTGAAATGAGGTTATATGAGCTGTATTAGGGTAGATACACAAAGTTGGTCAACTTTGACTCGTTTGAACCAATAAAACTTTGCTCTCACTTTCTGCTTTGAATAAGTTTTATTTGTCTCACAGCCATGACACATTAACAGTGCAGAATAGATGACACAAGCTCCCTACTCGTGTCAAAAACAAAAAATAGAAAACCTAGAGATACTGTACCAGATTTTTATGGCATAAGGTATATATAATCATAGCTTGGAATGCTTCATCTTTAGTTCTGGTAATAGATATCCAGCTTGTATCATACATTAGACTGAAGTAATCTTTAAGGTGGAACTTACATGGTTAGTATAACTAGTTACTTCTAGAATGCGATTATCAGTTTTGTTTCTTCATATCTCCTTTGTATATTTGTTTTTCACACCCATTATGAGCCTTGCAGCATGGGAAACTGTCAGCATCACTACTGCAAACCACACTGCTTCCTGTCTCCTGCAGGCTCAGCAGTAACAAGACAAGATATGCTAATTTAAAAGAATGATTCACGATCACCTGATATTTACATTCAGTATTTCCAGTAACAGCCTTGAAACTCACACGGAAGTGGGAAGCCAAAGCAGAAAGATGGCTTTAAAAATAAATTTGAATTGCACTCTGATGGATGGGGGTCCTGAAACTGCTCACCCACAGCCTGTACAGGCAGAGGATGTCAGGCCATCCGTGTAAATTAGGCACCATCTGCATGAAATTTCATCAGCAAAAATTGCACGTCTTATTAAGTAGTTTCAGAACTCAGACTGGCACATCTTGAGAGATACTCTTGCCATCTAAAAACACTGCTTGACTTGGCAAAAATTACCAAGCTGGAGCACAGCACTGGTGAGTGATAACTGCTTAGATAAAAAAAATAAATAAATAATGTTTCATCAAACTCACCAGTCTTTCACAATGGCTCACTACTGGCATGAGTTTATACCTGTTCTGTGCTTTCATAGTTTAGGGTACACATTTCCATTTGCCCCTACCCAAAATGATGCTGTGCCATCTCAGTTCCAGAGTACACAAGAACCCTTAAAGTATCTGGTACAAACCTCTCTAACAGCGGACTATCAGCAAGACTGTGCAGCTGCACGGGCAGTTCTCAATGCACCTCATCCAACAGACCCATCACTATTGTGCAATGAAGCAAGTAAAATGTCCGCAATGATATCCTACTGTCAACCGTACAGCCAATGACACAAAGCCCTGTGGGACTGGCAGCCAGCTTGTGCTGGCATGATCAGGCTTCCGTTCGGACCAGAGGGCACATCACTTCAGTACAAGCAAGTGCCTCAGTTGTGTTACAGTTCACTTAACAGCTAACACAATTTTCTACATAGTCAGTCCTAAAAACCAGATAAAGTTCTTGCCTGAGATTACTTTCAGTTGCAAGAAAAAGTTTGTGAACCCTTTGAAACTACCAGGATTTTTGCATTGATTTCCCGTAGCATTACTCTCGTGGTCTGATCTTCCCCCAAGCCATAATTACAAACAAAATACAACTGAACTAATAACACAAGCAGCCATGTCTTTATTGAGCACATTCAGTAATCAATACAGAAATCCTGGTAATTCCAAAGGGTTTACAAACTTTTTCTTGCAACTGAATATATAGTGTGGCATCACTTCAAATGTCATCCCCATTCCCTGCTCAGCCAAGCACAGTGGAGAGGGAGGCCTTTCTAAGCAACTCAAACAAGCACAGACACACACAAAATGAAAGAAAAACCAAAAACGTCTTGTTCAGAATCAGAACTTTATTTATCACTTTCATACTACACCATTCAACACATACACAACAGTACATTATGAAACCAAAGCAGCAGCAGCATGTGAGCAGATTGATCTGCAAAGATCCTGCTATATTCAACAGTCTGACATTTCATTTTTTAAAGCCCTTAAATATTATAGTGGAAACCACAGCTATAAATTGAAAAGCAGGCACAGGTCAAAGGTATGAATGTATGTGTGGGTATGAATGCATGATTGCAAAGTGCTGCAGGACCCCTGAGTCAGGGATGAAAACAAGCAAAGACCAGGGTTACAACAGATCCCCATGTGGTTGTGTCACATCCCAACACTTGTGTTATGAAGATGTAATATGAGGGGAAACTAGTTCAAGGGCAGGAGATGACAATCTTAAAAATCATCACACTGGAACATCCAGGGTCTACCTTCACCCTGAAAGAAACTGCTTTGCTATGGTTTGTTGCATTTTGGTATGCTACAGAAGTGTAAAGGAATACATTTAAGGCAACTTTCTGACTGATGACAATTATGGCAATTAGTAAAGAATGATACATGTTGCTGCATTTTAGTCATGGGCTTGATTTTTTTCTTCCCAGAAAAACATCTGCAAAAATGTCTGCTCTACAATGTCTTGCACCTTACCGGATTCCATGTGACTGGCAGGACAGTAGTCCATTCCCACTAAACCTCATCTGTAATCCCTTCAAAACACATACAGAAGCCTCCTGTCTTGTGTGGATTATCGTCTAAGGCAGAGATACACTCCTTACAACATCAGTTTAATGTGTTCTGTGAGTACATGTGTATATGCAATGCTTCATAGGAATGACTACATAAGAAAACAAGTTACCATACATTTTTAAAATCTTGTTTTGATATGACACACAGTAAGACATTTTACACAACAGAATAATACATATTTGTGGAGTGATCAGGGTTACAGTGGGGAAAAAAAATGATTTGAGCAAAACTACACTCCAAGTGCTCTGATTAACTTTTTTGAGAGAAAAAAAGGGCCGAATATTTAATCAGAAAAAAAAAAAAAAAAAAAGAATAAAAAAGGTGAACATGCTAGTCTTACTGGCCTAGATATTCTGATGTGAACCAACTGAATACACCACATCCAGCATGTATTTATGTATTTAACTCAACCACAGGACTGTGGCTCGCATCCAGTTGATTGCTCTTGCTCACAGCATTCAGTTTCAGGGAGAAACTTCTGTTGTTTCATTTTACAAGAACAGTACAGGATGAAGCTAAGGATGCAGTGTTTTCTCAGTTCTCATCTAGTCAATACGTTTTAGAACGGTCTCAGCCACTTTCCTGTATTTACTACTGACTGGTTACGACAGCTCTATTTATGGTGTCAGAGCGGACTCTCCTGTACATGGTGCAAAAGACATTCACTTAAGGATGTTAATGCATTAACAGACATGAATATATTGAGGATTCAGTTTTACTTTGAAGGGTGTGTTAAACCCTATGTGATTCTGGTGGGGGCACTCTGGGGCAGGTTTCTGGCTGGACGGGGGCAGAGTGGTAGCAGCATGGCTGGTGGGAGTGACATTAGAAACCCAGAGGGTGTGGGGACACCACGCCCCCGTTCTCCACCACAGCGGTGGAAATAGCCCTCAGGTTCTTAAAGATCTGCTTGGAGCTGCTGGACCTCAGAGCCTTAACATCATGCATGATCCGCTGGTGGGCCTGTCGGAGAGGGGAAGCCAAAGAAACGTTTTATGGAAGCAGTTTGCTGAACGTCACCCTTGCTTCATAACACAATCACCACATATCACATCTCTATTTAAGCCTATAAACAGTTTCAGAAAACAGGCCACATCCCATGTTGTTCACAGAATTAAACTACATTTCTCTAAGGTCTTCAGCAGGTTATTCATATCATGCGCATTAATAGAGACTGGGAAACGGTGACAGGAAGTTGGCAAATTAAATATTGAGAAAGACGGGCAGGCAGGAATGCAGGCAGATGGCAAGACTCACCTCAAAACACCAAGTCTCACACAGCATCTTCTCATGTTGGGCCGACGGAAGCCCCTGACTTAGAGAACGTGACGCCCTGAAGACAGACAGACATACAGTCAAGACAGGACAGAAGGTGTCAAAACAGAAAATGTAAGACAGAGGAAAACACCTACAGTAAAAGTAAAAGAGACAGTAACTAGGCAAGGTGTTCAGTTGCTTCTTTTCTCTTGCAGACCAGATGTTTTCTCTTGAAACAGATGTGAAGACTTGCACATTAGACAAAGTTACCTGGAAAGGACCACCACCATAGCGTACAGGTCAATGGCACTGTCAGCAACTCTCTTCAGCACAAACTGCTCATCTGAAAAATACAGCTTTCACATCAGCACAAAACAAACACCTAACCTCTCATATTGGTTTACACCATCTCTGTCATCAAACTGACATAGCACTACGACGTCCTGGACTACAAGATCTTAAGAATGATAACTACAGAAAAGGTAGGGCAGTCAGTACACAGTCAATCCATTTCAAGCAATGTTGTGACGATACAACATTACATGTGCCACAAGAGCGCGACAGTCATAACAGCTACTCCACAAAAAACAGCAAGGGTTAAATTATACATACACAGAAGTTTGTTACAATGTAACATTATCATCACAGGTTAACCTGTCCATATGCCTGGTGAAGTTTCATTTTGTTTGGGCTGCACATGTGCTCACCTAACACAATCACTGCCCTTTAGTTAAAAGAGATATGATTTGAGTGACATGCACTTACCAATTATTCTCTTGCCATGTTTAAGCAGAAGGTCCTCAATAACAGCTCCAAACTGCTCAATGGCCTTTACTGCCTAAAACAGGAGAAACATACTAATTCACAGGTAAATCGTGATTGCTTATGCATATTAAAACAGAGGATAAGCTAAGATACATCTATTGTCACATAGTCATAGCTTTTGCAAAAATGTTTCCTTACTGTACATTACTGAGATATTTCTCAGTGTTTGTCAGATGCTCACCAGCTCTCCAGATTCAGTCAGTTCAGGATGGACCGTACCCTGAAGTGTCAGTCCTGTCCCAAAACCTGCCTTCCTACAGAGAGAAAGAAAGCGGGTGAAAGGATGATGGATATTTTATTCAAACATTCAATACTGGTTTTTGATTATTCTTGTTACTGTCCAAGAACATTTCAACCTCAGTTACATTTATATGGAGCTGATGCGACTGAGGATGGAAATGGTATGTATCTTCGTTTATACGTGCATGTATAGTATGCATATGTGTGCACATAGTGTACAATAGTACACCTATGTACTAGGACTGTCACCTGTAATGTAAATGTTTAAGTTTAAACTTACCGTCCAAAAACAATGTCATCAGTTTGAACAGGTTCAAATAAACAGTGTTATCTATAATAAGTCCATGTTGGTGCTTGTTTTAGGCGTATGTTTATCAGACACCAGCTATGTATGAAAACAGACCTGCTTTCAAGTGGTTTGCAAATTCAAAACCACATGTATGAACACCCAATTTATTATTCAAACTGAGAAAACAGAAATAATAATTGAACAGATTCAAAGCTGCAGATTGTAATCACAGCATTTGTGTACATGTAACTGACCTCTTCGCTCTCTTGCTGATCTCTCCTGCCAGCAATCCAGCATTACCCAGTGGGTTCTTCAGTGCTTTCTGCAGACTCTTCAGCTGATTGCCTGCATTCTGACAACAGGAAGTAGACGTTGAAGCCTGAACTTCACCAAATATTACTGACCAAAGTGGAAATAAACAGGCACTGATCTTCCCTACTTATTACCTAATATCACTATGTCACAATTGACTGATTTTGCAAAAAAAAATAAATAAATAAATGAAAAACATCATGTTAAAAACATGTTAATCTAAATATAAACAAAATGCAAGCTGCAAAAGGTACGTGTGCATAAAAAGCTGGTTATTCTGAATGGGATGAGAACGCCTGGACTACTTGCTAAACGACTGGTCTAGTTTAAGAAAACACAATAAGAGAATTCAAAGCTCCTCTGCTGGACCTCTTCTGTGCATTTGGTCAACATGACTTAGTTACTGCTCCATTCACACCATAACTCGGCCACACACACAATGATAACAGTAAAACTTCACAGCTCACCTTTATTGAATTTGTCAGCCACAGAAGATAAATATACAGAGATATACAGATACTACAGGGCGTTCATCTATATCAGATCTCCACAACACACACAATTGGGTCACTACAAGGTAGTACTGCAGCATACTACATCAACGGAACATGACAACACACAAAAGAAAGTGCTGTTTCAGCATTTTTCAATTTCTCTGTAGTCAAATAGTCTTGCACATATTTTCAAAGGGAAAACACATCTACTTGCACTCAGAAAGACAACTGCCCCACTTCCCCCCACCTCCCACCTAAGTTACCTGGAAGCCATTAAGGGCAACAAATAGCCGGAGAATGTCATTGGTTCCCTCGAAGATCCGGAAGATTCTCAGATCCCTCATAACCCTCTCCACTCCAGCATCCTGTGCACAGACCAGATCATAGCCATCACAACAAAGCAAACTGGCTGGAGGATTTGTTGGGAGGACACACCAGCCATATGCTGCATGGTCCTGCCACCCATCAATCACACATCTTCACAACACTGTAGAAAACAGTCAGGCAGCAGCCATAAACTTTTCAACAGATACAGCATATGTTCAATAAAGATCCTAACGTGCATAGACACTTAAAAAGGCCAGAGCTACAGCACAAAAACAATCCATGCTGCTTTCAGTATCCTTACAGGCAATGGGAGAAAATGGGATTTAAATTGAATTTTTTGTTTCCCTCTCTCAGCTTCCAATAATACTGCGGATGCAGACTATTCCAAGATACGTGTATCCAGCATCCAATTCATTTGAGATAAAGTGGAGTGTGTCCAAATGGTGTGTTTCATTTATTTGTGTTATTTAGTTAAGGAACACCGCACAATAATTAACATATCAGCAGCAGCTGCACCTAATGGTGCGCCTCTGGTAGACCTTTCCCTTTTTTCCACCACTTGTTTAAATCTGTAGTCCCTTGGCAGGTGAAAAAGATTGTTATTCTACTGAGCACATGGTAACATATCTAGTCTGTACCTGCACCACAGCAACGTACTGAGTTGCAAGGATATCAGAAGTTTTATTTGTCAACCCCTGGTCTCTCATTTCCGCCAGCAACTTTTTTTGGCCTCAGCCCCCGCAGTGTTTCCACCGCCCACTCAAAACATCTCCAAATGACAAGGGTTTCCACTGTCTGTCATGGGCTGAGGTATGAACTGTAGTTAGTCTGAGAATTTCAACAGTGAAAAGCTGCATGTTATTGTACCTTCAACCAAACCAAAAAATGTGTGATTCTCTTTCTCTGTGATTCAGCCCTAACACAGTGTGTGGAGCTGAACTTTTGTTCTCATCATCTTTGTTATTTTTCCACAATGAATCTTGAAATGCAATATTACAAGCACAGATGTTTATGGATGAAAAATCTGCTACTGGCCATTCTGCTGGCAGGCTGGTTAAGGATATCTTTTGATTGGCAATCCTCTCAGTTCCCAGCACTCACCTTCATGAATCCCATTCCCCCCA
Source organism: Albula goreensis (assembly GCA_022829145.1). Lineage (NCBI taxonomy): Eukaryota > Metazoa > Chordata > Actinopteri > Albuliformes > Albulidae > Albula > Albula goreensis. The sequence goes on along the minus strand of CM040746.1, from coordinate 29,250,401 downwards.
TGATCTGAATGCATTCATCTGTCACTGTCCAGGCTGCTTCCTGCCAAAAGAGTCCACAGAGATTTTAACACTACACAGGTGCTATTGGCTGAATGAACCAAAGGACAATGTACTTATATAATGTAACACCAAACAACTACCATACACCTTACATAAAGAGAGCACAGACTTGAACCTAATTTTTAGTCACAATTTATAAACCATCTCAGAATACAAAATATGCCCTACATATTCTGAATCACACAAACTCTGTCCATGTTTATGCCTGTGAATGCAGAAGTATTTACATAGGGCCATTTCATCCTTTACAGACTCACCTCCTCATCTGGTTGTATGTATTTGAAAACATAGTGATCTGTCATGAGTTTTAATCACGTTTCTTCTGCAAATGTGCAGAAAAAAGTCAAATGTGCAAAATCTACTCTTTGCCAAATGTAGGGGAGAAATGCTTTATGGCTACTTTTCACCTCCTACTAAATCCTTATCTACATACAACCTACAAAAAGGAAAATGTTTCATGTGTAAAATGATGAAGTGCCTTTTTTTGGTTGCAGAGCATCACGTACTCCAAAGGACTGATGTTACACAGTGAAAACGGGAAGACTGTTCACTTCCATATGAACGAGAAATGCAGGTAATACTTTTTCAGAGCTCTGCTTACATTCAATTTCCAACACAAACACAACACAATGAAGAGTACCAGTTGATGGAAACATTCAAAAGACTAAGCCTTCTGGAGATGCAAACACTGTATATAATTCACAATTTCATGGAAGGTATACAACCTTTACCATGTCCTCCTTTTTGAAAGGTACATGCATTTAGGCTTGACCAAAGACAACCCACTCTATTCCATTAAGATCCTTATCATACAAATTGTTTGTGAAGTCCCACAAGGTCTTTTTTTGAGATTCCAGGGTATAGTATGTTTTTCCCCTAATCTGAAGGACTATTGCACAGTGCTATGGCACTGTGGTACACCTTATTTATTCCTGAATGACAACAATGGATCATGAAAGTAGAGTAAACATGCAGTCAATTATTTATATGAACAATATAACTAAAAATGAACAGTACAATTCACTGATCTGTTTCCCACTAGGTTGATGTCTTCTCCACATGACACAACATTAACGTCTATTCATTCTTTTTTTAAAAGCTGAAGTGTTTACAATGGGCACCAGCCGTATTATTTTATTTTCCGGCCCCTCCCAATACTTGCAGATCTTAGAGTTAGATGTCTTTGGAGATGATTGGGGATACAGACAAGGTAACTACCCAGAAAGGTTAGCATATACTTCCAGGAAACAAAAACTGTCAGTTGAGCTGTTCCTCATATGCTCCACCCCGCTTATATTGGGGTGAGGGCCTCATAACCAATTCAGCAGTGCACCTCAGTGGAAACTCCCCCACGTTTCTAAATGAACCGCAGCTACAGTGTTACTGATCACACAATTCCTTATTCAAAAAAATACTTTCAACTAATGCATGTTAGAGATGTGCACACAAAGATTATTATTCAAACTGTTACACCAGTTTTACAGAAACTAATGAACATGGATTTCACTGTTTGTCATTGTCAGTGAAGAGAAAAAAGGAATGATTACCCAGATATTTATTCTGTTGAACACACACTAATAAAAGTACTGAACGTCCCTCAGACCTTAAAGCTCAATGTTGATTCTCTTTACAAAGGTGGTCAGAGCATTCAACTTAATTTGACTCATGATCTTTCCCTGAAATCTAAAACAGTCAAAAAAAAAAAAAGCCTAGAACTAGTAGATAACTAATAGACAGTCTGTTTAGTTTTCAATTTCACTTATTTAAAGGTTTTTAAAATAAAGTCAAGCATGAGATGCTTCTCAGGTACTGAAATTTTTTTCTGTAGCAGACAGACAATCACCTTTTGTTTGACCACTGAAGCAATTGGAACTTTCCAACTAAAATCCCCATACTCTCAGTATTTCTGTTCATCACGTTACATATTTTTAAAGTAGCCCGTTCAGCGTATACAAGACTATTTTCCACTTTGCAACAATTGCAGGTTATGTGATGGGCCATTTGAAGAATCAAACTGCAGTTCTGTTAAAAACACAATCATCAAATGAATGACATGCATTCATCTATTACTATATATAATTACAACCAAGGTATGAGCCACACAGGCAGTGAGTAAACATTAATGCTGATGAACATTAATCAGCAGTTTCTCAAACAGAAGTTTTCTTCATTACAATCTAAACCTCAGATCGAAGAGCTCTCTAATGCTGACTTCCTCACAAAGACCTTGCTTATGATATTTTCATCATTTTACCAAAGGGTTTTTCCAAGCCAGTTCAACCAGAAATCGGATATTTTGTTACCCAACATTCTAAGATTTTGCAGTGAAAGGGGGTTTTCAGGTATGGAGAGTTACAAATGCTATGCTATGCTTAGTTGGCCTCCTACAGAAAACAAACCCTTAGGTGAAGCTGCCTGTCTGGCTCAAACTAAGGCCGGTGTTATAATGTGGGCATCCGCGAGTACACAACAGTCTGCTAGAGGGTGTACGCGAGGCTGTGTACCCTCCAATTTTTTGTGACGGCCCAGACACCACAAAGAATTAGAAAATAGAGTAATAAGAACAACTATGCCTCTGTGTTGTCCGCAGCTGTCCATGTACCCGTCCGCAAGGGAGTATAACCGAGCCCTAAGGCCCTTCAAATATGGTGTTGCATTAGCTAGCTAGACATCAATGTTGCCAAGACAAAAGAACTAATTTTCTGCACAAACCAAGTTTTGAAAACAGAGCCAGTCTCACTTGATGGCCAACTCATTGAAATTGTGGAGAACTATAAATACTTTGATACAGTTCTGGACTCCCAGGTCAGCTTCTCTAAAAATACAGGGTACATTTTCAAGAGATGCTCACAGTGACCCTATCTTCTCAGAAAACTCAGCAGCCTCTGTGTTAGTCAGCAGATCTTAGAACTAGTGTAAAAAAACTATTGTTGAGGGTGTTTTAGCTTTTCATCTTCCTCCCAGGTGCGGTAACCTACATTGTAGATTTAACAATAAACTTCCAAAAATTGTGTCGATGGCAAGCAAAATAGTTGCTAAACCCAAGAAGCCCTTGACTCAACTTTTTACAGACAGTATCCTGACTGATAGCTCCCATCCTCTCTTCAGCAAGTTTAAGCCTTTGAAGTCTGGGAGGTGCTATAGAGTCCTCTGGCAACTAAAAATGTATTTAAGAAGTGCTACCAATATTCTTATCTCTGCAAAGTGATTGATAAGATTCAAGCCATGGAACTTGATATGAACTGTTTTTAATGTGTAATGTGACCTTGTCTACAGTTTGTTTTACTAACTGCTAACTGTTTGTGTCTTATGTTGTTGTTCTATTTTGTCTTGGAAACATTGATTTCTAGGTAGCTAATGCAACACCATGTTTGAAGGGTGTTAGGGCAGAATGAGACAAAGGACATGGAGCTGAACGGAAGAATGAAAATGTGGCCTCCTGACTGAGGAGATAGTCAAGCAACCACCTGTAAATGTACATGCTCTGTTAGCTCATCACAATTAAATAGAAATGCAAATGAAGCAAACTAGGCAGGTCTGAGACTTAACTGCAAATCTAAACCGATCTTCCGCCAAACATCCTAAAACATTAACCAAAATGTATCTGACATTCCATTCCTCATAAACGTTCAAAATAAAATTCACAACTGGAGGAAAAATGTGTACGTGCGTGCATGCACATGTGTGAGATAAGATTTTGAGCAAAATACTTACAGAGGCGAAAATCTTGCTTATGGCTGCCTCAATCTGAAACTCTGAGGCTCCACTATCCATGTTTCCACTTATCATGTAGGCCATAGACTGCCAACACAAATGGCAATATAAATTAATGCCACAGCCATTCCTGGATATTTCCTTGCAGCTTCATTTTGCAGACAAATTGTGAATTTAAAATTCTTTGTGCTATCATAGGAATATTGTCCTCAAGGACAAGGTATTTATGTACAAACCTTCAAGTTTTTATTTTTCTAGTCACCATTAAGGCATTGAAACTGAATCATTTGATGGCAAACTTGAAGATTTGTAAAAGAAAATCTATGTACTACTCATTGTAAATATTTTATTTGGTGGATTTATGTCATTTTCCAGATTTTCCAAAGATCACTAAAGACTGTGAGACAGCAGCCAACTGACCTCAGAAACGTAATGCAGCATAGCCATGCGGGCCACTTTCTCTTGGATTGCCCCGTAGTTGTGGATCTTGCTTCCAAACTGAGTCCTGTTGGCAGCATGGTCCACCTGGGGCATATGGAGCATGTGAGAGACACACAGCTGATGGACACGTATGGAGCGATCAGGCTTACAAATCTTTCCAGGTTTGGCATGATTTCAGAGTAAGACACTGTAAGCTCTGGGGAATGTATGCCCTGGGGAAGTCCAGGACACGTCTGCTTCTCTCTCTTCAGCTTTGTGTGATCTGTGATGACCTCTATTTTTTGTTTTACAGAAGTGAAAATATACCTTGGACATATGACCATGTGTTTTTCTTGAGCTACCAAAAAAAAAAAAAATTGAGCACTGCAGTAACTGAGTCGGTTAAGAACAGACACTTAGACAACTACAAAGACAAGCAGAGACAAGATGCGCCGTTGCCCACACAGGAAGTGGCATGTCAGAGCGGCTGCCACTGCATGTGTGGTGGGAGTTTCCCTCAGCTCAAAAAACAAAAAGTGCCAGGAGAATAGAGAGCACTGAATACAAACAGATAAAAATATGTACATTTAACTCAGATTTAATTCAACTACAAAAAGACATTTAGATATGAAGGCTGCATAAACCATAAGCATCATTTTCCTTTACTGACATTTTGTTCCATGCATTTTTATTTTGGCCAAAAAATTATACAATTTATTCACACCCACACAACCAGTTTCATTCCCTTCTTTCATATTAAGTATATCTTCATATCAAAACTTATGCTTCTCAGTAAAGCACCAGTTTTTAAAATCTTTAATCTTTTCTTTCAATTCTGACATGATATTTGCTATCTTTCAGCTCTATTTAGGGTTAGTTTCTAGTGAGTGCAGATGTGGAAGATGTAGAAACTCACAAACACAAATTTACCAATATATTTTACAGTTAATGACAATTATGAAAATCTTCATCTTCCTAGAGGCAAACCTACAGCAGATGAGCAAAGTTCTTAGCAAAGAAAAGCTCAACAGCTGCTTCATCAGTGTACAGAATATGATTGTAAGGCCTGCTACTGGCCAGTGCAATTGGTATTGTTAATTTTTGTTTTGTAGCTTCAGGCAGAATTTAAACATTACATTCAAACCCCAGATTCACATACTTCATGGTATGAATGTTTGAGATGCATCACCGTGCCAAGCCTTTCAGAGGCGAACCAATGACTGTCCCAGGGTTTGAGTTTAAACTTCTGACAAAGTTTAATGTGGTAAGAAATTGCTACATTTCCTTGCAGCCACTTCCTTCCAATTTAACCCTTAGCTTCTTGATTTCACTTTGGCTATTTGGTATTTTTTCCAAAAACCTTCAGTGAGAGAAGTACATTTTTAATATAGTGGGAGTCCAAGTGTTGGAAATCACAAAATCTTACATTTCCTTCCATATACAAGAAAGGGGGAGGAAATGTCAAAAAGAGGTCGTTTTTCTATTTACAAAAACTCTACAATTATTCCCTGGAAGCATCAGATACTAAAACTGTGCATCCCAGGTGAGGTGGAAAGTTGACCATGTTGAATATGCCTAATCGTATGGTCCACAGACAAACTGAATTTTACTCATCCAAACATTCACTGTAGAGACAGTGGAAACATTACAGCAGTTACTGCATTCCTAGCATACTAACATGCATTTACAGATGTGTGTATGCAGACAAAAGACACAACAAAAAAAACACAACTTTAGACAGACAGACAAAAAGACAGACTCACTGCCTTGGTGATGACCCCCTTCATGGTTCCTGACAGCGCTGCTGCCATGCCAAAACGGCCATTGTTGAGGATGTTCATGGCCACCTTGAAGCCGCCACCCACCTCCCCCAGCACACAGTCAGCTGGCACACGCACGTTATCGAAATACACCTCCGCTGTGTTAGAGGCCTTGATACCCATCTTCTTCTCTGGGGGGCCACTGGAAACAGCAATAGAGGAGGTAAGGGAGCACAAGAGGAAAGGAAGTGAATGATGAATTGAAAAAGGACAGGGAACCAGACAGGGGAAAAAAAAGACAAAATTGGATACAAGTTTATTCACATTCACACTCTGGTGACTGCAGCAGCAGAAAGAGTATTTCACTTCACAAAACATTGCAGCACTTAACTGCAGCAGCAACATGCACAGCATCATACAATGAAAAGCATTCATTTGGGAATAACAACTTTGTCTGCTCCTGGACAGTTTGGACAAATGAAAGCCAAGACAGATCTTCAGACGGGTATCTTAACAATACAGCTGTTTCCAAAAACACACTAATTGCAAACACAGAAATCAAGTACTTGGCATGCTCTAGACTGAATTCAAAGGCACTCTCTCAGTTTTCAATAGACATCAAGAGTCTGGGGACTTAACCACTACCCATTCCCTCCATGCCTCAGATTGCATCTCCTTTTCTTGAATACAAGACTACATCTTCCTACACTCCCATCTCTACATTTCCCACATGCAATATTTCCCCCCCTCTCTCACTGTGTAACTCCACCGAAGCTCCTTTCGACGATGAAAGCAGTGATTTTGTCCTTCATCTCTCCAGTCTTTTCGTCCTTTACTGGTGTCTTTGCAAACACAGTGAAGATCTCTGCCAAGCCTCCATTACTAAACAGGAGGAATAAAAGTACATGAGAAAAGAAAGAAAGAAAGAAAGAAAGAAAGAATAAAAACATTTCATAGAGACCAAATCTAAAACATAAAATCAGTTCTGTAACTGTTGAATACATCTGCCCCCTGCTGGAGAATGTTGGGATAACCCACCTGACCCCTCAACTTTTACAAAAGGCAGAATATTTGAAGTGGAAATGTGGGTCAAAGGGGATAGACACCTACCTGATCCAGATCTTGCCCCCGTTGAGGGTGAAGTACTGTCCACAGGGGGAGCGCACGGCTGTGGTCTTGATGGATGCAGCATCTGAGCCACTGGCTGGCTCTGTCAAGCAGAATGCTGCGATTGTCTCTCCTGCCACAGGAAGAGAGGGGTAACTGATTAAAAAAAACACAGGAATTCCATATTCAGTATTTCCCCTGCCACCATATGTACCCAAAAAGCTCTACCTTAGTGCACAAAGATGTCTACATGTCTCCAGCTCTCTCACCTGTGGCCAACTTGGGCAGGTACTTCTCCTTCTGGGCCGGGTTGCCAAAGAGCAGGATGCCCTTGAAGCCGATAGACTGATGAGCACCCAAAGTGATGCCCACACCAAGGTCATGCATGCCCACAATCTCCACTAGCCTGGCATACTAAAAGAAGAAAGGAAGAAAAGAGAACTCATTCATTTTAAAGTGATAGATGAAGGACTTGGCTAAAAACCACTGCCCTGCCTGTAATAAAGACAAATAACCCTAACCACTCTTTCCTTTCACCTGTGTGTTTGTGAGGCCCAAGCCCCCAAGGTCTGCAGGCACCTGCAGGCCAAAGGCCCCCATCTCTTTCAGCCCCTCCATAGTGCTATCCTCCACCTTCTCCAAAGCATCATTCTTCATTGGGTCATTCACCTCCTGTGGAAGCACGGGACAACAGGGGGCAGCAGAGCGCAAGGGGGAGAGGTCACAGGAAGGTGGATGAGTCATTGAGAGAAAGAGAAACAGGATCAGCTAAATGAGGAATTGAATGGAGGCAGGAACATTTATGGATGCAAATTAAACCAATATAAATGCATAGAATTTAATCTCTGCACCATGGCCATTAAATACTTACACCTTATATAAGGAATACACCACAATTAGCTATGCAGCTGTATGAAAATAAAACACAACAAGGTGGTTTGATGCAATCAGGCAAAACTGAGGAGTCTAAAACCATTAAGTGGTTTACCCCAAGTTTGGGCATGGTCCTTCAGATCAAAAATAACTACAACACAAAACAGAAACCCTCAATACTTACATCAAAGAACTTAGAGACGGGCCCAACCAGCTCTCTGAGGAATTCAGTCTGCTCCTCGTTCATCACTGCAGCAAGCCAACACAAGATTAGTCTATGCCATAGCAACATTATGACTAAACTTGTTTGGCTAAATCTTGGCCATCTTTAACTTTTTCTATTTCTCAGAAAATTATCTGTATTACATGGAACCAACATAGCTAGCATTATATAACGTATTATTGTCAGATTTGGGTAATGCTTAGCCATCTTAAAATTGTTGGAAAATTTTAAAGTGCTGCTTTATTTTTGAAAATAAAATCACATCTGTTTTAACCTATACTCCATGCAGTTGTAAAATATAATCTCAAAAACAGGACTTTCTATACAGCCAATAGTTTGTGGATTGCAGGGACTATCTCTTGCCATTATCTTTTGAATGTGTGGTGGTAAAAGACCATTGGCAGTTCTGATTAAGTGTCTAAACTGTGGTGATTCAGGTGTTAAGTGGACACTCACCTGAAGGGAAGGGGAAAACTTGAGCAGTGTTGATCTGCCCTTTAAACATGTTAACAGCAAATGACTTGGATTCCTGGGGGGTGAAGAAAGGGGAAACTTGGTTTCTGACATTATATATAATTATATCATATCATTCATATCCATACTGCAGAAAAAAGTACACTGGTAAAAGATTTACTTATACAGTATATCCCCCTCACATGAATGATACATTCCAGCAACCATTTCCTATTGAACAGAGAAATTTGTCCAGGGTCAGGACCAGTGCACACACAGCTTCATGAAGTGACACCAGTGACCTTCACAGGTCCTGTCTCTTCACATATCACTGAGTTTAGTGCACTGAAGAAGAGGTTGCCAGCACAGTGCCTGCATAATGGAAACAACGCCATAACAACAACATACCAAACTGAGTGGCTTCTTCTCTGAAGCAGCCTTGGTGGCAGTGTCACTGCCAACCGCTGACTTCTCCAGAACAGCCTACAGGCAGGGAGAGAGCATGGGTGAGCGACAAAGGGAGGGTGACAGATGTGTGTGAAAAGTAAAGAAGGGGCAAAGGAGAGTTACAAGGTTAGAGAGGAGGACAAGAGAAACAGAAAGGTTGGATTAAACAGGGGGAGATACAGTGGTATGAGAATGGTTGGGGGCAGTGGAGTAAAAGAGAGCATCAAGGGGTTGCAAACAAGAGAAGTGAGGGTATGAGTCAAATGTAACAGACTGACAGTAAAACAGACATAAGACAGATGAAGAGAAAGTGCTGAAGTTCCACAAGGAAAACCAAAGCGCAGAATTTGTTATGGTTGTGTTGAAGCCCCAGGTTAAAATAGCACATTCCTTTCTCTTCAGCTTTCCCAGTCATGAATGTGGAACCCTTGTCAGAATGTACTGCCAAAGTCGTTGTGCCCTTCATTTACCCTATTCCATCTCCAAAAATAGACACATAAAAGGGAATTCCTAGTGTAGCTCACTGAATGACAAACATCAGCTTTTGTGTGTTGTTTCATACTGTAAAACCAAACTCATTTAGTCTCCACTTTATTTAAGGGATTTATTATTTACTTAAGTGCTGTATTAATTAGCTATAATTGAAGATTATTTTGTTGCTCACTGGCACTTTAAACTAAAGGGGACTGGACATCCTGCTACCCCTAGGACAGTACCCAATTTTGAGTGTTTGTCCCACGTACCAAAACAATCAATAATTTGTTCTCCATTATGAGCTCAAGCTCAAGCTTATAAATGAAAATGTTACAAACTTTATTCTGATAGTCGTGGTAAATTTAATCATAACTGAATATTTACTTTTATTCTGCTCTGATCACTTTCATATTAAGTTTCCAATGTTCATAGCACCAGCCTTTTCTAGGAGTAAAATCAGAGTGAAGGCCAACTATGGCCAATTTAATTTAATCCATAAATATATGGGCAGAAGGAACTTCTGGAAGCTGTATGATCAAGAAGGATGTACAGAAAAGGACTTGAAAATTAGGTACGATTTTTTTCTTACAATAAATGCCAGTGTGGTATTTGATAACGCTTTGATTCTGAATTATTTTACAACAAGTAATGCATTGCTCTAACAGATTCTTCTGGCATTCAGTTTCCACCGGTGAGCATGTTAGGACATAGTGAACGATCACTGACTATCGCTGTCCTCAGCCACCTCTGGCCTGCATTTCCACTGTCATGTGACTACGCAGTCACCTTTCCCCTACTTCCGAAGCTAGGGCTAAGTCGAGCAAAGAGGCGACTTGGCCGACCTGACAGTGGCATTTGCAGCCAAAATAGCACAATACGATCAGTACACTGATGTCTGTTTCTCAGAAATAAATAACAGGGGATAACATTTGGGATGTCAAAGACTTTAGTAGACTTCGGGAGCACAGAAAAGCTAAATTAGCAAACCAGTGAGCAAAACGCAATCGAACAAGCATAAGACACTTGACTGACAATTATAATGTCGGTAATATTAGCTAGCTACAGAAAATATTATGGAATACTCTGGTTTACTTTGGTTATGTATCTAACGTTCACGATTTCGTTACACGCGGCCATACTTCCAAAATAGAAACGTTATCCATTTGAAAGTAAATAGGGATAACAACGTTGCCTCAATTGTCCACACAACTTACTTCTGCGGCCTGGCTGGCGTAGAAACGAGCATTCTGAACAGCTACAATGGCACCAACCTGGCGCTGGCCCCTAAAATAAAGATGGAAATCCAAGTTAAACCCAAAGTTCACATGTGCAATATAGCTAATTTTAATGCACAACAGAGCAGGTTATGTACTGTGTGAGGAATGCATGTTTACTTCTTACAATACTTAAAATAACGTTACCAAGCACTGTCTTTCACGCAGAATCACACACCAGAACGGTAACGTTAGATAGTGTTGTCTAACAATTTGACCGAGCCAAGACATTTATGAGAAATAGTACATGTACCTTAATGTTAACTACACCGCTAATGTTAACCAAGATGAAAAAGACAGTGGATGCACCAATTTGCTTGATTAGCTAGATGGTTTCAGGATCTTGCTTACCCGGTGAGAGCAGGGGAGAGACGGAGGGCAGTACCACATAAGGCCGGACTCTGAGTTACTTTACGCAGAAGCATTTCAGTCGAGTGCGCGCTAATTAAACTTTTGTAACTGAATTACAATGTTTATCGATTTCAACTTGGTATCCAAGTTATCCGTTAGAACGTTAGGTTAAGAACAGCAATGTATTTAGCTCAATCAAACGTTCTGTCCTTCAATAACATAATATCGACTGTATTGATTTAAAACTGCCGTTGTCTATTTCCTGGTGATATACACTCAACTCGATAACTGGGAGTCAAAACAGAGGACACTTCGACCGATACACCCAGTCACTTTGCTGAAGTAACTTGGCAAAGATGGCTAAGAAGTTAAGAATGTCGGTAACACTAAATAAAGGCGCTATACCCATTTCGACTAAGAAGTTCCGGTTGGCGTGTTTGTCGTGCATATTATAATTAGTTCCGGTTTGTAAGAGTTAAGGGTAGAAAGATAATGGAACGTCTAATGGAAGTCTTGTTATTGTAATGAATCTTTTGTAATGTGTCGGTCATTTTAGGACGTCTAGAAACGAGATGCGGAGTAGGTGACAGCAGCCTCTGTTTTATAAAGGCTAGGTTTATGATTTAGGTTCAAACAGAGCTTTTGAGAAATAGGTGGTTCTGCGTCAGTCAGTCTGTGTCAGTTGTATCTCTGCCAACTAAATCATTGACCTTAGTACGTTGATTAGCTAGTAACACTTGAACAGTCCGAATTAAGAAACAAATATGCAATAAAATACTGAAATAAAATAACTACAAACATAATTTGTATTACTAATTAATATTGGTATTTGTTTTCATCAGTATTGGGAAAATAGGACATGCCTTATCTCGACATGCAGGTAATGATTTAATGAATCCACATTTACCTACAGAAATTCAAGGGCATTCAACTTTTAGATCACAAAGTGTTCTAGTTGTTTGGCTAGAAGACATTAGCTGACAACAACTGCAAACTATTGTTTTGAAGGATGATGTGGAGTAACTAATAAGACTGCATTACAAGGTTACATTAAATAATCAGATGTATAAAAAGTGCAAAATGGCCCAACCAAGGACAATTAGTTTCATATCCAAGAAAATAATTAAAAACTCAAGCCACATAAATGTATCTAGTACACATTTATTTAGTACATAAATGCTGAAAAAAGCAAGTGACAAAAAAGGAAAAACATTCATATAATTTGAGTCTTCATTTAGCACCTATATGGTTTGGTTATGTATAATACACATACACAAAAAAAAAAAACATGTGAATCTCAGTATCTCAGTTATTTAAAAACTGTTTTGCGAGTGAGCCTAACAGCCAATGAATGTGTCGCGAAATGCAGCATCTCACATTATTCCTTCCCAGTAGGAGTACCATTTTTGGTATACCATTTCAGTACCATTTTCTATATCGCACTTTCCTGTCTGCAGTACACAGCTCACAACTCCTGGGTGCAAATGATACACTGACGTTAACGGTGGACTGTTCCTATCACCAGGGAGCAATGTGCGTGCTTATCAATTTTTTGTGCTCATTTCACATTAAAAATCATTGTTATGCACTATAAAATTTATATAGAATAATGGAGTATTTACAGATGAGGAACCATTTTAAAGTAATGTAAAAGATTAGCTGAGTAGAGGAAGACACCTAGTTATTGTAATGTCAAGTTTTCTGGGCTACACTGGAATGAGTGAATGAATGTATTTTTTTTTTTTTTTTTACCATTTAAGGTCTATACTTAATAACCTGAACAAGACAGTGTTCCAAGATTGATAACTGAACAAATACCTATATCAGACTGTTGTTATAAGAGTTTTGTTCTACCATTATATTTACTGAAAAAGGAGAATTGTAGCCCTCTGCTATATATTTGCTGTATTTGATCTTCTGCTCCCTCTGAGGTTTCTATGACAGATCACTATTGTTCTTCTGTTTCAGCTTCCAGGTGGAAAAGACAAGTTCCCCTTTAAACATAAAAGGTAACCAAATTATTTTGTAACTACTTTTAGGTTGTAAAAAAAACTGTACATGTGTCATAAGAACTCACTAACAACTTCAAAGATCAAATGGAAGCACTGGAGTACAGCTTTGATGTCAAGTTAGGAAGACAAGCTATTCAGTGTATAACTTTCTGGAAGTGTTGAAAACCTATGTGAATCCAAAGCCACAGTTGTGACACAAATAGTTGCTTTAGAAATTGTGGAAGCATAAAGGACTGGGAAAACAAGGAAACCTATTTGAGAGCAGAGGGGGAAAAAACCTAAGAATTTCACATTTAGATTTTTCTCCATAACTGCATCAAAAATTCCTACCATCCCACCCTCCTCCCATATACACATGACTGAACCCTGCTCCTACCAGAGGAGGGACAGGTAGCTCCAGTCCCACATCTGGGCTGTGGTGCCACCAATTCTCTCCAATGCTTCAATTTCAATCACAAACCTAGGGGCATTTCTTGACTCACAATTCCACAATTTATTCCAGCATGAATCTTTCAGGAAAGGCTCATGAAACAATCAAACTAGCACCCTGCATTCAGATGGAATGGATGCACACTTGAAAGGAATTCAAAACCACAGCGGCAGTTTTTTTGTCTGCTTTGGGTACTTTTGAAAGCTTTGCCCTCATTGCACAGAGACGGCATGAAACCTCAGCTGCCCTGTGCCCTCTGTTCTGGGGTTGCCAATCCCTCACACACAGACAAACACAGATGCACACAACACATTCTCTAGGTTTCAACACCTTGCACTACATGACATCCACAAAGAACTCGCTGGGGTTGCCCATTGCCAGGTGGAAGGACTGCCGTGAGGCTGTGAGCTCAGGAGGCACAGAACCCAGGTCACGGGTAGGAGGAGCTCCGGGGGGTCCTCCTGGTGTGCTGGAAGGGGGCAGAGAGGGGAGGGAGGGGCCGGAGGGATGTTGGGGGTGAGGGGGGCCCAAGGCTGGGTGGGGGTGCTGGGGTACCATCATAACCATCATGGGATTGTAGGGGAGGGGTATCCCAGGAGGGTAAGGGAGGTGAGGAGGTGGGGCTCGGTGGTGTGAGCGCTGGCTGAGGTGGCTGTGCTCACTGGGTGTGGCCGAGCCGTGATCCCGCCTCAGACTGCTCCTGGTTGAGTACTCTGATTCGCTGCCGCTGCCTGAGCGTGAGTCAGCCCCTCCCCCTGGTGACTTCTCCTCTCTGGTGCCTCCACCTGTGCTGCTGGCTCCTCCTTTGCTTCCGCGACGCCGCTCACCCTCACTGCGTGTTGATCCACTGCTTCGGCTCCCTAAACAAAAAGAAAAATAATTGTGTGAGTACAAGTCTCTGCTGTCAGAGAATGAATTCACTTCAAGGTAGCTGGGTTTCCTCAGAAGAAGTTTTATTCAGGAGCTCTGTGCAAAGGACACAGTTCTCATAACATGATATGTAGAATGGTAGAATGTTCAAAGAGGCAAAATTTTACTCCATCTTATATTAAGAATGATACACTGACATGACTGTTCGACTTCTGCCCAGAGTGTCACCTTCCACATGTTTACAAGGGCAGGTGCCATCAGTGGACAGCAAGCCAATCCCATTCTGCACCAAGTGTCATAAAGACAGTTCTTGTAGTCGACTGGACGCAAATATATCTATGTTAGGTGGAACATATTGATGACTTTGGGTCCCTTTATCTTAACCCAAAGAACAAGCTCTGCCCTAATCACAGGGCAAGAGGGTGGCAGTGTAAATGTACTAACATAAGCATCATAAGCATTATACACAGAATGTTCTCTAACATCTACCAAATCTAAAACACAGAAACATGAAAATCACCAAGCACAAGATAATAACTGCCTGAAGACAGAGTAACATTGCAATATAACAGGAACTGTAATCAATAGAAAACATGAAATATGTAACTGTGACAACACTTCTCATATGAAAATAAATATTTTGAGCATTCAGTGTCAGTTCTACAACATTCAGGTGAAAAGGAAATGCTTTTAAATTAAGATTCAAGTGAAAATACAGACCCTATTCCACCTCTCTCCCACTGAGAGATACAACCCTATTACACCCAACACGTTTAAGATCTGTGCTTGACTTCTCCATCCAATATTCCTTCCCTTGTTCCTGTGAACTGCCTCTCGTCTAATTAACTGCTACATTCTGTCCACTAGCTCCGCCCACAGCCCGCCAGCTCCCGCTCACCTTCACTGTGCTGGCTGCCCGTGCTCCCCGGGGCATAGCTGTAGCTGGACAACTCATGGTAGGGAGGTGGCTGGCTGGAGTAGGGGTGGGGATACTGGTAAGGGAAGGAGTGCATCAGGGGCCAAGGGGTTGCTCCTGGGAGTGGCAGGGGGGCAAGAGTGTCCTGGTCTGATGCTCCGCTTGACCCGTCGTTATCATTAAGAGAGAGGTTGGCCATGTCTGAGAAAGAGAGAGGAATAGAGAGAGAGGGAGAAGAATGACAAAGTGAAAGAGATAAAGAGATACCTGTCTAACAGTTTGCCTCTATGCAAAACACAAATTCTTAAAGTTATAAAGAAAAACCTACATACAGGATGACAAAATACGAAACCTCTCTCAAAAGCAGCACACTCATCTGAATGATGTTACTGCTCTTTCGGGGGTAGCGTCAGTTCAATTATCACCATCGTAACTTATAGCAAAATACATTTTTGAAAAAATTTAAGTACTTTCTTTAGAAACATGCTTTAGAGCACAGAATGAGAAGCCTGGAGACTCACAGTTCTCACAGTCACTGAAGTCCCCAAAGATGTAGTAGCACTGCTCAGAGAAGGTGATCTTGTTGACAGTGTGGCGGATGAACCCGGCCTTTAGCAGGTTGCTGGCGTACTTGCGCGCCTCTCGTCGGTCTTGGAAGCCCTCAATGTGGTGGTACAGCCACTCAACCACGTCTGAGCCTGGACACACAAATACAAATATATGCATTCCAGATGTATGCACGCACACACAAGCACATGCACACATGTATACATGCACACAGACATGCACGCATTGATGGACACACATATGACAAAGGGGAGACAGAATCCAGCCAGTCGCAGTCATCTACGTCACTCTGCCGATCTGCTCTGCTTGCCTAGCATGCCTTACTCTTAGCCTTCAACCCTTTCTTTGTGTTCACTTGCCAGTTCTTTCAGGTCAGAACGCCCCCTCTCCTCCCACTCCCAACTCTCACTCACCCAGGAAGGCGTTGGGGATGGTGATCTTCAGCCACATCCTGTCTCGCACCTCCAGGCCAGACTCTGGGGAGGCCATGGCTTTGGCCACGGACGCCATGTCTGAATGAAGGGAGAGGTTGAACTCATCGAAGCCTGGAGAGAGTGAGAAACGATCCCATCGTTTAACATGGGGATACCAGGATAGAGGTAGCCTTTTATTGGATACACACATTCAGAAACACAGGGATACTGATACGGGAACACGGATGGCAAGTGGCAGATATGTTCCCATGGGCAGAGACACAAAGACTGCGAGTACACAGACAGAGGGAATGACAGAGTGAGAGAGAGAGAGAAAAAGGGGAGGCAGACACAGACAATAAATACATTTAGTAATTATGAGAGAGAAATGAAGAGAAACACAGATGAGACGGACTGGAGGCAGAGTGAAGGTACGTGAATGGGGCTTACGCTCTGTTTCGGTGACTGAGGAGCTGGAGGTGATGGTGCTGAGAGAGGAGCTGCCAGGGTAGGGAGGGTAGGCCCCCGTGAGCGCCACTGAATGGCTGACCCAGGCCGCTGGGTCGATAGGCCGGATGGGCTCGTCTGAAATGAGGAGTGAGAGAAACCATTCAAAGTGTGTTGTACATCATCTTGTGCTTAATCACAGGTAACCCTCTGCTGGGACATATAGCATAATAGCTGTATCTACTTGTTCAAAAGAGAGAGACAGGGTAAAAAAAGAGCAGTGTATAAATGTATAACTCACTGCGTGGAAGGGTAAAATAACCCTGGGGTGAGGGGTCCCAACACTTAGCCACTGTGAGGATGATGGGTCTGTGTGTGAAAGAAAGAGAGAGAAAATCATTATACAATTCACATACTCAGAACTAATATATGTAAATTTAGTCAGCTATGAGTATTTAAAAATGAAAAAACAGAAACCAGTGGGACAGACATGGCCTGCAGACAGACAGACGGACTTATTTACCCTGGTTTGTGTACGATCTCCCTCAGCACTCTCACGGCATCATCATTGCTCATGTTCTCAAAGTTTATATCATTCACCTGGCAGAGAGACAGAAGGAAAAGTCAGGAATAGGGAACAGACACAAACTGTGGGCCTTACAAATCTTTAATCAGTGAATCTATAGGGGTTATATAGTCTGTTAAAAACAAAACAAAATAAAAAACCAAAACTTGTGTACTTTCAGTCTTGATGTATTTTGAGTGTGCATGTGTAGGTGTGTTTGTGAGAGATCTTATAATAGGATTTGATATTTTTTTGGTAGTCATCACTGCCAAGTTTTGTTGGCAGTGATGACAGAGTGCTTTGTGTGCATTTGGTTGTTCTTTGATTCAGTCTTAGACATTCTGGCAAGCTCATATGGAATCAGACACACAGAGCAGTTCTCATGGTATGAGGTTAGAGCACTTTAATGCACCGTCGATCAAAGGTGCCTTATGCGTATGGAACAAACAGAATTCATTTTATCATGCAATGGTATCACCAGCCTCTTGGACATGAGTACAATGGATTACAAAAAGGAAATTCCCAGCCACAATTCTTCAGCATACTGTAGTCTATCTGCCCTGCTACTTCTGAGTACAACACTGAGCTGTTATAAAGCTGTGCTGAGTAAACATCGATCTGTTATAAAAGACAGCGGGTTGTGACAAAGTACAGTCGGATAAGAGCTACGACAATGAATCCTTATAAATGTAACCCTTTTTGCCCCACAAATTCAAATTCCTCGCCCAACTGGGACACATTCCACCCCCTGCCATGGCCTCACCTGCAGCAGCATGTCTCCGGGCTCAATCCGCCCGTCCGCAGCCACGGCCCCGCCCTTCATGATGGAGCCGATGTAGATGCCCCCGTCCCCTCTCTCATTGCTCTGGCCCACAATGCTGATGCCCAGGAAGTTGTACTTCTCTGTACAGGATAAAGGGGCAGAGCGGGACAGGTTTGAGACAGGTTGAGGACAAGGAACATTTGAGGAGGGAGAGAGGAAGAGAGACAGAGAGAAGGAGATAGAGAAAGGGGTGATTAAGAGTTTAGGATGGATGAAAAGGAGCAAGTCAGAGGAAGAGGGAGGGGAAAAATATTCAAATATTACAGCACTGCAAAGCAGGCAGGTATGAGAGAATAAAAGGAAGGAACCTGTGATAACCACCAGGGGATGGAGGAATGAAAGGAGGGAAATGGTGACTTGTGGAGCGCACTCACCCATGTTGAGTGTGACGGTGATGATGTTGAGGGACATGGTGGAGTCTGTCACACTGCTGAAGGAGGACGCCTGTAATGCATCATACAGTGGTCACCCCACAGAAAAAATGATTCACAGCTCTCCTAACTCACCACACACCAGCAAAACAACAAGACAGATACACAAACGACCCCATTATCTGGCACCTCTACATCAGCCCTTTACTGAGTTACGCAAAACGTACATGAAATACACATTCATCTGCAACTTGCAACACACGCTCTCATTCTCAATACCCCTTCCCATTCAGGACCTCCAGTATGTACATGTCTAGAACAAACAGTACAACAAGTGCAGGGATAAGAGTCGAAGGCAAACATATCAAGGCCAATTTAAGATGTGGTGAGAACTTCAGTGTGTTCCATTTGCTGAGACAGCAAAGAAATGTATTACTTACTGTTTAGTAGCATTCAAACAGACTACAACTATTCCAAACTCCTACTGTGTGAGAGGTACTGGAAAAAGCTTGCTAATGATGAGTGATGGACAAAAATCATTGTGTATTCAACACTTCAGCCCCAAGTGAATGCAGTACCCGCTCCAGCCTGGGAGGGCGCTGTTTCCGGCGTCTGCGGTGGCGCTTCAGCAGACGGGAGGCCGTGCTCTGCTCTGTGGAGCTGCTGAATCTGAGGACACAGGCAAGCATATGTTAATATCAACTGTAGTCTGGGCTCACAGACAGTAATGTACAGCTCTCAAATATCTCTACATAACTCTAATATCAACTTATCAACAATATCACATAGACATAATCACTATAAACTATTGCACATAAGAGGACATAAAATGCAGCTTTTCTATCGAATTTAATTTATGCTTCTAAGCATTATTTCCTCTATATTCTCCTTTTGAGTTAAGACATTTTTCTTCTTTCCTCTCACTCACCGGCTCATGGTGTCATCCTCATCAGAGTCGCAGAAGCTGGTGGTGTCCAGTTCACTGCTCATCACTGTGGTAGCGCTCTCGTACCCAGCTAGGTGGCGCTCCATGCGGCTCTGTCCATTTATCCTCGGTCCTGGATGGAGGGGAGGGGAAAGAGTTAGAAAGAATGAGAAGCAAGTAAAGATTTCAGTATTTTTTTTTTTTTGTTTTCTGTTCATGGCCAGTACCATTTGGTATTAAATCCTTATATCCTTATCCATGAGGAGAAACATATGATTTTCTTTGGTGGCAGATAAAAGCCCTATTACTTAATACCTGACACACCACAATGTAAAACAGCTTAATTTGGTATAACAATAACCACGTTTTGTTTAATATAAGGTTTTGTTTGCCCAATGATATAACCATCTGACAAGTTAAGTATGCAGAAGTTCTTTGAGAATTGTAAAGCTGGATCACATCCACTCCAGGACCGAAGGTTAGATATGGTGCGCTGCAAACGCTTTAACAGTGTTGTCTAGGCGCAGCAGGGGTCGCACTGGTGTAAGTGAGTACTGAGAGCTCTGGCTGTCCTCACCATGCTGCTCCAGGGTGTCCCTGTGGCGGGGTCTCTCTCTCCTGAAGGACACCACTGACTCAGTCTCTGTGCGGTCATCCAGCGTCTCCACACTGCCAACTGCATTTGGGCTACAATGGAGGGGGGACAGGGACACAAAGTAAAGTGGTGTCCTCACTTTTTAGAGTCACTGAACAAAATCCTACAGGAAGTGCTATTATTTCTTCATAGCTGGGGTAGCAACCCTGATCCTGCAGGGCTACAAGCTGGGCTGTTCTTGTTAATTAGCAGTTTACTGATCAATTACCACATGTGACAACACAGTAAACTAACCTCATGTTTTTGGGCTGCTTTTGACAGTGTTAACTACATTGTCTATCAATGCTGTGCAAACACAACCAACGGCCTGCCCCTGATTACGATTGAGTTCGGGAGCCCATAAGGAAACAGACCTCAAACAGGCCCCCGTCTTATGGGGACTCACAGTGGAGGTCTCAGTCCAGAGGAGGAGAAATTCATGTTTATATGAATTACCAACTCACTACCTATTCAATGCAGATGCAAAGAACTCATAATTAAACAAAAAACTGGATATTCCAATTCATGGGCCTTGATCGAAGAGCATCACACAGCACAATTACCTGAAACCTGAGCTACCATACTGGCTACTGGATAAACGTCAAAGATTTAGAAGTCCCTGTCAGAAACATGACACTAGAGACTGGTAGGTGATATGCAGGTAGGCAACTGTAATGCACTTAATTGGGCCTAAAAGAATAACTACAAAGCAGGCTGCGCCGTGCGAGCTTCAGAAATCCAGACTCGTGTGAAGCACATGAATGGGGGGCGGGGCTTACTGAAAGGAAGGGGGTCTGGAGTCTCCAATGCCGCCAGTCCGCTCAGCTGGAGGAGGGGGCAGAGGGGGAGGCGGCGGCGAAGGCTGTGGCTGCACCTCTACTGGGGGGGCTGAGGGCTCCGTGCTGGGACTGTCTGATGACACCAACTGGGAGAGAAGAAAGAAAGAAAGAAGGAAGGAAAGAAAGAAAAAGGGGAGGGAGTGAAATGTAGAGGTTGTTACTCACTGAACGGTGCACAGCAATTACAAAGCACCCAGGTCCGCTTTACTGTGTGTGCTTGGGTTGAAGTGAATATCCCCAAGTGGGCCGAGATGTGAAGCTGATACGTCTCAGCTGTCTTAGCATTGTGCTGCAGGAGTAGGTGTGCTAATGACAAATAACTCAAGTGCATGGCTTCCAGTGAAAAGAAACACGATCGGTTTTCCGTAACAATTAGACCCTCTTAATAGCACTCGGGGTCCAGTTTCTTTTAGGTCCAGACACCTGGTCCTTGGAACGGTTCCTTTGGATAAGTGTGAGATCTAAAATCCCCCCAGAGACTCATTTAAAGATGCTAAATAAAGTATTTCAAACCAATCAATTTTGAAAACCACTCACCCAATAAATTTAGAGAGAGCGGGAGAGAGAGAGATTCAAAGCCTTAGGACAAGGATTAAGGACACAAAACACAAACACAGGATTTTCTTTTGCTTGAATACCTGTGCAGCGATTGTATGTCTTCCCTTGGCGCCTTCTGTACAGCACACGGCAATATCACATTTCATTCCCTTTACTGTTTTTGGCCCAGCCCCTTTCTGCTCTCCCTTTCTCTCTCCCATGGATTCCCTAACACAGTAACCTCTGATTTCTTATCTTACACATTATGAAACTCATTGAGAGCACATCAAGATTCATGACATAGTTTCCCTACTAAACAAGCAGTCAATATGCAACCAATACTTCACATGCAACTGCATATTTCCAATTTGTCTAAAAGGTGAAACCAAAAACTAAGACCAATCACACCCACATCACACTTTAAGCATGCCCTTTTTTACTCATACAGGCCAATCCAATCTGCCAGGACACAATCAACAACCAGTGCACTAGTTAATGTGAAGTTGTAAAACTTCAGTCACTTTATTTACTAATCACTGAACAGTGTAAAGAAGCAGAAATGAAATTTGATGAGGGACTTTGCAATGATTACAGAAATCACAAATCTTACCTTCCAAAACTCCTGTCTGTATTAAAGTAGTGTTTGTAGAGAATCTCAGACTTCTCACTTAGCACATTCTAAGTGCACATGAATGGATGTTCAACTGCTGGTATCATATGAGAAATCACTAATTGCACTAGATTTTTATTGGAAAAATGGGTCAATGGCATTTTTTATTTACAGCAGTGCCCCACTGAGCACTCAAAGCTGAAACGTACAGGGTACAGCACCCAGTCCACTTCTTTATGCAGCCCTCCCTTCCCACCTATTCTCTTCCAATAATGTCACTTCTATATCTTAACTGTGTCTCCTACCCTAATCCAGAACAGTGATGTCATTAAACAATAGAGATCTCATCCAGGCCTGGCTGCATTAGAGGGCTACAGATTCCATCACAAACCACATCCTGCAAGACTTTGATTAGCATTCCACTAAACATAGTGTTTATCAACCAAAAAGACATTTTTATTTTCATCAGAATTCAGTGCCTACATCTATGAATATGTGTGTTTATGCTAAATGTGTGTTCTTTCAAATATCTGCATGCCAAAAACTCAATGTTTCAGTTAGTGCTGTTACCATCTGATTCTGGGGTAGCAAGTAGAAAGAAAAAGAGAGACTTTAAGTGTCTCTTGGAGAGATGGGATTCTCAAACCACGTATGAAGCATTTCTCATAGCAACAGCAACATCAATAATTTGTCAAGTTTAACACAAAAATGTGTTCCACATTTCCTATTACCCCTACTAAATTTTAAATCCCAGACTGCAAAGAAAGTTGTTAGTTTCTGATTCTCTAACTGAGCCTAAGAAAAGACAGGCAATTTAAATGTTCAGCAGCGACAAGCCTCCGACAGAAAATAAAGTTCTGCCACTGGCTAATTATGCTGCTGATCTGCAGGCAAGTGATCTTTCCCAGTTCAGTCTATTCTTAAACAAAATTCAAAACAGCAAGTTGACAACATCAATATTATCTTATTATTTACAACTTGGTTTATAGATATTCTAATCTGAAAGGCCAGTTAAGTTTTAGGAACGTGACTTTACAGTTCCATCCCTAAAACTGTTTTAATGCAGGAATATCCCCATCCAAAGAGTGGCCTCCCTCTACTTACCCATGATACCACTCTTCCATTGAAGCAGGGCAGCTTAGCACTGTCATCTGAAATCTCTTCCTTCACCACTCTGAGGGGAAACAAAAGGGAAAGCACTGTGAGACACACAGGTTCTGACCAGCTTTCGCTGAGCTGGATCCTTCAAAGGACCATTATCAAAAAGAGATACACTTCTGCCAACCTATGAATAATACAGCAGTCTATAATGTGAAGGCCCAGACTACATCTACTTTCAGGCTTTCACATGACCATAAAGGCAGCAGTATAAATATCCCAGTTTATGGGAGGCTGTTGAATCTTTGTTGATAGCAAGTGTGTAAATTTTAAGCCAGTCTTCAAACACCAAGACAGCTCACTGTTTCTAACTGCTAGGCACAATCTACATCAAAAGGACAATTGTGCACACAAAATATGTATTCCATTATGGCTACACAGCAGGTGCAGCCATCACAGTAGGTTTTCCTCTCCTGTGTAAAAACACACCATGTGTAGCTTGACAGAGCACTTCATATAACCTAAGTGTAAGAGTGGACATAATTAAAAAAACACACACACACACACACACACACCTCTATAAGCTGCTTTATAATGAATGGTAGAGGAGTATGTGATTACTTAGGTTATTATTAACCATCAACCTTGTTGAGACCCATGAGGATGCAGGCCCTACCTATGGTGGCCCAGAGAGGGCTACAAAGTGTGCCATTTTTTTGTTACTCAGCACTTAATGGATCAATTAACACAGGTGATTGCACAGTTAGCTCACCTCTCCTAGTTTCCTGTGTTTAAGTAGTTTTCTGCTCTTAAGGTGAAAACAAAAACCAGCACCCACTATAGCCCTCCAGGACCAGGGTTGACTACCCTTTTTCCAGGGGGTAGATTTGTACATCAATCTACTTCAGGCAGTGAATTTTACCAATTCACGAAGACTTATTGTTCAGTTTCAACCCTTGAATCTGAAGATCAGAGGCTTTAATACAGTTAGCATCACACTCACTTTTGTGCCCATTACACAGTTGCTAAGTCATATAGTGTCTTGATAATAGTTTAATTTAAAATTCAATGGGTGATAAAATATCACCACACTAGCATGTATTAAAAGCTTACTACTGAAACATGCAAAATGGTAAGACAAAACGCTATTGGAAAATGGTGTTCAATTTAAGATTCCATATTTCGCATGTTTTAGGTATGCATTTATCAGGCTCGTCAAGGTAAGCTGGATCTGAAATAGTTGTTCTGTCACAACTGAAATTTAGGGAGAAAGAAGATGTTTCATTTGATATGCTTTCCATTTGCTTTGCATCTTTTTCCTGAATTCAGATGAAAATTGTCCAAGGAAAACATGTGCAAAGTTGTTCACAATTAGAATGCACATATATGTAATATCTCTCAATACGGTCATCCTAGCTATAACACCCTAAATGTTGTGATTTTGATAAGCAAACCTACTAGAGCAGAAATCTCCAAAAAGCTGGGCAAAAACGAGGGGTAGGATGAGGATTTTGGCTGATTACTGAAAGACTGATCCCTATATTTACAAACGTGAGTATGTCTGGTGGCATATACATTGAGGATGCAACAGCACACAAGACCCACAGACTGACATGTACATAGATTATGGGTCACAGTTCAATTCAGTTTCCACTGGAGCAGAACAATATTAACAATTATTTGATTAAGAGAAAATCTAATGTCACCAAACAAATATATTGCCCATATCTTGCTTGTGATAAACAAAAATTATTGAAACAAATATTAATGGATGGGTGGCTGTGTGCACTTTGCTAATAGTTTGGAATGTGTTATTGGGATTTACATTTTGTTCAGCTATGTATTGCTGCGGTTGGTTAAATAAACAGAATAATCTACAGCATTTTACTAATCTTTAAGAAGTATAAAACACAATGATATGGGTAGTTTTTAATTTTATTTAAGTGCATGATCAACCGCGCTGTTGGAATCATTCTGTCCAAAGACACGTACCGTATATTCACTCTTGTTTTTTTTACAGCCCATGGATGGCTTGGTTAACCAGCCCTGGGATTTTGAGCGCAGCTGTTGAGAGCTGGTTTTCTGGGAGAGAGCCTACATGGAGCCAAGCAGTTGTGGGCTTGATAAAGGTTTGTTGTTGAGACTTGTGTGCAAATGTGTCAATGTGTGTGTGTGTGTGTGTGTGTTATGCGCACTTTGGTTAAACCACTGTCCATCTTGACCAGCACAAACTGCCGTTCACAGTGGATGTCAACCCAGAACCAAGACCAGAACATAATTCTCTCCCTGGCAGCACAATTATACAGCTCTGCACCTAATTTCTGCTTTCAAACAAACACATACCATACTCCTGAATAATTTCACACATCCTCTTAAATACCACTGACCAACCCCCCACACAAACCCCTGCCACCTTGCCGTACCCACTCAAAAATTCCCAAACCTGAAAAGACATTCTAACCCCAGCAACCCAAATGCACAGCTCTGTGATAATTTCACTGTTCATACCCACTCCTTACATACACACTGCTGCTACTGCCAGCACTTCAAACACACACTCCCGTAGAGACGCAGTAACTCAATCCAAATGTATCTCTATGTGTCTTACCTACAAATCTCACATGCACTTCTTCAGCTAACCCCCTTCTACCAACCCCCACCCCACTTTCCTTTCCTGTTGACTCTGCCCCAGACACTCAGCAAATGGCCTCTCTCCAACCCCAACCCCCCTACCCACCACACACAGTCAGTCTGACAGCTGGCTCCAAGAGGAGGAAATCAAAACACTCCCTCCAGCAGACCCTGAGAAAAATGGCTCAAAAGCAAAAAAGGACACTTTATTCAACTCTACTTTGTTCTTTAGTAGGTTTCCTTGGTGTTAAACCCCCTTCTCAAACCAACATCAAACTCCTTGCCCTTAGCACTTAGATGTACGGTACTGTTCACCTGGGTCCACACCTAAAAGCACAGGAAATCTTAACTTGCACTGTATGCTACCTGAAGGTTTTGGAGAATGGTATGAGGACTAAATAAAAATAAATGTTAGAATTAAATTGCGTATGTTCTGAAATAAAGGGAATTAAACGGTTTTCCTTAAAGCGAATACTTAACTGAACAAATGACATCTCTGAATAAGAACATAGCAAATGTTTTGATTCTAGTGTGATCAGTAAGAAACTAAAGGTACAGCTGATTAGGACGATATAGCCTGTCGATTCAAATGGCCCATTTCGTACAGAGCACATATATTCGTTTCACCAAAACTTTCGAGTAACACATAATATTTCTGCACTATATGGAGAAAAAAAACTTTCCAGAACGCAACATTTTATATTTGAGAATAACGACACAAAGAGCCTTCACTGTAAGGTAGTGCTACATGAACGGAATACAGGAATATAAACTTCATCCTCTGGTGCGACTCATGGCAGCGTGAAACATATTTTAAAATATTTAACTAGCGTACAGCTTTAAGGAATAACTTTTTAGAGTAGCAAAAACTATGTTGAGGCTATGTTAAAGCCATACATGCATAAATTAATGTGATTAAGGACAGCAGTGTCCATACGACACAACGTGACTTAAGCAGTCCGCAGCATTGCAACTTAGGTAATGTTAATCTGATAACTTTCTTTTAAGATTAGTGCAGAACAACAAAGTATTCTCTGAAGAAACGACTTGGGGACTAAGGAGAAAGGAAAGCAGCAATGTATGGGTATTCTCCGAGACGAAACGCTGGCATGCGTCCCAAATAGGAGGGTGAAAAAAACGATTTCAAAAGAGGGGATGGATAGGATATTAAAGACGGTTGAGTTGCTGTGAGAGTGAAATGATAAAAAAGTTATTTCCGAAATATTTCCAGAGGAAATGTGTTTTGTAGTTTATATTATTGGCCAGATACCTAATTCAAATGATTCTAACAGCTCCCTAACAATAGCCGAGACATAACCTCTAAACATAATCTATGAGCGAGCTGTGTCGTCAAATCAATCGTTTTCATATTTTCATTTGAAATAAATTGAGGATATCTACAATATCCTGACTCTCAGTTCACAGAGCAAAGCAAAACTGGACAACAAGCCACCAGTATTGTAATTTTGTCATTGCAATGTTGGTTTACATAAGTAATTTTGCTGCAAATCAACGAATCACACTCTGCTCTGGATCAGTGTTGCTAGCTACACAGTATCGCTCGTAGATATTTTAGTAGATGTTTATCTTTCAGTAGATATTTCTTTGATGCAACAATGGCCAATTTAAGAGTTCTGCGATAATTCCACAATGCTCAAGATTAAGTTGTAGGTACATAGAAGGGCAGGAAAATGTCTGTGCCTTCCCATATACCATAGTCTCTGGACTAATGCAAGTCTTGCAAAATTAATTAGTTATGCATTGGGCTGCCTACATTTTTATAACCATATATATATACACTCAACTAGGCTAAAATGGCATAAGAATTTACTACGACTCACATGGCGTCTGGAAAGGTTAGTAACCAACCGCTGGTTATCTTTAAAAGAGAGACTTTTGTGCATTAAGTTAACTTGTCACTGATCGACACTTATACGACCTATTGTATTGTGCCGTGTGTTAGTTGATAAATGAACTGTTTGATAGCTGAATAATTTCACTCAAGCTCTCAACATATTTTGGGGGCTACTTTTCATCACCATCATTTGCAACCGAAGCCAGCCGCAAGGCATCAGGCTAGCACAATCACCGTCACTCACTCACCCGAAATCCTGATCCATGGATTTGAAGAAGAATTTATAATTTGGCTTGTTTAAAACCTGTTTAAAGTCCAACAATGTAATGTTTTCTGCGGGGATAGGTATCTTGACCAAGTACGGGGTCTCCTCCTCGTCGATGTGGTATATTATTTTGGTTTCCGCCATTTCGCCAGCTCCTTTTTTCTGTCCCACCAAACAAACTATAGAAGAGGGGTTGCTTGCTACCCTGGAGTGGAGGTGGGGGTGGACGCGCTCGCGCTATGTAGCTAAGCTGTGGTATGCTTAAACCAGACAATGTTCGTTTTAAAAGAGAGTTTACAATTAGAACCCGCTGATCTTCCCACTGTCAGACCTAAACGGCTTTCCTTCTTCGTCCTTTTCATGGGGTAAAAAACTACACGCGCGTATACATTCACACAATTGACTACAACTTTTCCCCCTACAACAACAAAGTTAAGAAAAGAGGAGGGGGTAACAAAACTTTCTCTACAGCAAGCCAACGCGGCGTATGACGTCAGGAAGGCGCCCCTTGCGTCCTCCGCCAGCGTACCCCTTTCCCCCTTCCCGATGAACAATTTCGCCAAAGATGCTCAGGATTATCGAATTTTGTGATAGTAATCTTCCTGCCCATTTAAAACCACTAAGTATATGTGATGTGGCACAGTCAGCAGTCAAATAGACATATACTTTGCCACTTTGCAGTGAAAGGTACTTGCTGCCTGCTTGCAAATAATTTCAACAGAGATAACAAGTATAGTCATGTTGACCATTTTGGAAAATTCACAGAGGATTGACTCATAGACGGAGAATAGGTGAAGTCTGGTGCTGGTATCCCTTTGCATTTTGATATATTACTAGTAGCACTCTCACAATGATAATGTATTTTCACCAGGTTTCAATTATTTTCAGTTATTGAGAGAGGCATACTTTATCTTGCCTACCACTGTAATGAACACATGGCAATTGCAGACACAACACACATCATTCGATATACATCAGATTGTTCAACATATCATTTGATGCAAGGAGGCTTGTATAGTTATGTCATATCCCAGATTAAGAACGCATTTCTTTTATGCATGTTCTTCTTTGTATCAAACAATAATGACACACAGTTGCAACTTTGTTTTCCTGGCACATAACTGTGGGAAAAAGTGTGTGTATTTTTACAGTGTTCTTTAACCTGTACATTTATAGATTCTGAATGGATTTTGGCCATTGACATTAACATTAATCCCATACTAATACAAAGCCTCATTTAAAAAATGATACACCAGAGGATATGTCAGATATCTAATGTATAATCAGATATGCATCTTGTATTGCTTAGGGACCAGGTCAGTAGTATTAGCAGAGCATAAAAAAGACACGGAATACTCACTTGTTCTCCCAGTGTTCCTTTGTCTGTGCTGTCATCATTTTCTTTTATTTAGAGAGGTAGTGATACCACTCCACATAAAAGAAAACAGACAGTGAACAGGTATTCTATTTCCTCTGTATGTTCGGTCCCAAGCTTGTCAAATATATTAGTTATGACACACTATAAACCTAGCCATAGCTTACGTAATGCACAAATTATTTTTATTGATTTAAATTTTCAGATTAATTTCACAACCAAAGCTAACTTCACTTCAGGGGTGCAGGGGTCACAGAGATTATATGTGTTCCATTACCCATCCCTGGTGACTTTGAGTCGAGTTTAATAGATGGCTGTTCTAAGGCTGGTGAAAATCATGAACTCCTGATCAGACTCTGCAGCCCCTGTACTGATCCAGTGAGAATTTTCCCTGACACCTCCTGAAGCCCCTGGCTAAACTGAGAACTCCATGTATTTACTATACAGGTGACTCAATGGTTTTCACCCGAGGGGTGAGGTGGTTGGCAAGACAAAGCTTGATATGGTATTAAAAAAATGATATGTTATGCAAGTTATAACTTACTTAGATCATCTTTATTCTGCTCTAATATAAAACCTACCTTTTCCCTCTCTTGTGCACAGATTTGGGTGGACAGGCAGCATGTATCAAACATGGTATGATGATCATCATACACACATGAATACCAGGTATGTTATCTTGTACTGAAGTCTGTTTATAGGAAATGAATGAGACCAGTCATGATTATCAAGTTGTTATAACTTTGCATATGTGTTAGTCAAATGTTTGATATTTAAATATTTACAAAAATGTTTGCAATATTTACAAAAGCAACCTTTTGTAGCTTTATACAAAACTACACATGAAGCCTACACAGATATATTATACTAGTGTATGTGAAGACAGTGAAGAAGGTTAGGCTTCATGGAAACCACATAGATTAAGAGCCACACATGTGAACCCAGACTAATGATTCATTTTATCCTCTTATATGAAGTCTCTACAAACGTTTGTTTTAGATGGATGTCGCTCACCTGCCATTGCTAAGAATGATATGATTCAATGGTTCGTCATACAATTCATTGTTTATGTTATTAAGTAAAGTGATTTAAAGCATACACAGTTACAACTTCAAATAGGTGACAGACGTAACTAGGGACAATTGTTGACTCTGGAATATATTATACTGCATATATTGTAATTTACCCCTAACATAAAATTCAGAAGTAAAAAAAGCCTGGTATCACCCATTGCTGCACAGACACCTACTGCTACATTTTCTTTGAAATGGTAAAACAACAGCAAGAAATTATATCAATCAAAGCAGTAACAGTATTGATTTTGTCTACTTCACAAGTGAAAGCTTAATTCATTCTAGAACTCTTATCCTCACATTTCTTTCCAGGTGAGTTTCAGAACTTCTGTATAAGTCTTTTATACTTTGTTTTTTGCCATCAGTCATCTCTCCGTGCACCAAAGAGACAAACAGTCCTGTCATTGTGTGAGAAATAATGACAGTTCACTGGGTTAGTTCTGGAGAAGTCATATAAAGTAAACTGCCTGTAACAACGATTTGATTAGTGTGAGGAAATACAAGTGGAGCCCAGATGAAGGTAATAGTCAATAGTAAGGAATTGTGTTAGTTAAGCTGGAGGAAATCTCACTGAAAAAGGGTCCTGTGCTATGTTATTTGAATAGAAAATGAAATGAATATCAAGAATTTCCCTGGAGGAAATTCTTGATCACAAGGTTTTTTTTTCCTTTGGGCTTTCCCTTAGTTGTGAAAGAAGTTTGGCCCAAAGACTACTCCCACAACACAGGTCAAGACAAAGAGGATCCAGAAGATAAGGGCCAGCAGTTGGACACATACTAGAGCCCGCCTTTGCTGCTGCTGCACTTCCAACTGGCCAGCAGAGGGAGCAGTGCGACGGAGCTCCTCTTCTGTCCCCATCTGTTCCACACGCAGGCTCACGGTAGGTAGAATGATGAAGCGGGCATCCCGTGACTCCAGGGACAGCACCACCCGCTGGGTGATAGTGGCTAGGCGGGCAGAGACAGAGATGGGCATGCGGAATGCCATGGGGGGCAGCTGGGCCAGGATGCGAGAGTTGCAAGGGAGGGAGAGGGCATCACCGGTCTCCAGGGGAGTGGGGTGGCGGCACAGGGGACAGGAGATTGATGGGGGGCTGTTGGGATCTGGGGGCTGGGTGGGTGACAGTTGGATTCTCTGTAGGCACTCAGTGCAGAAGACGTGAAGACACTCCAGCATACGGGGGCATTTTCCCTCCTGGTTGTACTCCTGGTAGCAGATGGGGCATTCCACCTCCGCCACTTCCCCAGAGCCAGTGTGCTGGTCCTGAGGCTGTGACTCCGCTGTGTCTGGAAGCTCTGCCATTGAAACAGACACAGCTGCGTATGGTTGTGCTGAAGGGGTCAAAACACTGATGGAATACTCTGAAAGGTCGTCTGTGTGGTGGAAAACTGGAGATCTGGAAAAGAGACCACAGTTGAAAAATCCTGGTTGATCTTTTACCTTTCTCCTAAGTTACAACTTTGGGGCTGTTGTTATGTGCCCCAACTCTTGGTAGGGATATCAAATAGCAAAAGGCTGGATGACATGCTCCACTTTCTGTGCCCATTCCCAGTCTTGGGCTGAACCTTGCACTGTTTGCAGAGATATGTGTGTGGATGTACCCTGGTTTCTTACCCATCAGATTTGTGCTAAAAACACTTCTGTATGTCCCCAGCTCCATGTATTTCTCTTTCTACTCTCTTTATGTGTCATTATGTACGTAGCAAGGACTGTTACATATACATTTAGTTAAACATCAAGTTAAGCAGACACTCTTATCAGGAGTGACTTACAAAGTACATACAAAAAGGCTTGTGTGGGTGTTTTTTTGTAACTCACGTTGGCTGGTGTGGCCAGTCATATTACTACATTTTCTGGAACTGAGCCATCATATTTTTAAATATTCTGACCAGTAACCAGTTGCTTGAAGGCCTCCCACAACTTAATGCTCACCTTGTCTTGTTAGTCAAAATACATTGACTGCCCCATTCCTCCTTACAATCCCCCAAAGAGTTTTAACTGTCCTTCACTGAGTGAGGCACTTTAATGAAAGCTGTTTGTAAGTGACATTTATTGAGACAAGTGCTTATTGAATTAACAGATATATTGGTTATATGGCGCAACAGTATACATGCAACCAATGTGTTCCACATAAATACAATAACTTTGAGAGAAACTACGTTTTTCACAATTTTCTTTTGGTTCACAATTAAAAGTGGTGAGCAGTAATGAGGATTGCCCATTTCCAAAGACCATGGAGATTTGATATTACCCATTGGCCACAATCACTGGCATGAAGAACAGATCCACTGCAAACTTGAGCCATGACACTGAATGCTGGAAATGACTGTTTTTTGTAAGGGAGGAAATTGATAATAACTCAGTGTTTATTGTGTTCAACCAGCTCAGTACTGGGAGCCTTATCCACACTGCAACATTTGTAAGGTGAAAATAGAGGCAGAGCGAACTCCAGACCCTCACATGTATCAGTGGACCTCAACTTCGTGTCATTTAGGTGAACCACAAGTGTGGTTTAAGGCTGTAAAACACCCCCTCTCTCGCTGTCTCTCTCAGGAGCGTATTGCTGTAAGTTTTCATTCATTTGTTTCACATAGGATAGTTTTTAACATTTGAAGCTTGGGATAGCTTCATCCTTCTCATGAAGGTTCAGTATTTGTCTGCAAGACTACTCTGTCTTTCTCTAGGGTGAATTCCTGAAGTGTCCCTTCATTTAAAGTGCTTCCTGCACTGATACAGCTCATCTGCATTTTTATTAATGAGCTCCCATTGTGTTATTCATTTAAAGAATACAGAAATCTGCTAGAATGGACTGGAGGACCAGGTAGAGGCCATACTGCTAGAACAAGAAAAGGGTAGGGGCCAAGAATGGAAGTAATTACAATCATTTCCCCATGCAGCAGCTGGATCCATTCAGCTGTTCTTCACTGCAGGGTCTTTAAAACAATTTCATTAACAAACTTCATGTTTGCTTCTATCCAGTAGTGTTAGGGACAATTAAAATTCCTTGTAAGATATGTAGCATAAATATCTCTAAGACAGTATAAGTGCATCCAAATGTTTTGTTCCAGTGCCTGGAGACAAGAGTGCAATAATACAATAACAGTCAAGCAAAAAAGTTTCCCTACAAAGAAAGGATATATGACAACTAAAGTGAAATGTACAGAGCAAATAACAAAAGGCTCTGTTTTAGATTCAAGATTCATGGCACTATCTATCAAAATAGAGCATAATACCCTGAGTAACTCTTACTGTGTGACTTTAGTTTCACACAAGCTGGATATGACAGTTACATGGTCACTTAATATACCAGTGTAATATAAAATGAACTTGACACAGAATACAATAGATCAATAGACCAAGACACAATAAACACAGTACAATGATGGTGATTGTAACATTGATTAGATATGTAAAGCAATAACTCCATGTGACTATGTTTCTGTAGACTGTTCTCCAAATAGGATATCTTAATGTACCTGATTTTATTCCTGTGGCATGCAAGTCCCAAGCCACTGATGACAAAGGAACAGCAACACTTACTTAGGGGTAGTTGCCTGGCAATGTGGATCCATGCTCTTGGGACAGTGGGTAGTTTACAGGTATATACACATACAGTACACATACACATACAGATATACAGACACACATGTACTCACTAATTAACACATTTATGATACAACAATTTGATAAACTGCAAATCACCATAAACATTTAGAAATTGAAAGTAATGCATAACTTGTGAAGTGTGAACATTGGAAAGCTGGATTCATGTATTGTAATGTCAGTGGAGGCCAAACACATTCGGGCTAATGCAGTACCACCATAACGGCAAGACTGTTAAACCACACATACACATACACACATACAAATGTATGTATGTGTACATGTACATTTACATATATGTTCACTCCAAAATCACTATGAGGGATTCAAAAAAGAGGTAAAGAGATACCTGCCACCTCATAAGCTTCGTCAACCAAGGCAAACCTCAGGGTCCCTCTGGTGTCCCAAACTTCTGACCCACAATCCCATTACTTCTATGTGTATTAGAACAGACATCAGTTTGAAACAGTACTAAGCCTGATTCCTTTTCCTGTTTATCTCTATTTACATCAGTGTCACTCCTTCTTCATCAGTCTTTTGTCTCTCTGTACCCGTGTTAGTGTTTCTCTCTCTCTCTCTCTCTCTCTCTCTCTCTCTCTCTCTCTCTCTCTCTCTCTCTCTCTCTTACCCACTCACTTCTCCATCCATTCCCTGCTTGCCATCATGCTCAGGGAGTTGAGCTGGTTACCCTGACATTATTTCTGTGGCAGTGTGCGGGTTACTAGGACAGGGAATAGCATCAATCCACCCCCTCCCACAAATCCCCCTCAAATCCTCCTCCAGGACCTGCCTGCAAGACTGAAAACAGAGGCTAATCCCAGTTCCATGGATGCCCCTAACCTTCCCTTCAGTCACACATAATGAACAAGCCATCAACTCACAATCTTATTTGTTTATTCCCTGTATCTTATACTCCCTTCTCCATGGTGCAGGAAAATATATAGTGCTATGTGCATTTTTGTGTTACTGTATGGTGAAGAATAATGCAACAATCTGGCCTAAACAGATTATAAACATACAGGTAAAATACTTGTGCTATGATTTGTGCTTAACATTTATGGCATCATTTCATTTTTTCTGCCAGGAGTAACTGGAGTTACAAGCAATGTCTGGAATGCTCAGACCGCCCAGATAGTTTATCCCTTTAATGGTCCTATCAACCAAGTGGCAGCGCACCGATGAAACATACAGCAGGAGAACTTGTGAGACCCCACTCTGTTTAACAGTGTAATCTGTGCCACTTGTTTGATGAAAGGTAAAAACATAACTGTTGAACATTGTTGATCTAAGTAGTATGAGGAAGCAAATATATAATTATTATACTCCCTTTTTCTTGATATACCTGTGAAACAGTTACTCTAGAATGATCTAAAATAGTTACTGTAGAGCCCAGCCATCTTCCTGCCAAATATTTTTCTTTTCAAAATCAGTTGAATGAATTTATTACAGTCCACAGTGAAGTGATAATGTATCTGTGTTTGCTTCATACAATCCTAGGGTGTTGGATGTGGGGGTTGGGGGGTGGGTTCTATCCCAGAATACACTGGGGCAGGAAGACACCCAGACAGGTGGTCAGTCCATCTCAGGGCCAGACAGTAAAAACACACATATATTACACACATTACACAAATATATCTATGGGCAATTTGGCAAGTCCAATCCACCTAACCTTCTTGTTTTTTTGACCCTGTGAGGAAAAGAGAAAACCTCAGTGCTAACCACTGAGCCACCATACTGCTCAAAGAGGAGAAATCAATGCCTGGAAATACACAAGAATATTATGATAGAATATTCAAAGGAAACTGCAAGACCTCAAGTGTGCTCATGATTTTGATCAAAATGTAATGGAATGTATTGTTCTAACGGTGATTTTAAGGACCACAGTTAATCACTTCCTGGGGTCAGACCCAGTGAATGAGTCACTGTACTGTTTGCTGGACTCTGCCCTCTCCAAATGTGACTCATACTGAGTAAATCACAACTGAAGCGCATGCTGCCCTTGTAAATTTCACCCTTTAATATAGAGTTTGTATTTTGTGGTCATAGCTGTGATTTTCAAACAATAACTTGGATGTTTGGATACCTTGGAATTCAGATACTTTCCTATCAGAAGCAACCTTAAAATAACATAAAGAGCAACTGAATCTGTTTTTTTTTTCAGCACAGAAATTTGATCTATATGAAATACCTTGAAGGAAATTACAAGAATGCTTCAAAATTTCTGTCAATCTTGTACTATCAAAATAAAACAATGACTGCTACTCCACTAAACATTCAATGTTGTATCAGCTCTGACAGAGTACAAAAATATCATATGGAATGCAAATGAATTAGGAGTTAATTTAGCACTGGACATTGTACTACTTGTCTGTCATATAGAAATATAAGAGATGTTATCAAGAGATGTTATGACTGAAACCAGAGACATGTACAGGCTGCCACATGATGTTGTCTACTTTTTATATTGAATCATTTCAAGTCTTCTCTAGTTTTATTGGAGAGAGGGAGTTTTAAACAAATTCCATGTCCTTAGTAGCCTCTGAATAGTAATGAGTAACACTAAATACACAAACACATTAATAGATTTATACGTTTAAAATTACAACTTTGCTTTATGTACACTTGTCCCTGATTATTTGTTTATATGGCCTGGGATCCAGCTATTGCTTTTAACATATAAAATAGGTTACTTTGCTTGAATAAAGACATTTGTTTGATGTTTTTTTGGCCTTTTCAATAAACAATACCCTTTAATTGTTTGAGTTGCCTTATTCTGATATCAGCAGATCAATAACTACTTGAATTGGATGAGTATGTGCCCTAGCTCAAAGTTTATTTTAGAGGCGGAAGCCTGACGTCACAGCAGGGAGATCTTCCAACTGAAACACTGTGGGTGTGGCTTTTATTTCTGTCATAATGTGAAGAGTAAATTAAGGTAGACAGAATACTTATACACAGTACCTGTAATGATTAAGCTAGCGGTCTCTCTTTTACAGTTATAGTGTTACCTAAATGTCCAGAAACCTTAAAACCATCTGGTAATATAAATTGCATTCCATGGGAGAATGTCACTTGTTCAAGGCAGGAAAGATAACTGACAGAAGGCTGAGAAATTTTTTTAAGTTGTCTTTAAAATTTTCCTGGAAAAAAATCTTTTATCAGACATTACAGACAATTTCTGAAATACTTTCTTAAAAATTGAAGAGGATTTAATTACTTTTCAGGCTATGC
The DNA here is from genome assembly GCA_022829145.1 of Albula goreensis. NCBI lineage: Eukaryota > Metazoa > Chordata > Actinopteri > Albuliformes > Albulidae > Albula > Albula goreensis. The sequence continues at coordinate 29,213,155 of CM040746.1, read as the reverse complement.
TCTTCATGAATAAGGATTTCTAATTGTTTATATATGGTTGTAAGAAAGTATGGATGTATCTGGTTATCAGAAATGACTTAAAAACATGAGTATATTCAGATCAAAAGATTATTTTTGAAATGTGTTACTATCATGTATATACCTACATGCATATATGGAAGTATAGAAGCTTTTAAGCTTTTTCAAGACAAGCATAAGGAGAAAGAACCGGACATTTTGTGCATTCAGTTGTGAATACAAAACCAATAAAGATCTAATAAACTAGATCAGATAAACAAAATGTGTAACATGTAGTACATAGTTACAGACCAAAATATCTTTACTGAAAAGATGAAATAGTCCCAGCCACCATGCACCATTGGGATGATTTATTTGGATTATTATGCTATTCAGGATCCACAGGACACATGGAAGCCAAAAGATAAATTCCAGGTTAGAAAAACACCAAATCAATCAAATAAGTGCACCAATTAGATCACCGTTACATTTAAGTTAATTTTTACAGTAAAAGCAAAAAGCCTCACAAAAGACGGTATGAATAGGTACATAAATAGAGTTACATCAAACACATAAGAGAGATAGGCATAAAAAACTGATAATAGATTCTAGTACAGCAATTCTAGTACATCAATAAATACCTAAAATACAATTTCATCTGAATACAAAACTTCAAATAAAAAGGCAATCTAATATACCCTTTATCATTTAACAACATGCAGTTGTTCCAGGCAAATTCACCCAGCCTCTCTTCTTGTGAGTACTGATCAATTGTCATTCACTTCAAGGGGCTTCCCTATCTTCCTTTTCCCGTTAGGATATTGTTTTTCAATGTATGTCCATATTTGCATAGTCATGTATTTTAAAATTCACCTTTTTATTAAATAAAGCCTGACGTGGAAAGATGTGTTTTGAATGGTACATCAGTTTACAACCTACATTTATTCAAATAGCCTTTCATGTAAACTATCTGGACCTGCATCAAGATTAATCAGATATCAGAAAAAAGGAAACGAATATCCGTAAAAATTGAAGCAATTTTCCACCCAACATAAATCATTATCTTGTCAATGAATTTTTAAACCGTCAAAATATTTCACCAATCTTAAAATCTACCTTAAATGTTCAGGAGAACTGAGATTGGTTGTCACAGCCTTGGGCAACGTGAGAGACGTGAGGACTGTAATATCGGTGACATCATCAAGTATGTTTTGTCAAGAGTTTCGGCTTTCCCGAACTTAAGTCCCTCCCTTCTGTAACGTAGTACAGTAGGCTATATAATCAAGCAAGCAACAGTTGCGAAAATAGAAAAATCTTTTGGCGGTGACTTGTGTAGGTCTGACAATCCTGTTAAGAAAATGTGTTCAGAACTAGAGTGCGGTATTTGCTATAGAGTATACAATACAGGTCGTCGCTGTCCAAGGGAACTGAACTGTGGTCACACTTTCTGCGAAAGTTGTCTCGTTACTTTATCCAGGTCCTCGACGCCCCAAGCCTCCGAAGATCTCACTGTTACGATCGTCTGTCCGTTGTGCCGCTTCTCCTCATCTGTTCTCAGAACCGAAGCCGAGGGGGTACGACGGTCACTTCGGGTTGACGAAGATGTACTGAGGTACATCTTAAATGCTGGAGTGCTTCAAAACAGTTCAGCTGAGGATAGCGAGAGTGAAGACGAGGACAGCGAGGCTGGCGAAAAAAGCTGTTTCGAGAATGCTTACCAAGCAGTGGACGGGAACGCTGCTCCTCGGTCACGAAAAGGCAAGCTCTGGAGATCTGTTAAGCGCTTTTGTGGAAGACTTGTCGGGAATAGTAGCCAGAACTTTCAGCGCGATCGAAGTCGTAAGTATTATAGCAAATTATATTTACATAGTAATATTCTCTATAAGTAACAAACTAACAATATATATATAATGAAACACAATATGTAGACTATAATAATGAAAGTTCTGGTTCAAAATAAGACATATGGCATTCATTTTACGCAAGTGACAACAAGTGTACAGTCGACAGATTTTTTTTAGCGAATGGCCCTATGTTTCTTTGATTTGAAGATTTACAGTAAACTTACTTTCATATTGGAGTAATTTTTCTCTCTCATTGTTTTCGCCCAGAATGTATGACAGAGGAAGATATGAGAGACCTTGCTTTGATGTCCTGTTACATGATGTAAACCCCCTAAAATGTGCACCCACGACGCGCATTTAGAGAGGTGTGGTTTTACCTGTGCGACTTGGCAGAGATCGTCTGGTGGGATACATCACGTCATGGCTAGGAGCAGTGGACGGACAAAATACCTACTGGTCACCAACTACAAACGGTCGCTGCTTTTGGACAGTATTAGTAGCCTACTATATTGACTCTTCAATGCACTTCTGATTAGATGCATTTCTGTGGTCAATTCCGCTAAAACAACATTATGTTTAACTAAGAGCTATATTTATAAACGACAACTCAGCTTTATATAATTTAATATTTATATAAACTATGAAGTAACAAATCCATTGGGAGAGCATTGAAAAAATTTCAAACGTTATAGGATAATGTACTGTAGTTTGTTTTTTCTTGCATTTTTCATGTATTTGATTAAAAATGTGTACAATTTTTATTTATTTTCAAATGTCTGTAGTCAATTTTGAAGTTGATTTTGTAATAAACATTTTGAGAACCAATTCTTAATAATTTGCTCATTTTCAGCATTTGTCATCATCATTCATGCCAAAACCATCAAAAATAGCTAATTAGAAAAGCTAATTCCTTTAATGAAACAATTCAACATGAATTACTGAATTTCAAGGGAATGATTGATTGTTATAGATATTTTGATTAACTGAATGTGAAATTGTGCTGTCATACATAAAACATTATTTGTATAATTTTATGTCTGGGTATGGGTAATAATATGCCTGGAAACTACTGAGAGGTACCATGACAGAAGTCTCTCTCAATGAATTTGAACCCTTTTAAATTACTGTACATCACAATATGCCTCACACTTATGCCACATGAAAATTTGGGCTGTGATTCAAACCAATTAGTGGTCACAGGTAAGATCAACAGATAGGAGTGTGGAGAAGAATACCAGCTCATATGTGGCTTCATCTGCACCAAATTCCAGCACAGACCAGCCCAAGACAATCTAGCTGGAGACAAGCTCAAGTTGTGGTTTTTGGCACTTGAGCTTTTATTGCATAATGAGGAAATTCAGCAGCTAAAACCAAAAGTAAAATAACCTTTTCAACAATGAAACCATCACAGATTGTGACTGATCTCAAGGAGAAAGACTCAGCTTCTGCTTGTGCTGTGGGTGACAGCTGTGTGGACGACAATAAACTAATGAAACATGCTCAATGTCACGTTCTTTTGGGAAAAAATAACCATATTTGTGCAGAAGTTTGTTTTGGACCATTTTTAATGTGGGGAACATTCCTTTTATCATGTTGTGTTTTGTTCAGATTATTTGGAATGGAGAACTATTTTTCAAGGCAATACATTAATACACAATACAGTACATAGTCTGGGATTGTGACCTAATCCTAGATGAGAGAACACCCATATCATACCATTTACAACAAGCAAATGACTCCAGACAAAGCTGACTTCCAATTCATCTGGGTGAATCAGTACTTTAGATCTCACAGAACTAATATATTCATATACTAGCCCCCTGGGACAGCTCAGCCAGACTGACCCAAAATCAATACAACACCACTCAGAACACACAAGCTGCCAAGCGGCTAGTCAAAGGAGAATATGCACTTGTCTATGTGTTAGATAATAAATAAAGTATGATGTGATGAAGAGGCGTGATGTAGCTCTGGTGCTGGAGGACCACAGTGTGATTCCACACATGAACATTATAATCCCAAAATCCTCAATACTGGCTTTGAATTTTATGTCAATTATGTTTAATTAATATTCTTTCTAAATCTGTCAATCTACAATACAATACATAACAATCTACAATTGTTATGATTTTAACTGAGATAGTGTCTCACTTGTACAATTTAACTTTTGAAGGCATTTGACTGGCACAACATAAATGTTTCATGGATGGATGACAGCAACCATGAAATATCATCATAAATGTCTCTCCATTAGTAACCTCTTTCGATAAGTATGCCACTCCAATACAATCAACTGAATCTGATTATAGACATTTTTTGGACCAAAAACAAAAAGCTAAAATGATTAAGTGAGGTAGCATTTTTGCTGAGTTACATTTATTTAGGGTCAGGGTTTTGCAGTCTAGCAGAAGAGACTTCAGTCTTTAATCTTTAAGTCTATATAAATAGTTCAAATGGGTACACCTGAATGTACTTGTTCATCATTAGTCTGCATGACCATGATCCAGTTGTCTTTTTTTGCAATAAATAGGAAGTCAAGAAGTCTGCAGAAACTCCAATAGCTATTCTATATTTTTTAATTGTAAACAATTGCGATCATGCATTAGGCTTATCCGTCCTAACTGTGGATCTGGTCGAATAGGTGGAAATTAGTTGTCATGTGACAAAGGAATGCTCCAGTATGTTGAGGGGCTGTTAACTTGGTGTTGTGGTCAAATTCCCATAAAAAAATTGGCTGTCTGTTTCTGCTACCTAAACTTATCAATTTACACAATCACAAAATGTACAGTCCTTTGAAATCTCATCACAGTTTGACTCATCTGGTCATCTGTGCAAAAGAGAACTGAGTTCTCTGTTCTCTTGTATGGTTGAAAAAGATTAAATATAAAATCCTCAGGCTCTCACTCCATGGGGATTTCTACTCAGTTAATGTTGAGTGCTAAATAACCAATGGTTGCCTTCATTAAATCTATCCTGAGAATTGCTATGGTCTATAGAGAGTTATACAGATAGCAATGCTGAGCATAGCTTGCCCAGGTATGCTAGTGGAACAGGGCACTTTTATTTGTATCCCAAAAGGTTACTGAGAATATTTGGCAGATGAAATCATCCAGAGTCATCTAGGCAGAGCCCTCCCCGCCCTCAGCAGATTAGCTTCTGAGAAATATGTCAGTGGTGCAAACGATTCACCCCAACGGTGTCCGCCTTTTCCGAGCACGATCACAGCTACTGCACCTGAAGGGGAATTACCCCACAAGATAGCTCTTGTTCCAGCAAATGTTTTTACGATCACTACTACCTGAAACAAGTCTTGCGCCAAAGATTAAAGGTACTGCTTATTTCCCTATACAATACAATACAAATGGTGAGAAAGCCAGTCTTATTTTTAGGTTTCTCACTGTTTTGTGTTTATGAGCTTTTGTTTGTTTTCTTTATACTTTACATTGTCTAGATTAAGTAATTAAGGCTGAATTAAATACATTTGTTATCAGGTATTGAGAGTTTAAGGAGTTTGAAGATGAACTTGAACCTCTTCTAAATAGAGTCTTTAACTGAACACTGGATTATGGAATATGGGCCACAAAAACTTCTGGTTAAACTATAAATATCTCTATTCTTGTGCTGTTTTTCCTCCAACAGTGATATTCAGTGTTCCTTCTCACTTTGCTATCCAAACCCCATAAAATTTTTAAAGGGTTTTAGAAATGTTCATGATAAACAATAATTTTTCCCATCACAGACCAGCCTGCAGAGCTCATTCAGTCTGTTTTCCTGTCTGATCACAACAGAAACCGCTTTTCATATTTTGACTTTCTGAAATGTACAATGATATCTGCAGACTGACAGAGCTCCTCTCTGTGACATATTTGCTGAGCAGACAGATCTCTCCGTATCCTACAGTCAAACTTTGACTTGATTCTGTTGGTCATCCCTTGTTCCAAAACCCTGACACTGACTCTCCGTTTACAACGAAGTCACCCTTCCCAGTCATGATACCTGTATGCACTTTCTTTTGGTGATTAAATGAATTTCCCATAGCAGAATCATGAGTCAGAGGTCAGCGGAGGTGAGGACAACAGCATTACTGTCCAACTTCTGATTCAGACTGAGGTCCCACTTCCTCAGATCACATCCTCCCTACACTCTCCACCCCCAAGCACCTGCTATTTCAGAGAAGTAGCTTTTTATGGTATTATGGTATTCATCTCGCCTTACATCTGTGTTACAGAATAGTTGACATAGTGAACTATATTAAGACTTTGTGATGTATCTACATTCACTGGTATTGCAAGCCAGGTCTATGACACTATTACTCTTGTGAATGGACTAATTTTCTGTCACATTGTACGCTTAATGTAAGCATAAATATAGCCTGAATTCTTACTGCAGTCAGAGAGTGTGTGGGTTCATCTTCCTTTTGAATCTGAAATACTTGTGTGTGATTTTTTTAGGTGCTGATGGCAGAATGAGAATTGAACTGGCAAACCTGAGGTACAGTGGAATCACTCAAGAATTGGTATCCTTTGGATAAGAGCACTACATTGCCTTTCATGTCTTTGAAGGTGACAAGATTTTATTGCACATGCTTGCTTTTTGCTATGATTCTGCCAGTTATGATTTACTGTACACTGCTTGAGACAAGAGCTTCTGTCAGATGAATGAATACATATTACTAATCATGATCATAATAATCACAGGAATACATAAAATATGATTTATACACACCATATAGTATCCTGTTATTTTCTATTCATGCATGAACAAATACCTAATTTTAAACATTTTAGCACTTTGATATTCAGCAGTGGAAATCTGGGTTGTTTCTATTGACAAAACATTTCAAATCAGACAAAGATAGCATGGGATGCTGAAAGCAGAGTGAAATGTGCATACACATCTATGATAATAAAGCAGATCAAGAAAATGTGCTTGAAGTCCATATTTAAAGTATAACATGCTCTTAGCGTTTTGGTTTGATAATATAATATGATACAATAATATTATAATCACATATTAATACACTTGAGGATGACTAAATAGCAAATAAAAATGGACTTAAAGCTAGATTTTCATTTTGAAGAGGTTGTTGACTGCTTTCTCCACCAGTGTTTACGTTACCATACACACAGACACTGATGTCACAAAAACATTTTTTGAAGCATTGTTTATTTGTCCATCCTATTTACTTCTGTCCTTGGACTCTGCATGTCCTAATACTGCAGAGAGCCATCCACGTCACCTCATTTCACATGTGTCCCCATGTTGGTGCTTCCATAAACTCGATTCCATACATTCACTTAACAGATATGTGTGTCTATGATCATGAGCCATCTGCAGCACAGGAATCCGGTCCCTGGGCAGGAGTACTACCATTACTGTTACATATGAGACCGTGTGAGTCCGGGATATCTCACCTGCCACTATCTGCCACAATACAGCAGCCAAATGCATGAATAAATCTGTTCCTATACAATACACAGTCATGGGATTTAAGCGATTGCAAATCTCTGTACTGTGGATTTTCTTTCTGTACTGCACTTTGTATGATATAAAATAGATACAAGACTTAAAGAGGGGTCAGTATTCATTTTTGTATGAGTTACATTTCTTACTGTGGTGCAGCATTAAAAATATAATAGTGTGCACTACAAATAAAAGATTTATAAGGGTCAACAATAATTACAAATAATGAAATCATTAGAGTAAAAGAAACAAGTTAATTAAATGACTGGGTAAACTGGGGTAGCATTTAGCTTTACTTGTCCATAAATCATAAATCACCTAGATCTACTTGTACTGTACATGAACCCATTATACTATGGCTCTAAATAACACTTAAGCAAAAAGTTATCCTGACATACCCTTTAGACTGTTCTGAGTAGCACACCCATTCTCACAAAGCAAATGTTTTACAGGGAATACTGTTTCAACATGGCTGGAGAGGGAGGCCTCAGTAAGCCATCAAACGGACAGAGTTACAGTATGCAATCAGTAACCAATCACCTACAAAGTTACAGACTCAGGTCTCTGCTATGCTCACACAAAAAGTGAACAGGCAGGAGGTGCAGGTAATTCTTTACTTTATGTACTTTATGTATTTTTGATTTTGTAATGTAGAGTGGATTTGGAGATCCACTCTACATTGAGGGTTAGGATTTCAGCTGTGGATTGTGAGAAGAGTTAAAGTGGGTCAGAACTCACATGCAATGCAGGTGAAAATGTTATTTCCCTCAAATGTTCATATTGAATGAAACTAAACCATGCACTGGTCGGTGTATTGAAAATACAACCAGGGTCATTGTTGATGTTTGTACTGCATTGTTGAGCAACAATTTAACAACCGATAAAATGATTTGGTTGTGGACTTCAGAAGTTTGGGACCCTGTGCAGTAGATCATCACCAATGCAGTTCATACAACTATTTCCTAATGCAGCAATATGTAATATACAAGTTTATATGGGTTTTGTTGGTGCATTGTGACCGGACACATTTTATCCAAAAACCTTCAGTATTGCGAATGAAAGTATGGCAGAATCATATACATGCACAGAATAAAATATACATTGAAAAAATGTGATATTTTGTATTTTCCATCATCCCTGTTTGTTGATGCCTGTATTTTAATTGAGCCTCTATACTTAAAGAAACAAACAATTAAACTAATTTAACAATCTGTTTCTTATTTTTATGCAATTTTGTTAATAGGCAAATAACATGTTTTATAGCATTTACACACATACACTATATGATCAGGACATAGACTTTGGGATGAGGACATAAAATTACAAGCTCAATTCCTATGAGCTGAGTGGCAATGACCTAGTTAATACTATATGTTGATATTATGTTACTCAAGTCAGCAAGTTACAGACATGCTGTGAGAATGTTTTTATAGTTTTAGAAATGGAAGAGCTCTTAAAAGTGATCATGAATGACAGCTGGTCCATGATTCTGCAAATTGATGTTTAACTCTCAATTTTATGTTTATCTAAGTAACAGGGAATTCCAAGGATGTGTCAGTTATTTCTGTATATCTTGGCAAAGGCATGCAGTTTGATGCTTGGGGTGGATTATACAATGCTCTACCTCACTGTGGTCACATGTGGAAATTTCCCAATGCCGTAGGTTCATGTGAGGATAAATGTCAGTGCTATATGATTGCTATGGCTGTCTCCATAGTTGTGAGGATATACACTCAAAATTCTCCACATAGGTACACAAAGAAACATATGCACACACACACACACACACACACACACACACACACACACACACACACACGCACGCACAATCAGGCTGACACTAAATAAAGTCTTACATAAGCATTGTGCAGAGCCTGAAACCAAATTGTCTCACCATTCATTTACATCTTAAAGTTCTATGAGCTGAAAAAGCAAAGACTATAGACCCCTTCACTACTGTAATCAGAAAATCACAGCAGACTACATATATATATATATATATATGTATGTATGTATGTATGTATGTATGTATGTATAACAAAGCAGATAAAGAAAATGTGCTTGAAGTCCATATTTAAATATTGCATTTCCTGTACTCAGGAAGGGCATCTCTTGTCCATAATTCAAAGCCATCAGCCATTCCACTCGAAAGCCTTGTGACTGCCTGCAAACTCTACTTTCTAAATGTATTTTATAGCTCGGGTTTCACAGAAGAATTACCATATTCTACCACTGGCATAAAAACAAAAAAAAAATTATCCCAACCCCAAAAAACAACAGAGATGTTGCGGAATAGAAGCTAAAATAACAATTACCAGCACATCCAGAAACCCAAGAGTACAGACTTGTGGTGCCATCTGACCATGTCCAAGTAACCGTGCTGATTTTGTTACAAGCTGACCTTTAAATGATTTCATCACTTGTTTCAGTCTGAATTGGAGTGGCGTTACAGAATGTGGAATACTGCTACATCAGCAGACGTACGGTATTTCCCACGCAAGTTCACTGGCAGAAAACATCTGATGTGCTGATGCACACTTTCCGTTCCCCTTCCCAGATGTGCATGGAACAAATGTGGTCATTTCTCTGCTGTAATTCTCAGACCTCGGTTTTTAAGAAAAATTTGTCTCACCAGGTCCAAGTCAGAAGAATATGATGGATGGCACAGGAAACTTTCATATAAATAATAAGATTAATAACATTTTAATATAATTACATGCAAATGAAATTCTTCTTTAGCCATAGATAAAAATTTGTAAAAACAAACTGAAATGGGTCATTGGTAGCAGCATGTGCTCTCAACTTGCTTGTTGTATTGCCTTATGGGGTCTTCATCTTTTGCATATTACTTTGCCTGTCAGTTTTATCCACTCCCTATTAATGGTTGAGAAGCCAAAGAATTTCCAAATGGCACTTCAGGAAATTCTCTGAGTGATATTCTGCTCATCAGTGGCTGACTCTCCATTCAGGCCCATGTAGACAGTTTGCAGTTAGGATGGACCAGCTAGCATTAGCGGTCAAGACATTAGCTACTACTTAAAACAGAGTTGTATTCAAGTAATAAACATACAAGTACGTGTTTGGTGAATCTGATCATCAGCATATCATGTAGAAAGAGAATAAAGGTTTGTCGGCACTTTTTGTACAGTGTAATGTATAAATTACTGTAATTTAAGGTAATCTGTTTTTCCTATAACTATCCTGAGTTTGAAGACTGTTTTCAACTGTTTTCACACTAAGTAAAAGTTGCCAAAGAAGGTCCCAACAGAGATGAAAATGGTTTCATTCAAAGCTGATTCAGAGCTTTGTATATTTATGTTCTTTTGGTTGCTGGTTCACAGAACATCAGTGAGTCAAAGAAAAGTTGGACATCTTCCAAAATAATTTTCTAAAAGGTACCTGAAACCTCAATTCTTGCTCTTGATATATAGCTTGTGCTGTTTTTGTTCTTGAAAAAGGCATAGCTTATACACTGAGCTATATGTGGCAATAGGCTGTGGTTTTAAGACAATCTTTAAAAATGAAAAGATTGTTTTTAAGATTATTTCAGAGTGCACCAAACTTTTCTTCATGATGAATAAAACTACCAGGAAATATATCCCACACATTTGTGACTTTAGGATATGGTCATTATTACAAAGCAGCAAAAGGTAGTTTTGATGCTATTTCTACATCATAAATGTGAAACTGAAGTCATTACTAGCTATCTCGGTTGGTATATGTGATGTAAAACACTGCCCTAAGAGCAATTAGTAATTTCACCTTAAAAGTCTGGGAATTGGGCACAAACTCCCCATGACACCAAGTTCGGTTTGCATGGCACTAGTTGAACTCATTTTGTGTGTGTTTATATTTAATGTACTTTTTTCAGGTAGTTGGTTAGTATTGCTGTAAAGATCCAGATATACCCATTGAAAACAGAATGACACAATCAAATTGTCAATACTTTAAAGACCACCATAAGCTTACACATTCGATGCTTTTTAAAGGACAATCTTTGCCTGAAATTTTCCTCCAAATTGGACCTGTTTGTCTTTATCCTCTCAACCTCCAGAAATTAAATAATTTGACAGACAGGGCTGTGGTTTGGTGGCACACATCTCTCATCCGGCCCCACAGACAAGCATTAACCCTTTGTCTCAGGCCACTGTGTTAGAAAGATAGAAATAATTTGATTTATGTGAGGTTCATTTTGCCATCTCAACCAAGGATTCTGAATAAACTTATCGTGAAGTATTGGATTGATTCCCACAGAGAGAAACTCAGAGGTGGATAAAAACTGAGAAATGAAGCTGAGCATGACTAAGCCTCAAAAACGGAGTTGCAATTTAAGTAAGGTTCCACACAACAAAAGGTAAATATTATTTGGATTTTTGTCCCTGAAAATCCACAGATCCTCATAAATCATATCAACTTTCACTCTGTCCTTATTACCATTACCATTTCACAATTTTATTGTATATACCTAAATTAACTGATACTGAAAGTATACAAATCCTGGAGACATTTATTTACATCAGCATATTTTAATACATGTACTAAATGTAACTCAAGTACCAGTTTTGGACAATTCAGTGTGTCAGCAGAAATATACACTGTTACTGTCTTATTGTCTTAAAGCAATTTGAATCATATAAGAAGAAATTATTACTATTTGTGCATTCAAATTATTTAAAACGACTCTTTCTACACCATGTATCTTCATCGTACAGCAAGGGATTTACACGCTACGATTATTGAATAAAATAGATATCCGTTTTCTAGTGTGGAACCCATAGTTGCAATGCCGTTAATGTCACCACTAGATGTCGCTCACAATCTATGTAAAATTTTCCGCCACGAGGCGTCATGTTAGGTTACTGCAGTAATGTGTGGAAAAATCATTGCAAAGAAAAAAACCAGTGTAAACATTTAAGAGAATAAAACTGCTTAATCGCATAGATATTTTGCATAGTAATTAAACAATTACTTCTCTAAATGTACAAAGTGTACATAGTTGTATATTTGATAAAGGCACACTGTACAAAGAAGGTTGCAACAGACTCACAGAAACAGATATATAAGCATGCCTAAAATTCCCTATCATTGTAAATGACTTATTTAAGATAATTTAGAGTAAAATGAATAAATACGTGTGCATCAATATAACTGTAATGTGTCGATTTCAACAGCTCAGATAGTTCAGGGAAGTCTTTCAGAAGGATTTAAACTTCTGTGCAGGGCCTCTGCACCATTCAGATCACAGTAACAGTCTCATTCATACAAGATGACCCCTAACCTTTTCCCATCTCTGGAGCCTCACCAGTCTTCCACTTGTCCTCAACTGTCGCACTCGGGTTGCGAGAGGCCAAACTCACCAAAAGGCCTAAGGATGTGTCAGTCAAATACACTGCTGCAACTGTATCCACGTGGACCCCACCTTTCCCCCCCAAACCCAAAAAATGGAACAGTCCAATCTTTCAAGAAGTTGTCTACATAATGCCAGTCGATTTTTCTGCAGGGAGTTAAGTCATTTATTCTCTGAAGACTTATTATGAGACCTTTTTTTTTTTTTTTTTTTTTTACAATTGTTTGTTATGAGTAACACTTTTACTCTGATCCTCTTCTTCCTTTAACGTGTCTGGAGTGCGGGGTGGGGGGTGGTGGGGTGGTGCTGTGTACCATGTGTCAGTGGTTTTCAAGGAGCTCTCAAGGAAAATAAAGTACAGAGGCCCCTAAGTCATCTAGCCCCTCCCTCTCGCTCTCTCTATCCACGCCCTCTGCCAGCCCCCCCTCCCCACCATCTCCCCAGACGCCCCTCCGCAATTTCTCTCAGTGTATAATTTTCTGTTTTCTAACTCCATCTCAGATTCTGTCTCTGAGACACACAGAGCACACAGCAACAGAAATACATAAATGTACAAATAAACATAGCAAATTTTGGTCATGTTTCCCAGGCATAGCCACAAGACTGAACACGTCACTGAGGGAGAGAGAAAGCCTTTTTGTTTCTGTGAGTCGACTCTGTGAAAGAGGGAGGGTGGGGAGGGGGGAGGATTGGGTACTGCAGGGCTGAAACTACATAAGAAATACTAACTTCTGTGTAGGTTTTCCATTTCCTATTCCCACAACAGATGTCACTCCCATTACATGAATTTTATTTGAGGTGATTTCCCAAAATTCCCTTGCTCTCTCTGTCCTTCTCTTTCTTCTACCTATCTATCTATAAGTACACATAAAATACTATAAAAATACTCTTTTTTATTACTTAATTACTCACAAACAAAAGATACCACTAGAAGGGATCTAGCAAGGGCAAAAGCAAGAGAGAATTTTTTTTTAGCAAGAGAATTTTTTGGGAAAAAAGGGTTTGTTTGAAAAGGAACACAGTATTTAAAATGGAAGATAACAGCAAAGAATGAGGAAAAAGAAAACCTTGAGATATTAACATTCCACTTGGTTGTGGTTTTCAGATCAGTTTTATCCCACAATCAATGTGAGGCTCTGTGCATTTTTGGGCCAGGAGGGCAGTTATTTCTGTGTCACACACAGAATGGGCTTCCTGCCAGCTTATGCCAAAAAGGAAGCAATAAAGATGGAAGACTTCCTGTATTATTGCCAGCAAACTGAAGTGTGAATTTCACTGAAGTTATTTCTGTTTTTCTGCTGTGAGTTTGTGTTAGGGATGGAAGCACAGTTGAGATTTGGGGGTCAAGATATTAAAGGATACAGTGAAGATAAAAGATTTAAGCCCAATGTCAATTCAGGGCAACTTAGAAATTTCCCATGTTTGTTTTCATATAGTAATAATCTGTTTCATTACTACACCCATTCACCCTCATGCATCTTTTTCTGTTGAACTTGATTTATTGATACATTATTCCCTATTTCATGTGCTGTGAGAAACTGTCTGTCCTCGTCTCTGTCATGTTTAGTGCCAGTCCCAAAGCATTGAAATACAGAATGCTTTAGGACTGGCACTAAACATGACAGCCTTCAAGAGCTCGGTGGAAACATTGTCTCTGAGTCTCCATAGTGACCGTGAGAACATCGGGGCCCCCATCCATTTCTGGTCAGAGGCAGTTCACATTTCTTTCCATGCTCATCTCTGTCTCTACACAAGGACAGAACAGGTGAGACCATGGCTCAGGGACCTACACACCCCATATATACACTAACCCCACTACATATACACAAACCCCAAACTCCTACCACTTCTCACTGAACAATTATTTTTTTTATTTCCAAGCACACAGTAGACATATACAATGAGGAGAACCCTGGTGAGCAGGTGAGGGAACTGGAGCCTCCCAACCCTAAGGGCTACAACAGAAATTCAACAGCACTCACATTCCCATTGAGATACAGGTACTGGTATGTGTCTCCTTCCCATTGAGATACAGCTGTTTGTGTGTCTCTCACACATTTAGATACAAGTGTTGATGTGTGTGTGTCTCCTTCCCATTGAGATACAGCTGTTTGTGTGTCTCTCACACATTTAGATACAAGTGTTTATGTGTGTGTGTCTCCTTCCCATTGAGATACAGCTGTTTGTGTGTCTCTCACACATTTAGATACGAGTGTTTATGTGTGTGTGTCTCCTTCCCATAGAGATACAGCTGTTTGTGTGTCTCTCACACATTTAGATACAAGTGTTGATGTGTGTGGGTCTCCTTCCCATTGAGATACAGCTGTTTGTGTGTCTCTCACACATTTAGATACAAGTGTTGATGTGTGTGTGTCTCCTTCCCATTGAGATACAGCTGTTGGTGTGTGTCTCACACATTTAGATACGAGTGTTTATGTGTGTGTGTCTCCTTCCCATTGAGATACAGCTGTTGGTGTGTGTCTCACACATTTAGATACGAGTGTTTATGTGTGTGTGTCTCCTTCCCATTGAGATGCAGGTGTTGGTGTGTGTCTCATTGCCGTTCAGATGCAGGTGTTGGTGTGTGTCTCATTGCCGTTCAGATGCAGGTGTTGGTGTGTGTCTCATTGCCGTTCAGATGCAGGTGTTGGTGTGTGTCTCATTGCCGTTCAGATGCAGGTGTTGGTGTGTGTCTCATTGCCGTTCAGATGCAGGTGTTGGTGTGTGTCTCATTGCAGGTGTTGGTGTGTGTCTCATTCAGGTGTTGGTGTGTGTCTCATGCAGGTGTTGGTGTGTGTCTCATTGCCGTTCAGATGCAGGTGTTGGTGTGTGTCTCATTGCCGTTCAGATGCAGGTGTTGGTGTGTGTCTCATTGCCGTTCAGATGCAGGTGTTGGTGTGTGTCTCATTGCCGTTCAGATGCAGGTGTTGGTGTGTGTTACATTATCATTGTGATTCAGGTGTTAATGTCTCTCATTCCCATTCACATAACTAAGGCCTCTGTGTATAGCCTGCCCTGTATTGAGTTACCTGGCCATCTGTGGCCATACTGTGTCACTCTGTTTCCCCTAAGAGAAGGGAGAATGTTGTCTGCCACACAACACTGAATGAAGCATGCGGTTAAAGCTAATCGGATAATGACATTGGTAACATTTACCTCTATGGAAAGGTTGTTTTTTTGCATGTACATCATTACTGTAAGTGGTGATTATGTATCAGAATTTTTGTTCAACAACAGCAAACTGATAACAGGATGGTAAACTAGAACTTCATCAGATTGCAAACAAAGTGAGGACCATCGTTGTCTTTTATCAGTGTGATTCAGCGCTTTTCTGGGTTCTGGAATTATATGTTTTTGTATGTTCAGGGGGTATGTGTGCATTTGTGCTGATCTCTCTTCCATGGTCTATTTTCAGTGTGAATTCAGACTTGGGCACATTTTTTGTTTTTCACCCTTGTGATGATACCATACAAGATTAAAACACACACACACAACTCTTTAACTGACATTTTTTGTTTGTTTCATTTTGTTTTTCAAGCAACAAAGTGACATTGTCTACATCACAGGCAAGGATCATACCTTTCCATTTTCAGCAATCCCAATGAACAGGAAAAAATTCCCCTCCCCAATAAATTCTAATTCCTATACAATTAAGAAAAATACAGCAACTTTAGAGCCTATGTACCCATTCCCAATAACATATCATCATCATCATCATCATTGTTAATAGCTATATTATTAATATTGTTATGCTACTCTCTCTGCTTTAGCATGGAAATGGTTGTTTTTACAGTGACTGTAAAGGTGACACTCCAGCCCCATAGTTACGGACACTTCCTCTGAGATAACACAGGATTAATGAGCATCTTCGAGTAAAGAGATGTAAATCCCTTCCAACTGCCTCCATCTCAGCACACTGTAACCAACATGTTAAAGACATTACTCCTCTAGAAACTGATTGAAAAAAAATATGTTGGCTACAATATACCCGTTACATCATAACCCTCTAAAACAGGAACAATAAAGAGAGGTTTTACCAATTCTACAATACAAACCATTAAAAACAGAGCCTCTCATATGAGCCCTGATTCTCTAATGACACCAGTCTTGCGATAAAGATGAATAGAAAAACAAATAATTATAGATGGACAGCACTGATAAAAATACATCTTCATAAACTGAATTTTTCCCCTGCGGTTTTTTCATAGTTCAGATCTAACCTAGAGAACTGGTATACAGATCAGATATAATACCAATGAAAAGGTTCACACTCGAGTTACTCTGGGTTGAATCATTTTGGAGGCCGTCCAATAACCCACCTGTCCCATCTCAGAGTCCTGAGCCAAGGGCATTGGACAGATTACAGGACTGGAGTGTCTCCTTGATTGTTATGAAAATCTATTACAAAAAAAGCATTGTAAAGGAACAAAAAGCACTTCCAGCATTATAGCAGACAAGTTCATTATGAAAAAATTGACTTTTTCCCAGCAGCAGTGTGAATTGAGTCATGTTTCATCATTGTCTGTGTGTACGATCCACACATGCAGATTGTATTTTGGCACCAATTGCCATCAGAAGAAGGTCTTTTTTAAAAGGGCAAAAGTGCATACCCCCCTATGTGAGCATAAGTGGTAAATTCCAGCCCTAGAATGGGTCTACATACACCATCAAGCTCCAAGGGGGGGTTGTACCGTTACAGAATTGTACATCCGCAGACACAAAAAAGCTATATATAAATGAGCAGGATCTCTAGTCTGCATGTATATCCCAGACAGCACTATGGGGGAATAAAAACAGACAGACAGACAGGCACTTGAGTGTTTTTGCTGATGCATAGCTACAGCGTGTAAAGCGAGGTTTCTCTACAGTGCGAAAGAGAGGGAAGGATACAGACGTGACGGTGCTTGGTACTACCCTGTGCTGGAAAGACATGGGGAAGCTGCTGGGAGTGACAGGGGCGGGCCGTTCAACTTCACTCAACCTGAGGATAACAGACTCGGACATGGGAGCGGAGGGGGAACAGATATGGGGTAGTGTCTGGGGCGCTGGCAGCTGTCCAGCGTGACCTTCTGCATGGTGACACCCACAGGTTTTTGCACACACAAGGTATTAAGAGAGATGTGCCTGCGCTAATCTTTTAATGGGATCGATCACACCAATCCCATGCAGTCAGGTCCGTTTGAGCGTGAGGCGCGATCTGAACGAGCCCGGCTCTGATCCACTCAAGCGTCTTTGTGATGTGCGACTGTGACAACGTTCATCTGCGCAGTGCTGCGCTAGGCCTTTCTCCTGTGTGCAGCAGTCATCCTTACCCTGATTGTTTCCAGCCCATGTGCATTAGTGGGGATCAGACTATGGACTTGTGTGAAAGCGTTTGTATCCGCCAGATTACATATGTCCTGACTCATGTTTGTATTACTGTACGTGAGCATTTATGTACACTCTACACACACATAAACACACACACACTTATGAGCCTTGGGGTGTGAGTACGAGCCTGTACATGTGTTGTGATGCTGTAGAGTGACTGACGGAGGGAGTTTGGTGTTGGGCAAAGAGTGACAGAGAGTTATTAGTCAGATTTCTGCAGCAGGCACAGCGTAAAGTGAAGAGGCTACTCTTTAAATGCTTCTAACACGATAAGGCCATCTGATTATAATTACTTATATTACTTTTTCATTTTTCCTGTTTTTAATGTCTTCACTATAGTTTTACTACAAAACAAGCTTGAAAAGACAAATTATATACTTTTCTGTCATACCAGCTCTTGATAAACAGAACATTTTCTTTGTAAAAATGGCTACAATCAAAAATGAGGCACTTTTTAAAAGTTGTATTCATATTTAGTTGTCATAATTATACTATATATATTTTGCTTTATCTGTTATTAGATTCAATTTAGTTCATTTCTTTTTTGTTTATTTTACTTTCTGGTTATGATGAAAGAAAAAACATTATTGGCTCTTGGTTGGCAGTCAGAGTCTCGATACCCTATTCTGATTGGCTGTAGGGTTCCCTTGCTATGGGATTGAAATTGCCAAGTCATTTGGCACGCACTCCCATTGGCTGTGGCAACCAAAGGACTGAAAGCAAAAGTAAAACGTAAATCAGCATTCTCAAAGTGCTTCAGGGGCTTGTCCAGCTCCTCGGGCTCTGAGAGTGTCCGAGATGCACACCCAACCCCTCCGGTCTCCGTTGGCAGCCAGACGAGGACTGGAGATTTGGCTTCCTCAGAGTCCGCTTTTCCACAGCTCCAGCAGGAAGGGGAAAGGCATCAACATTCTACAAAGATGAGAGAGATGCCTTCAGTGAAATGGGAGAATCATAATGAAAAGGGGATGAATCCAGGAGAAAATGACTTTAATTCACCTCACCATGAAGAGAACATGTCGAAAAGCATCACAAACAAAGCATCCACTAGGTATACCTACCCACTTTCCCCACCTCCTTACCGCAATTATTTGGTATTAATATCTAGTGAATGGTATCTGTTCCTCATCAGGAGAGCCTCTCCAAGGTAATAACGGCACAAAGTATAGCAGATGTGCCTACACAGCAAAGCCCAAAACAAACAGCGAGCACAGGACGCAACTGCAGGGCCACACCATGCGAGCAGAGACAGACAGAGAGGGTGAGCGAGACAGAGACGGAGTGGGGCATGTGGGGGCACATACTGCAGGGGAGCACATGCCCGGCACACGGGCGCTTAACGCGAGGGAGGAGACATGGCTCATTCTTCAGCATTATTTCCACGGGAGCACTGCTCATATCAAGGTCTATTTGTCCTTTTCCTCGTTTGTTCAGGTTTCACAACAACCTTTGATTTCCTAGTTGTTGTGAGACAGTGCAGCACAGTAGAAGCACCCACTTTAAACATCACAAAATGCATTTAATCAGAGAAGGGTGGAGGGGGGGCTATTTCTGCTGTAACATGTCATGTTCCCAAATTCACACACAAACACAGTATTGTTTTGGTACCTCCTGTACAGACGATAAAACCATAAGTTCGGCACTAGACGTATTTAGGCTACAGAGAGGACCGAGTGAGAAAATTCAGCAGACCACCAGAGCCTGACATAAGCAGAAACATGTTGATATGTATTATGATATATATTTAATTAGTTCAAATGAAGGATTAAATCGGAGAAACCAATCAGATGTAAGTGAATCTGTTGTGATATCATAAGACTGATGGCAGAAATACATCTGTTTGAAGGACACACTAATAAACGAAAAATACAGAATGAATTTAAAAAAACTGAGGAAATTTGGAGGGATGTGCCAAATGTCCTCTCCTGATTCTCTTACTCACCCTCTAATTCCCAAAAAGTGTGCCTCCGTATTTTCCCCCTTTATGCCCTCCCTTTCAACATGCTATATTTAGTCCCCCTGGCACAGGCTGTACTGAGTGCCTCATTCAGCCTCAAAGAACCGCATGCATCTCCACAAAACTGTACACACACACACACACACACAAGCACTAACGAATACACCCTCTTACATTCACACACACACACACCCACACACACACAAGCACTAACGAATGCACCCTCTTACATTCTCACACACACACACACACACACACACACACACTGTAACTGTAGCTGGAAAAATGAAAAAAGGATTCTGGCTGTAAATCATTCAAGATTGAGCCAGGTCCCATACATATTTCAGCATGTACAGTATATCTGAAATTGTCAACGACCATGCACTTTTATATGGCAAGATTACTGTGTGTGGGTCTGTGTGTGTTTTGGTATCTTAATGCCATTCTGTCTGTGAGTCTGTCAGCGTTAGCGCATTCATGTGTGAGTGTGTTCCAGTGCATTGACACTGTTGGTGTCTGTCAGTCACTCAGTCCTGTGGCCCAGCCTCTGTCACTCATTCTGATGTCTAGGAATATATGGCGGCTTATGTAACAATGTTTGCAAAGTGTGTGTGTGTGTGTGTGTGCGGGTGTGTTTGTGAAATAGAGAGTGCATGCTAGTGTGTGCAAGTCACCACACTAGTATGAAGCAACCCACAGCCTTGACACAGACCTGTATGACACACATTCCCTACACGAATCACACCATAGTGCTGAACACACAGTTTCATTTTATGCACACACACACACACACACACACACACACACACACACACACACACACACACACACACACACACACACACACACACACACACACACACACACACACACACACAAGGGGGGTCGGGGGTCTAAGGGACTTGCGCAATGGACATGCCCGCTGCAGAGAAATCAGGGGTATTGAGAAAGAAGGGTAAAGGGAGAGAGCCTGGGGGAGGACAGACAAGGAGCCAGTGCTACAAGTTTATGAAAGAGAGTGCAAGCATGTGTGATCATGCACACATCAGAGTGTAACTGTGTACAGGAATGTGTGTGTTTCTGTGTGTGAGACAGTGCCTGTAAGATTCTCTTGTGTCTGGGGATCCTTGCTGAGGACATACTGTCCTGCATTGAGAGTGGGACAGCCAAGCCAAGGGGAGCAAAGGGTGAGGGGAAAAATATAGAAGAGGATCCCAAATCAAACACAGGGGCTTGCAGCAATGGGAAAGGCCCTACAGCAGCCCGCCCCCCTGCCTCCTGCTGACTCAGCTCACTCAGCACACCAGTTCTGCCACTTTCTGCCACACAGTCGAAGAAACATCCAGAATACCCTTCCCATGTGATTTACCGTCTGCCTCTGTTTATGTCTTTCTCCTTTTCATCCCATTTCACTGAAGTTCCAGGTCATAGATTTAGCTAAAGCAGGACAGTGTACAGCCAAGGGCACCCATGCCTTTAGCACAATGCAAAAAGAACCTCCAATATTAAGTAAGATCTAACCTATATTTTTTCTGCCTCATCACACTTACAAACAAAAAAAAATTCATGTGACTCAAGTTTTACCTCAACCCTTTATTTTCTGACAGGCAACTTCTGTTTTGCAACCTCTGGGACTTTCACTGGTGGAAATCATGTATATGGGTCACTGCCAAAGTGAGATATTCAAACTTTTACCATAGTTCAAAAACCAAGTGAAATCAGACCAAACATTTGGAAATATAGCAACGTTGCAAGGCGGAAAGACAACCCCAGTCAGTCAGCTCACCCGTGTCCACTGTCAGCCCACCTTGTTGCATTGCTCTCTACATACGCTCGCATCTGCTGATAAATTAGACAATTATTAATAGAGCGTGGAGTGGCACCCCAGCAATCCCCCCCCAGCATCCCCCCCTCCCCCACTGCAAGGCCCACCTCCAGCAGTTTTATATTACCACCGGTAACCTTAGTCCCTTAATTCACAGGAGGGCGCTTCTGTGAATCTGTGTGCAGGGCCGAGGCGGCCCGCCAGGCTTGCCGTACATGGCACCGCAAATATTTATTTATGAGCTGGGGCTAGAGGCTGGGGCCTGGGGGAGGCGGAACAGGGCCTTCCTTTTTCCTGTCTCCAGCGCTCCCGAGAAAAAGAATCCTACTCCTCTTCTTCCTCCTCCTGGTGCCGTTCACGGCCCCCTGAGCTCCCAGGCATTTGCAGTGTCGTGTTTCTTGCTCTTTCCCCTAATTAAAAAATGTTTTCATCCCTGCAGAGGGTATGGGGCATCGGCGTGACGTAGACGCGGGTCTGTGCGCTCAGACTGTCGGTGTCGCTGAGGTATGAGTGGAGATGGAGCCCTCTGGACCGGCTGGTCAGGGGGATAATAAAAGCCAGTAAAGGCAGGTCGTAAAGCATGTCAGAGTACCGCTGCTGTTTTTAAACCAAGGAAGCGATTATGTTCCTCTCCAACTGCCCCTGCAGCCTAATGGCACCAGCTTTGACAGGACAAAACCACACACACACACACACACACACACACACACACACACACACACACACACACACACACACACACACACACACACACACACACACACACACACACATTAGATCAAGAAAAATCACCTCTTATAATTACATTGTTTTTCTTTTTTAAATCAAATTTTGTAATCATGTTTTTATTAAACAATTTAAAAATCAACAGGATAAATTATAAATTTGTCTGGCAGTTAAACTTCACCTGGGATCTGTGCATTTAGTTATGACTGTCACATCAAAATGAAGGCTTTAAATCGTGCTCATTTTTCAATCCCTGCCACTGGCATGAAGTACAATTTTTAATAAAATGGACCCAATAACACAATATGTGTTCAAAACACTGGTGCAAATGAATACCACATTCAGACATAATCAAGCAACAGCTGACATAACTGGTGATTACACTGACAAATGCAGGTTTAACTGTGAACAAGATATTTGCCAGGTGCAATGCAACTGCACTGCAACATGACAAAGAGGTACAAGGCTAGGCTTCATTTACTAGTCGCTTATCGATCCCTGAATTGCATCAATGTTGCCCCGTAATGCATCTATGATCATCTCAGGAGACAGTAAAAGACGCCTGAAGGCAGTTCTTGTTACGTCCTCTCCACTCGCTTGCCGTCAATGCATCCTCAACTCCCTCAAGCCTAATTTCCACTTGGTCCTCTCCTGGAACTGTTAATGAATTCGTATGCGGCTCGATCCCTCTCCCCCGCCATGAGTCAACGCTTTTATAACCGCTAATGCATCAAAGATTAGTTTCTCCATCCGCCGACCACTACAGCAGAGAACATTTTGTGACTGACATTAATTACAGACCCTCTACTCTCATCTAGTGTTATACAATTGTTCCTGTCCTCTGTACCTTTTCTGGGAAATAAACTGCTAATAGTCAACAGTCAGGTGCAAACCTCTTTGAATATTCAAATGTTTTATAATGAGGGAAAAGGAGGTGTTTAGACTGCTGCCAAGCCAAGGCATTAATTAAATGTGTTAGTGAATAAAATATGAGGATATTCTACACAATCTCTTGATATCAGGAGGTTTTTGTGCAGGAGGTCCCAAACAGCCATTTGGAATACAGTAAATAACAAAATCAAATATAATTTGAGCCGAGTGTTTTAATGACTGCCAGCACAAATGTGTGCCACACTTTCGGCTTCCCATCCAGCAAAGCACAATCTTTCTGAACATTAATGTGCACCACAGTCAGGAATCAAGTTCTTATATAATTGTCTCTTTTCCCATCCAAGGTGGGAAGACTGGAGTCTGGAAGGTATTTCCAGCCTCACTGCAGACCAACATCTCATACAGTCGGCCATGTCCCTGAGGTCTGCCTGTTACTGGGCTGTGCTAGTTTTTCAGTCCTCATGCAGTAACTGCGCAGCACAGATGGCGAGATACAGAGTGAGCAGAAAGTGACTGCACAGGTTTTTTTTAACAATCACATGGCAATTCTTGCCATTTCAAATTCAGAGGGTGCTATAGCAAGAGGATGGGCACACAATTATGACTGGTAAAACCTAAATGGCTGGTAAAAATGCGCAGATAAAAAGTTGTGCCCAATTCTCTTTTGTTGGCAAAGCCGGGACCTCCAAAAAGAATGGTAGAGTGGCTCTGAGCCACAAAAGCCCCTATTCTAGTACCACAGTTAAAAAATAGCAGTACAAACCGATTTGCCCATGAATGAAAATGCATGAAAATAAGTGCATTCCACTGCAATTGTATATTAGTGGTCTTAATGTCCTATCTACATAATGCAACAAACTTTGCTACATACTGGTATTAAATCTATACTATCCAATTCCATCTTTCAATGGCATGATCGGTCAGATTCTGAAACACCTGGGGTGACCACTGTTGAATACATTTTTCAGGGTACAGCTGAATTTGGGCTTGCAGGAAGGGGTCCTGCTGTCCCCGTCCCTCTGACAAATAGTATCAGATAGCAGAGTCAGAGAGGAGGAGAAACGGTGCCTAATATTAAGTGTAATTAGCAGATGCTATGTCACTCCCATCCTCTATCTCCATTCACACACTGACTGAATTCTGACATGCCCCAGTCTCCCTTCTCTCTCTCACGCTTTCCCTCTCTCTCTCTCTGTTATATACGGCTGTTTGTTCATGCGGGTTTTTTTGTTTAGGAGTGATTGGTCTTCCTGTGCCAGCTAATTTGCCATTCCGGTTTCTGGCCCTCGGTTGTAATACTTTCACTCACTCACTCACTCAGTCACTCACTCACACACGCACGCACGCACGCACGCACGCACAAACACACACAATAACACACAATAACACACACACACACACACACACACACAAAACACGCGCACGCACACACACACACACACACACACACACACACACACACACACACACACACACACACACACACACACACACACACACACACACACACACAGACAAACCCCTGCCCCCATCCCCTCACCTCCTAAACACCCTGTGTGAGAAATGGCTCATTACTGGACTTTAATCAGCTTTGCTCCCTGAACGCCCACTGGCGATAAGCTCTTTATAGACAAACCCAGTTAGAGCACAGCACAGTGTTCAGGGCAAAAACCACACACAGATAATTATTTCTGGTGAAGAATCATCCTACCTCACACAGCTACAAATCAGATGGGATGGAGATGGGGTTGGGGCTGGGGGTTTTACTGAATGAATGCACAAGCCAAGGGAAAAACAATGGCAGGGTCAGGGGAGGGATGGCGGGAGGAACCTCTGGTTCTTTCTGGCCCTGTTTCTCGTCATTATGTATTCTTATGTTCTTATGAGAAATCTCTGATTGAAAATTCCTTTGCCTCCACAGACCTATTGTGTGAGGTCTGGAACTGGCGCACATCACAGACCCTAACCCATTTCCACGGTCACATGGCCAGTGTTACTCCCTGTATTACTGCTGTGATTGGGCCTTGCTGCTGAAGGGTGAGAGAGGTCACTGCAACCTTTAAATGGCCCGGCCCAAGCTCTCTTTACACTCCTGTCTCAGTGGTACAATGCTTACATTACATTATCTCACACTCACACACTCACACACACACACACGAACATACAACCTCGTACTCACTTGGGCGTAATTCTGTCAATTGTCCACACAGACTGACACTAGCCACAAAAATGTTCATCTACAGACAAAGAATCTAAAATGAAACACCATTCTTGGTCACATTTCCTTCAGTGCTCCACATGAGTAGGATTTTGCTTCCTCTTCCAGAATTTGATTGGTCAGGGGATCAACCTTAACCAATCCAATTCAGGGAATGGAATTCACAAACACGTGTATTCTCACGTATAAACAAGTCTGGAGGAAGAACGTGGCATGGGGATTAAGACTACATAAGCGCTTGTCTGTAGTACGCAACTCATGTTCTGTAGTGTCAGCAGTGACCCACTGACTCGTACAGCAGGCGGAAGTATCTCATCACTGCATGCTGTGCATATGTGACAGAGCGCAAGCCCAGCACTGTATGTGACGCTGAATGTCACAGGCCCAGTTCTGCCTTTGTATTACAGCAACCTCACGTGTACAGCTGTGTGGGATGCTGGGAAGGGAATCAGTGTCAGCAGAGGCTTGAGGGTTAAAATCATGAAAACGGGCAGAGCTGCTGGACCTACTTCCATGCCTACTTCGCTAGTCCAGCAATACATTTACGGATTCAATGTTTTACAGAGTGTACCTTTAAAAATACCCTGGGGAATTAAACTGCCCTCTAGGAAAATATATATACAAACTCATTACAACATAGTACATAACAGGAGGTACACTGCTGTTTCACTCTTGAGCAAAGAGCCCCACTTCAACATCCTCAGTGAAATCCAGATGTGTAATAATTGTGCGCATTAAAAGTGCTGATAGGGGCAAGAGGAAACACTGCCTGACCGATGAGGAAGACTTTCCATTGTTCCTGAAACAGAGGCTGTACAGGGGACCCTTTGCCACACACAGAGAAAACCACAAAGTTCTGTTTACTTCGCTGCTGCACCCTCCTTATCGTGCCATCTTTCTCTCACTCTCTTCATCTGCTGTTCAGCAGCCCTTATGCTTTGGAGGAATGAGGAAATTCAAGTCTTTCTCTCCCGTTCGACCCCAGCGTTAAATCAGGTCACCAACACAAGCACCACTTCAGACTGCTTTATGGATTCTCTCACAAAGCAGAGGACGCAGACAGAAAATACACATGCTGTGCGTCTGTGTGTGTGTGTGGGGGGGGGGGGGCAGCAAAAAGACTAGCTAATCAAAGACAAAGCAGCAGATGGATAAAAAAGATGTGGTTATTATGGACAGGAAGAAGCTGATAAAGGAAGAAAAAGATGAGAGAGAGCACAAGATAAAGCGATAGACAGAGTGAGGCATGCCAAATGCAGGAGGGAGGGGGAGAACCAGCAAGAGAGGGAAAAGGGTGGGTGAGCATGACATTCAGAAAAACACACACACACAGATATGGACAGACAGAGAGAAAACAACACCATCATTAGTGTCACTAAGGAGACGGTGCAAACCAGACTCTCTTTGATGATGGAAAAATCAAAGTCCAAAATAACCTCACCCTCTTTTTCTCAATATTTGTTTCCTTGTGGCTATTCAGTCACAGTGATAAGTGCACCACCTCTGCATTTGTCACCTCTCTCCATTCAGAGGAGTGTGCACTGTGAGTGACTTTGTTTGACTGTGATTATTGAGCAATGAAAACCTTTTGGACTTCATTAAAATGTAATCAATCTTAGCCAGCTCCACTAAATGTAGAGCACCAGCCACAAGCATAGACAGATAGCTATCCTCTTTGACTGCTGAACTGGGTTATTACTGAATAGTGACATTATTCAGATGACCAGAAGCGATACTTTTGTTTGTGGCTGTGCTCTTTTCTGTGATCAGTCTGTGTCTCTCTCTCTCATTCTAAAATCAGGGATTAAGCTCTCTATTCATCTCTTACACTATGAAATCCTCCCATTTCCTTTTCTCTCTCGCTGTAGTCAATGGGAGATTAGATGACAAAAGTGACTACCTCATGCAACCAAGTATAAGGGCACAAAACCAGCAAGACCCGTGCAATGACCCTACATATACTAGCCTGTGCACACAGCCAAACAAATACACACATATGCACACACGCATGAACATACACAAACAGTACTTAACTCTGAAGCAACGGCTTACTCACTGCACACAAGCATCACATTGTCACCGGCGAGGGGTACTCAGTGCTGTTGACACCAGCTGAACTCTGCTCCACCCAAGGCAAGCAGATGATGACGCCTGGCAGCGTGTGGCAGGGGACAGGATGGGGACTGGAGCGAGGGAATTACGTGTATATTGTTTTATTGTCCCGCGCTGCTGACCTCTGTGCTCCAAGTATCACCAGAAACATATTATATTTACTGCCTTGTGCTCCAGCGCTCTGTGTTGTTTTGCTCCTCCATAAGCTCGACTCTGTTCTCCACTGAGCTGCATGGCATTGCAAACTCTGCTGTTGTACTACATTAGGCTTAGCTGAGTGCTAAAGAGGCACATCATGCAGAGTCTGGCAGGGCTGCACTGAGTGTCAGAGGGTTGGATCTGGGGCTGAATGGGTTTGTGTTCCATTCAGGTTCTTGTACCTATGCACATGGCGTCACTGCTTTTTCCCCACATACGAACAAACAAAAGAATATGTGCACATATGAAGGCAACGGTACATAGTCATCATAAAAACTACAGCATATATCAGAAGGACTGTGCTGATTTGTATGTGCTGTGGTCAAGCTGCTCAAGTCAAGCTCTGTGCTGCATTGAACAGAACCTAGCTGCGTCTCACACCTCCCTAAAGCTTACCCTGTCTCACATCACCCAGGGATCAGGCCCCTGTTGAATTTTCCACCTGCCTGTTCATCTGGGCCCGGCTCTACGCCAAACAGTGTCTGCATCAGGACAGCACCGCTCTGTAGAGACAGCGCTAAAAACCCAGTGTCAATGCAAAGCACAAATGTATTCAAATGTTTCAAAAACTGCACTGCGTCTTTCCCTCTGCCCTTAAACAGACCCACCCAAACCTTGTCTTGACTCAGACTGATGATAGTTTGGCTGAATACCAACCAAACAACTGTCAGTTATGCCCCAGAAATCAGCTGCACGCTCTGCGGTGCTATTAATACCTAGCTAGCATGTAGTACTCTGTGCATTTGCGTAACCCTCTGTAAAAATGTCACAGCTACATGGAGCAAATATTAAGAAACTCTGGCTTGTTTCTTGCTGCCACACGCTCCCAGTGTCCCGCCTGTCAGTGCCGTGCTGTTAGAGAGTGCAAGCATACACTGTGCCACTGCAGAAGTGTTAGATTACACTGCACCATACTTCAAAGCGATGGTGGAGCACGGCACGCTGAATACAAATAGACAGTCTCTCAGTGATGCCCACTGCTGGCCCCAGAGGGCGGGGGCTCCAAAGCAGCTCCTACCTATGACACCCTCAGAAATAGGAGGGTCAGTTCATTTACGTCATTGACTGAAAGGTGGAGGTCAGCTGAATCAGGTTGTCCGGGTGTGAGTGGAACTGAGACCTCCGTAACAGAGACAAGGTCTGTCCACGTGTCCCTCACCAGCCATGAGTGGACTGGGAACCACAGGGACCTCTAGCTCTACTCAACGCTGAGCACGGACCTCCAGGCCTACTCTACCGCTGGTTGAGCAGGGGAGGCAGAGAGAGGGTGATAACTGTAACAATAATGTGATAGTGTGTTTACTCTGCTCACTGTTGACTCAGCCTACACACAAAACCCAGGAGAGACCAGGGCTAGTGAACTCAATTAGCTCTGTCTGGCTCAGTTGTGATTAAGAGAAGTAGAATTAAGGCAGAGATTTATTTAGTCTGTAGCTACTTTGTATTCTAATCCTGGTGTGGAAATGTCAGGTTACAGTTACATAAAGGGTCACTAGCCTGTCTGCTGATGGATCAGGCAACGGCACGGTGCCGTGTGTGTGAGTGTGTGTGTATTGGGGGAGGGGTGGAAGCAGTGGTTAAAGCTGCAGCGTCTACAATGTAGCGCCTCCACAGTGAATTTTTTGAGTGTAGCAGTGTGTGGAGGTGGGAGGGGGTGTTAAATCAGAGGAACCCCATATCCCCCACTCACTCCTATACTGTAAGCAGCAGGGGGGAGGGTGGGGAGAAGGAATGGCAAAACATGCAGAAAAATATCTGGGCTTTTCCCGCAGTGTGATATCAAATTTGGACTACGCCAATGCCTCTCCTGAACTGACAGGAGGTTGCAGCAATACAGGCTGCCTATGCAATCCACTATCTTCGTAGATAGGGGACTGCTTAGGCAGGTACAATTATTATAAGGTGAATAACACCTTTAAACCATTTTCAATGGCTTTTAACTGTTGAAATGATAAGAAGTTAAAATCCATACACAGGTAAAACTGCTTGGTGCTGTGAAAATACTGATGACAGTTACACATAGCATCAATAACAGCAATAGCATTTAGCGATTGAAGCAAGAGTGGTGTAACTAAAAGATCATTTCCCTGGAGATAAAAAAAAAATAAAATAATGTGTTTATACATACATGCAGAGTCATACACATTCTACTCACTGGTACTAGCTTTGTTTACAAGAGTGAGAGCTTAGGTTTGCTGACCATGAGTATACTTAGGAATAGTTCTGAGAAGCAAATCACTAACTCCTTTCATACAGCCAGTCTTGCTCCATACTGCTATGGAACATTTCCATTTAGGGGCCATGTGTGAATGATAGCCACAGTCAGTTCTGCTAAAAAGTTTATCCGGTTTATTCCTCCCCTCAAGACCCACTACTACGATTTCTGCAAATGTTTCTCTATAGTAATAGTGAAGTAATTATATCTTCAGTAACATGGTAATTATACATATTTTGTGTGAAATGGGCTACAAACATATTATTGATTTTTATATTTTGGTGCTGGGAGGCTGTGAGATAGCTAGATTAGCCTCTGAAACACACCCTAACCACCATACCTGTATAACTATTTCCACTCTCCCAGACACAGTGACCATCTAGTCAGCAGATTTAAAAAAAACATGAATTAATACAACCACTTCCAGCGTATCTCAGCAGCCTTGAAACAGAAACCCAAAAATTCAAACAAAACCAACTCAAGGCACCACAGCAATGTTATTAAAACATTTTATCGTGAAAAGAAATTAAGCCAACGGTTATTAATGTTTTCCAGGATGTTTCAAATTTGTGTTAAATTAACTGTCAGGGAAAATTCTAAACTTTTACAAAATTCTTTGTTAGCTGAAACGCTTAAATGATAAATTATTACACCCTAAGCTGTAAGTTCCGCTCCCATGAGCCAACATATGCTGTGTTCCTCTGCGCTACATTGCACTGTTTGTAACTCTGCACCCCTCCTGTCTCCCAGTGACTCTTGTGTCATAGGACAGAGGAAGTGTTAAAGGGCCGGGCCCATTTTTTGGCGCTGAAATGTGTGCGGGTGCCGGTGTTACGGGGCAGTAATGCCCTGACTGATGACATCAGATGTGCAGTGTGGAGCCACGGAGCCAGACTGTGCAGGGAAACGCCAGCAGGAAACTCAAATCCTCCGGCCTTTATGCACATACTTCTGCATCACCATCACTCCCCATAAACCACACACACAATAACATGCACACACACATATGAACAAACACACACACACTCACACCACAACAGCCAAACATAAAAGTGCCCATAAAAAAGTCCACAAATATACACAAACACTGGCAGCCTCTCACAGTGATGCAAAGTAAACACACACTCACTGCCTCTCCTAAGAGCAAAAAGTAAGCCCACATGTGTGCTGGCACGCGCACACACACACACGCACACA
This sequence comes from Albula goreensis, assembly GCA_022829145.1. Taxonomy (NCBI): domain Eukaryota; kingdom Metazoa; phylum Chordata; class Actinopteri; order Albuliformes; family Albulidae; genus Albula; species Albula goreensis. The sequence continues at coordinate 29,181,795 of CM040746.1, read as the reverse complement.
CACACACACACACATACACAAGAACATGGGAAAACCAGGTACACACATGCACAAACATACACACATACACACATAAGCATGCATGGACACAAGGGTAAAAAGACACATGCATGTCTACACACACACAAAAACGCTAACTATATGCTAACTTCTAGGTACACAGAATAAACCCAAAACCATTCATTCATGTACCCATTTGCACACACAAACATACACAAATGCACACACATGCCTGCACGCGTACACGCACACACCCGCACACACTCACACACATGCTGCCTCTCACAACAGCACACAGTAAACAGACACCCTCAGACGCTCCCCTCCCATACCAGCGGCGGTGCGCACTGCCAGCCCAGGCACGGTTACAGCCACGGCCTCACAGTGCCGGCTCTGTTCAGACACAGCCAGCAGCCGAGAGACAGAGCTGGAGCCACGCCAGGGAAAATCCCCACCATTACCACCCATCATAATTTGCTAACGAAAAAAATAAATACATAAATGAAGCACTTAATTGCTTCCAAACCCAGCTAGAATCTAAAAGATCAATTTGCGTCACGTCATGCTCACTGCTGTTTTCATCATTACCACCAAGGCAACTTCCCATTTACTCCAAGTCTATTTTTATCAGCTTTCTCTTTCCCTGCTTAGAGAGACTCTGTACAGAGCCAAAAAATAACGAAAGGAAAGACCCACCTGTATTTCAAACTCTCAGATCAAAAAAACAGCAAACGCCATTTTTGACACATTTGTCCGAACTCAAAACAGTTTCTCCGGAATTCCGAAGAATATCAATGGGGTAACCAGGCACAATACCCTAAAAACTTAGACTTGGTTACTTTCATTGAAATGGTTTCAATGAAAACAGCCATTTAAATTCAGAAAGTAAATTAAGTCAGACCCACAGGGGCTTGTTAAGTTTTTATAGACATTTCAAGATGATGATTAATGTAAATTATGTAATATAATATAATAACAGTCCTGTAAAGTCAGTGCTAGACAGTACCCAGGCTACGACAAAGCAACAATTGATAAGATCTGTTAGAGAGCGACTGCTTCCCACAGACATTCAGACAATGGCGCGCATCAGATCAGTGACTTCTGTGTAATCCGGCGCCAGGTGGTAATGAATACAAACATATATTGACCCTGCTCGCTTAGTTGGGTTGCAGTAAGTAAGTTGCATTATTGAATAGCTGCTCTCCCTATTTCAGATGAATGATCCATGGGGAGGTAGGCAGTAGGGAGAACAGAGAAGGGAGGTCAGGAGAAAAGAACAAACACAGTTTGTCTCCTTAATACATTGTTACGGCACAATAATAGCAACACTGAACAAGTCAAAATAAGGACTATAATCACATCTCCAGTCAGAGAATGATACAAGTGATCTTAAATCTCTCAACACTGAAATTAAAACAAAGAACTGCAAAGTTATAACGTCCCTCCCTACACCCTTACCTGTGCCATCCTTGCTACCATTCTGGTGGGTCCTCAGCTCCTCTGACTTGTAGAAATCGATGCTAGCATAGGTGTTGAGATTCGAGGCAGCACCGTTTCCCCCTCCACCTCCTACTGCCCCTCCCACTGCCCCTCCGCTGAGCACGGTGGAGTAGAGGCGAGAAGGCAGGGTCTGGGCAGCTGCGGGCCCTTCCATAGCTGAATGTGGGTTCTCCTTGTTAACAAGGTCCAAGTCAATGTAGTTGAGGCCTTGCTCCATGGATGAAGCTTGGGTAGTGGGTGCAATGGGTGGCCCGGAGCTGATGCATTGAGAGGGGACCTCAGCTGCTGCTCCGTTACCCCAGAGCATGCTGTCGAACCCAAGCCTGCGTGCCACTGCCTGTGTGTGCTCAGGGAAAAGGGACGAGGAGGAGGATGAGCAAGAGGTGGAGGAGGAGGGGGTAAGTAGGGGTGGGGAGGCCAGGAAAGTTTCAGAACAATGTCGTCGCCGACCCTGAGGGTCAGCTCTGATCACCTTGGCCCCTTGGTCTGGGTTCAAGCCAGCCTTGGGAAGTGGGAAGTCCAAACCTAGCCCCAAACCTAGTTCAGGTCCTGATTGGTCCTGTCTGCCTGGAGAAGGAGGCTTAGGGACAACAGCTGAGCTGGGCGTGGTGGCTGCATTCAGACTGAAGGCCATCTCTGTGTAGTCACCACATGAGGTTGGAGATTCAGTCGTGCTGTTCTTCCTGGGCCCTGCCTCTGCCCCTTCCTCTGATCGTAGGGGCATCCTGCCCTCGTCCCTAGCCTTAGGGGCTACCCCTGTGGGGGTTGCGGGGCTTGAGAAAGAAGGGAACCCTAAAGGCGTCAAAGAGAGGGGGGAGGGAGAAGGGGAGGGGCCCAAATCCATATTGACATATTCTGAGGCAGTGGGAGGGGTGAGTGGGGTAGACGGACTGCGAGGGAGGGGCAGGAAACCAGCCAGGCAGGAGGTGGGTCGGTGTAGGGGCCTGGAAGGTCCCGGAGGTAGTGACACACCTGTACCCTGGCCCCTCCCTCCTGCTCCTCCTCTTCCCATTCTGTCTGCCCTGAACTCAATGCTGACATATTCCCCGGGGCTCTTGGGCTCTGGGGGTAGAGGCGTCTCCCGGACCCTGGGAAGAGTGTTGGCTTTTGACACATCGACGAACAAGCTGACTGGTCTCCTGCTCTGGTGTTGCTGCTGTCCCTGCTGCTGGCTCCCTGACACACGTCTCTGCTGGAGACCCCTGTCTTTCGTGCTTCTGCCCGCTGGTGCCCCCGCAGGCTGGGCCGACTTCTCTTCGGACTCCCCAAGGCTCTCGCTGCTGGCTGAGCTGGACGAATAGGAAGATGAGGACAAAGACTGGTGGCGTCCCACCACGGGCCCTGTAGGGGGCTCCTGTCTGCTGTGGTTGGCCACTCCAGGGGATGCACCTCCACCCCTGCTGCTGCTGCCACTGGGCCTCTTTCCTCGGCCAGCATCGTCTTCAAAGTGTGCAGGAGGCATGTGCTTGTAAGACCGGGGCAGGGAGTAGTATGAGTAAACCATTTTTGGGGGAGGCTGCTGCTGGTGCTGTTCCGGGTGCGGGAGGCCCTCAGGTGGCGGGGGTGTGCTGTTAGCAGACCGGGCACTAATGGGCGACATGTTCATGTAGTCACTGCCAGCCCTGCTGTCTGCACTGCTGCTACCCACCCAGGCTCCCCCATCCCTCGTTGGTCTGGGGAGCAGCTGCTGTTGGGCGACATCATCATGTACCCGTCCGAGCCGGTGGGGGGTGGCCGGATCTGCTGTGGGGGGGACACGCTGTTGTTTGGTGTCATGGCCATGTAGTCATCAGCGGGCTTGGAGCCTGAATCAGAGACTGCCACTGAGAGAGACTGGGAGAGCGAGACAGGGGGCGCTGTCACTCCAGGCAGCATGGACATGTATCCATTATCGACCCCTCCTCCAGCTCCCCCGCCTTCTCCAACTTTCTCTCGAAACTCCCCAGCCACATCCAGGTACACGCTAGCCCCTGCCCCTGCACTCGTGCCAGAGTCTCGACGGGAGGTGAAGGACTCACGGCTCGCACTCCGGGACATGACAGCGTAGTTGTCCTCCTCAACCTCCTCATCGCCCCTCCGGCGTGGGGTGAGGCGGTCCAAGGCCATGGGGGGCAGGGAGGCCCGCTTGCTGAGCAGCCTGCGCTCTGCCTCACTCTCACGGCTAGAAGAGCGTCGTAGCACTCTGCGGGTGGGCGGGTGGGAAGCCTGGGACTGCAGGGACCCCGGACGAACCACCCCGCTGGCCCATCATGATGTAGTTTGAGGCCTCTTCACCCAGAGGGTGGTAACTGAGGCTACCAGCGGAGGCCCCTGGCAGGTCAGGCGTCAGGAGGGAGTGCTCCCCAGGGCTAGAGCCGTACTCGTCAGAGGAGCCATAGTCACTAGGGGAGCCTGAGACTGAGGTGCGGTGAGGCACGCGTCCGTAGGCACCAGCTGCTCCTCCCCCTCCACTTCCTCCTCCTCCACCTGCCACCCCTCCAAACTCAGAACCATGGCCAGAGCTGGAGGAGAGGCTAGGGGCAGGGGAGGGGGTAGGGGTGGAGGTGGAACGCATTAATGTGTGTGGGGTCTTGGCAGGGGTGGGCAGACGTGCACTCTTGGACCTGAGGATAGGGGTGGTGGAGCAGGAACCGTTGGGACTGGAGCCTGGCAGCGTTCCTCCTGCTGCCGTGCCACTCTCCTCCACCTTTCCACCATCACTTGCTGTGCGTGCCCTCGGGAAACTGTGGCGGGGTGTGGGGGACGTGTTGTTGCTGCTGGGCCCCCCAGGAGTCTCTGTGCGGGGCCGACGGGTGAAGCCCACCTGGCTGGGGGGCGGATTAGGATGATGGCGGCGGGAGGGCACACTGATGGGGTTGGAGGCCGTGGCACCTCCACCAGCAGCTGAAGCAGACTGGGACTTGCTGCGCTGGCGGAATTCCTCGCTCAAGGCCTTCATGGCCTCCAGCAGGGTCTCATGCATGTTCTGGGCCACCACCGAATCCTCCACCTGCATCCAGAACTCGCCAGGTCCAGTCACCGCCGAGCGGCCCACCTCCACGAAGAAGAAGTTCTCAGAGTGGCCGCAGCGGCGAACGTTCATGAGCTGCAGTACCACTGCTGCTGCATCCGAGTTGAGCTTGACAAAGTTGACTGTCTTCTCCGTCAGGCACAGCCGATAGATGCCCACTAGGTTCTTAGCTTGCCCCAGACCTTTGGGCCACACCTTGACCTGCCACACCTCCTTGAAGGCAGGGCCGGGAGAGGGCACCCCATAGTCGCCACCACTGCCATTGTCACTGGGGGTTTTACCTGTGGAAGGGGAGAGCAAAGTTGTGATTAGTATTTGAGCAAAAATTGAGAAAGAAATGCATGAGAGCAAGGAGAAAAAATGAAGCAGGGATCACATTTCTTTGTAGCAAATGCAAGACAGAAGATCGGGTGAGAGCACCGCTATGTACAAAGCTCAAAAGAATCAAATGTTAATCAAGCAGTGCCAATCATCAGTTTCCTCTTATAAATTTCTTCTTTTTCCGTATGAGCAAGCGCTAGCTTGCACAGACACTAAAACACCCACATTTTCCAACTCAGTGACCTGCTTATTCACTTCCCACACCTGCATGGAAATCTGTTGAGGGTTCAGACACATCAAAAGATGATGACAACTGACAATAGACCATGGAAAAAACACCAGTGTTTTCAGCTGTTTAGCAAAATCAAGTCTTTATTACTACCCCTATCCACATGGCCAATGCAGCATGCCCACCCACATAAGGTTTTAAAGTGATGTTTTCACATTTATTCCTGACTCCATGTCACTGCTGCTCATGTGGCTATCAGCATGTCCATCCTGTGCACATGCTAATAACCATATAGTCTTGAACCTTGAAGATAAATAGGACAATGTATAATCAGATGTAGCATCACACAGCTGGATGGGTTTAATTTGGAAGGTATACTGTAAACCATGACACTTGCAAAGTAGATTGGGTGTCTGCAGGCTGTGTGCACCAGCTGAATATCTCTGGGGCAACGGCTGTGCAGCTCAGTTGGTGGACTGCAGAGTGAAATGAAGCATTGCTCACTGTATGTCCTTCTTCTGTTGTTGTTTTTTGTACATTATATAAAATCAAGTATTTCAGTATACTGAACCAAGTGAGCCTGAAAGGCTGACGATAATTGTTGTTGATTTAAAGACAATACTATGGCTGGTTTACAAGTCAGCTGGTTAACTTAACAGTATGAACAGATGTAATTATCTTTTTATATAATGATATATGCTTTCTTAACCAACACCTGCTTTCTGTGCCTACAAGATTTGCAAAGTATCTGTGAGTATGGTGTTAGTAGTATTCTCAAAGGGACCGGAACAGCCTTCCTTTGGTGTTGATTTATATTACTGTGGTGAACTGTGAGTTTCTGCAGTAGTCTATCACGAAGATGACTTTGTGAGTGAAAGACAGGTTTATTTTATGTTATTTTATGATTTGTATACAGTTTCATCAACAGCAGTCATGAGCCAAGTGCATGCCAGCATGACAGGCCTAATGCTAAGGTTAACATGGGTTCAGTGTGGCCTTTGGGTGGCTCACAGTCAAAGCACCTGTTGTGGTGTGGCTGGGGGACCTACAGTTGAGTGTGCACGGTCCAGACACGCAATCACCAGCTATTGCTAGAGGTACAGGTTAAGCCAGTTAGAATCCTCAGTCTCATCTCTCTATAGTGGCCTCAACTGGCCGCCGCAGCACCAGCAAGTCACATGGACAGTGTATAAAGGAAGTAGGCTGCTGGAGACAGTGACTGGATCGAGCGCATAGACAGTACTTCGGTTTTGGTGGGGAAAAGAGAAAAATGCAAAAATAGAAGAAAGAGTCGTATGGAGTGGCCGTATGTAAATTTACATTTGAAATGTTGCAAATCTTTCTCTTTTTAAACATGGTCTACCAAGCCTATAAAATGCAATTAGCACCTCCGTAGCCATAATGCAGCACTGTGAAAGAGGGCCATCTGTGTGACTAGAACAGGCACATATCTGCTTCAGCAGGACAGGCCACTACCGATTTAAGTTTTTGGCTGTTAACTATCTAAACTAGCTATGCTAGTAACCAGGGTTCAGTTAGAAGTTTTACCAGTCATAAAAACCAGTTTTGTTAACTGAGCACTAGGGACTCAGTTAAGTTAGTCTTAAGGCCCTATTGAACAAACTGTCATGCCCCATAAAAGGCAACAGTCTCCCTCAATCTACATTGACCGCATGAGGAACAGAGCGATAATAACCAGGGGTACCGCTGAAGTGACAAAGATGCAATTGACCTGGAATAGGAGGAGGTAGGAGGAAGAATGAGAAGAAAGGAAGAAAAAGGAAATAAAGAATAAGTGGATTATGGACAATATTGATGAAGGTAGTGAAGATTAAAGGAGAAGAATGAGAATAAGAAGGAAAACAAGAACAAAGAGAAGCAGAAACAGAAGGAGAAGAAAAAGAGGAGGAAGAAGAAGAAGAAAAAGGTGGAGAGGTTAAGACAGGATGTTTGGGGTACTTATTGTGTGACTGTACAAAATTTGATCTTTAGTCTGTTCTTTGAAATGAAATGTTTATAAAGACTCATCCCTGAGTCATGCTGGTTATTTATGCAGGAAATTCAGAAAAAGGCTCAACTCTCGATACTACAATGCTATGAACATTATGCCGCAAACCCATAACTTGGGTGGCTTGCTTAACTGTCATCGCTATCTGATAATTAAAAAAACATTTATAAAATAAATAAAATAATTGGACTTATGGAAAATCTGGCCTAACTCTTGAATGATTCAGGCCTCTTGTGTAAGAGTTAAAGATTGGTTAAGCTTGGTTAGGTATCCAATACAATTACTGAGACACCACACATAATTGTAACTGTCTCTACATTGGTACAAAGTTAAAAAACTGCTCTGCCTGTGCCTGAATTTCACTTAAGTGATGTTGCCACCCTGCGCTCTTCCCACCAGTCTTAACTAAGTTCATATTTGTGGACATGTTTGTTTTGCTGTACCTCCACTGTGCTGGCCAATCACAACCATATGTATGAATGACAGAGCGTATACCGAAACAGAACTCGCTTCTTGTCTGACTCATATTTCCGCTCAAGCTTCCAAACATCTACTTGCGGGCACGAAAGAGGAAACCTGCATGTATGCCTTTCCCTTTTTTCCCCCCCAATCCAATGGTGAGCTATTATTTTGGGGGCCCAGAATAACTTGCACAGCTGAAGGCTTGCACAAGGCTGTGATTGTACAGACTATTGTTTCTAAAGCGCATCTCTCACACTGCAAAGTTTGGACACATTGGCTTTTTTAATTGCCTGAAGGTCACTGCCTGAAGTCAGAAGTGAGCAAATATTCACACACATGGGAAGAGACAGGAGACACAGCCAGACTGACCAGGGAGGGAGAAAGATGGGAGAGAGATAGAGTGAGAAAGAAAGAGATGGGAGAGGCTGTTAGCAATGGGGTACAGAGAGTAAAGAAGAGGTACTGAAAATAGCTTAGCACAGGGGTGGGCAAGTCTTGTCCATTAGGCCCAGTGTATGCAGGTTACCCTTGTTCAAATAGGCTAATTAGCTGCACACACAAACACCATTTTACTTGTACATTACACCACAGTAAAATGATTCACATTGGGACACAGGAATATTCTTCAGCTGTCATTCATGGGCTTATAAAGAAATTAAGTGAAATGTTCATATCACATAAATGACTGAGCTGATTAAATGGTTAGGAGCAGAAGCTGAAAGCATGAAATCCAGACACAGATACAGCCTTCTCTGCCCAGGTTCAGCCTGACACTCATCTTGAAAGGGGAGTTCACCGGCTATCTACATACATTACACTGCACCACATGCATCAGATAAGCTTTGAAGACATGAAGGGCCCTTCAGCCCTCCCTTTGATATTCCTGCCACTACTCCCAATGGGACAACACAAAAAAACAGGTAAAGGGAGAAAACATTTAAAAAATTATTGGTTGAACTACACAGCACATGCACCCCTGTGTGATTTTGTGCTGAGCTGAGGTACAGTGGACATAATAAGGCATACATACTACATCCTAGCCATCCCTGGAGAAGGAGGTTTGCAAACAAATTCTTCAGATAACACATACTGGAAAGGATGTTTGGTAGGTGGTGAGTTACATTTTAAATAATCAAACAGATTAATCTAAAAAAAGAAGGAGCTGCAGAACACATCCTGCAGTCAACTGATAAAAAATATTGGTGCATTACTGGATAAATAAACAATTGTATGTCAAAATACAGTTAATTAAGAAACAGAACCTCAGTTTCAAATACAATGCAGTTTTATACATTCTATATTCCAAAATAAACAAAAATAGCTAAGGCATTCTTGCAAACACCCTTTTTTGAATTATTAGCACTGCCGACTCAAGGATGTAAAATGACAAATAAGGAATTCACACACATTTAAAAGAGCTTTGGTAGAGTGCAGACTGGCCAGCACATACAGCCAGCCACTGAGGACCACTCTTCTCGCCCCAGCCCACTGCCCACATCTTTCTGTCCAAAGTTAGGCTCATTGGCAGTGAGGTGTGGAAATCCCTACCAACTGAAACCCTCTCCCCCTTATGCTCTGCCGCTGTAGGATCTGGCACAGTCCGGATTCACTTCTAGGCCATGGGGATGTCACTGTGCTGAGAAGCAGCGCTTGAGCATTAGTCACCTGACAGCCCTGTGATCCCTTTATTTTGAAATTTTGGCAGGCTCATTTGTCAACACACTAAGAGTCCAGGCTTGAGTAAGTTGACTGCACATAGGAATTACGCAATTCTGTCAGATGTGTTTGCAAGTTAGAAACTGTAGTTCAATATGAAAACCACATCACACGCAGTGAGGATAGCAGATGAATAGAATTTGACACAGAACTCATTTCTCATACAGCCTGTTTTTCTTCCTCATCTATGTGATACATCAGAATTTTCTGGAATTCATATTCGGCTAGAGAGAAGCTTCTTAAACTGTTCTTCTCATCTTATTCCACCTTTTCAGACCAAGATCTAATTCTCAATATGGTTTTTCTTCTTCAATATTTTGGAAATGCACAAACATCACCTGCTGATGCATAAAACTATTGGGTGTTAATGATGACAAAAAAGCACGACAGACAAACATATATGAGATCACAGCGGCCTTAATAACATGATGCACACTATCACATAACTAAATTGCTGTTCTCTCACCAAGAATGTAATAATAAGAGTGGTGATTATGATGATGTCAATGATGACTCCTTAAAGACTAATATTAAGCCTGAATGAAGGACAACCTATGACCGCACGTGCCTGGTGTTAGCATCAAGGGACAATATGAATGACTGAATTACAGCAAGTCTGGTACACTGCTACACAGAATACTGATACAGTGCAAGTCATTTTAAATAATGAGATGAGCCTTGGAAAACATATACCCTACCCAGCTTAAAAATACCTCTTCAGGCAAGTTTTATTCACTCATCCTTTACTTCTGCTTACACCTGGAGATCAACAGTAATCCATCCCCACCTTTTCCATCCAAAGGAGATTAATGCATGAGATTATAAGTGAGTCTCATTAGTTCTCTGACATGGCAGTATATCGCACTGGCCATTATCAAAAGGGTTTTTTATTGGGGCCATAAGAGCCGTTTGGAATTCTCACATGAAACCACACTCACCACTGGGATATTGACAACCCTGACCATTAGCCGCAATGACGCACTGATTATTATGATTCAGCCTCCTCGTGAAAGTAGGTCACAAACAGCAGTGCAGAAGGGTAAAGCGCAGTTGGGTGAGGAATGGCCTTGGTGCAATCCACAACCCTGTCAAGCGCCATGCAGTCTACAGTCATAACGTACACTGCTTGCGTGTTGTGGTGTTCTGACATACAGTGACTGTATAGTAAAAAGTCGTTTCCAGTCGACTGTCAAGCGCAGCCTAGTCAAGCCTGCTGCAGGAAATAGTGGCAAGGCATCATTGACCCAAGTGATTTGATTGTGTATTAGGTTACTGTTGGGGATCAATAGCAACAAGCTGCAAAACCACATCATGGAACAAACCAAGAAAAACAACAGGAGGGAAATCAATATAATAGAAAGAAAAACGCAGGTGAAGATTCAAGTCTCATTGTGCACATACTGGGAGAAGATTATTGACAGCAGCAAAATGTGACCCAAGGGATGGACATTATACTTGAATTCAAGCCCATTTTCAGACCGTTTTTTTCCTCTCCCATGAGGAGTGGGGGAGAGGCAGGGGTGCGGACAAAGCTGTGGGACAGCTGTGTGTTTGTGTATGTCAATCTCTAGGGAGGAAAAAAAGAGGCTCTACTGGGCAAATGTCCCTGTCCATCTCTTACCCACACTCCCCCTCAGCACCCACCCTAGAGACAGAGTTCACCAACACCTCTGGTGTGGTTCATTTCACACATGTGGTTTTTGTTATCACGGCACACACATCAGGCTCGGAGCTATTTACTTTGTTGGGGGAAAGGGGGGTTGAATGAGGGGTTATTGGTTGAATGGCCGGCCCTGTTGTTTCTGCAACCACTTGAAGGTTGCGATGCAGATATTAACTCTGGTCTTCATAAATGCGCTCAGTGCATTCACATCCATACCATTCCAATGACCACAGTCAGGGTTTACAGTGACCATGGCCATAGTTGATGTCCTGGTCTCAAAATAACCATGCCACATATTGTACATATCATAATATAACTTTACTGTAGGTGAGCACAGCAAAACATCTGAAATGAAGTTATCTATGTCAGAAGGCAAAAAGTGGGCCTTGCTTTCTAAAACATTTTAAGACAGGGCTGAACATTTTGTTAATTTTCCTTTTTTTACATGTTTTGTGAGACTTGAGCTGAGTGAGCACTAACCCTTTTTTTGTGCAAAAAACACACTTCACTGGTTAAGTTTTCTCTGGACTAATATTTACACTAAAGAATGTCATCTATACAGTTGGTCAGCAGGGCTCTGCTGTGCTATCCTGGCATGCCATAGGTAGGTAGCACAGTGGTGAGGCGTCCACCCAAAGGGAGTAATTACACCACACTGTCAATGTTGACAGTGGCTCATCTCAATTCCTAATGACTCAATAGGAGGTGACGATGTGTCTTTATTTTGAATAATGGCCGTTGGGCTCTTTGTCCAAAACTACCATCATGACAAAAGATGGGTCAACAAACAGTGGGTGGGAATCTGACATTCCCATGCCAAGCTATATTCAGATACCTCTTTTGGTGCTTGAAACAATGGGATACAAATTCTCCTAAAATCAGACTGTTATCTTCTATGAGTTTTCAATAACACTTTTAGAACAGTGGTACAATTTTCAATTTTAGCGCAAATGGGGCTGCTACTTTTTTGAGATGGGAGTGCATTTTAAGGAGAATTTCCAAATTTGGTGTCTGCAGAGTGTACACACTTAATTCTCTAGTGACTAATGACTGTTGGTATTATTACTCGAACCAGTAAGTTGTACAATTAATTAGCAATTATTTGACCGTGATAATACCAGATTTGATAGTAACTGAAATCATGCAAATGGAAATGCAAGAAAGATGGATTTTTTGTTTTACTCTCTATGAGGGGAAAGATTATTTTCAAGAGTTCCAGAAAGCAGAGAATTTTTAGTAGTAGGCAATGTAGTTCAATATATTAGAGAAAAAACAATGAGTAGACCAGCAAGGCTCGTTTCAGGACAAATGATCGGGATGGATTTGTGGTTGTTTAATAATTTAAGAGATTTAGGAGACTTTATTGAAAATATTACAGGATAACCCACCAGGCATCTATCCTTTCTTATGTTGGATTATGCAGGTAAGGCTAATTTTACAGTTAATGATCACAATTTAAACTGATACTTTCAGTGGTCACAGAAGCCTACATGTTCAAAGGGATACGCCAAATGCAGGCCAGATTATGATGTGTGTAGAAGAATTTTGTATGCAGACCAGCAGCCCCCTGTGATCTGGCTCAATGCATTGGATTTAAGTGCTAAAATAGCATTGTGATCCCAATGGTAATGTCCTGTCATTGCAACAACAATTACTGCCTAATTAGGGAGATGAGCACTGCTTTAGGAGGTTTAATCTTTTAACACTGCCTACCAGAAAGATCAAGACTCCACCACCAGCTTTAGGTAAACACTAAAGCTAAAGATTGAAATGCATGGTGCCATTCCACACAACAGCTGAACATTTGTATTGCTCTATGTGGTTCAATACCACAGAAGAATAGTAACATGCACACTGCATTTTCAAGCTACAGTATGTAACTAAAATATACCTTGCCGTCTCATAATGCAGAACACTGAAATGAGCTGTTCTTTCTCACACTGCAGCAGTACACTAAAATGCAAGTTCTACAGTGCTACACTCTGAATGCTGACTGTGACAGACTGTGCATTTCTTTCATCAAAGTGAAGCATAACTTGCTTAGCTTTCATGGTCAAATTTGCATCAGTGATGACAAAGCGCATAATTTTTAGTACATGTTATTCCATATGGCTCACCCTGTCTCATACCCACTCCCTCGATTGAGTAGTCAGCCTATAAATGAGGCTTGCGTGATGTTCTACTGGTTTAGTAATGTTAACAAGAGTCTAGGCATTTAGTATTTAATGAATGGCAAACCCATACTGCTAAAGGAAGAATTAATGTTTAAAAATTAAGCACTTGTTTTGAAAAACAGTGACATGTGCACTGTTACAGAAAGCCTGACAGTAAGAGTGATGTCGAGTAAATTGGCCAGGTTGGGAGTACTAAAATTAAGTGCTTGTTTTGAAAAGCACCACTGATTTTATTAGGTGGTCGGTAGCAATAATCCAAGTGAAGGACAACATGGTATCATGGTCCACTGCCAGTGCACAGGTCAAACAGCCTTCTCTAATCTGAGTTGATTCTGGCAATGGCACTAGCAACAACTTCATTCAGAGGATCCATTCCAGAATGAACCTGTACTTGGAGACAGTAAAGTGAAAAAAAAAGATTGCCTGCTGACTGATGTACTGCAATTTTACAAATTTTTCACGTTGGATTTGGTCAGACCTTTCTCTGGGTTGTGGTTATATATGGAGTTAGTCAGAGGAAAATGACACTTCAGTGTGGTGCTTTTTTCATTTGTTTGATGTGCAAAGTAATCAAACACGCAAATTTAGGGTGTGAAAAAGTTACTGCCCCCCCATAGTGAACTCAACCCAATTAAAGGCATAATTAGGTTCAGCTGTTAGAATGCTTTGGTAAACAATTAGTTCTCATTTGAGCCAGCTCTGCCCTGGAGTGGCCATCCTGCCAAAATCTCTCTAAGAGAAAGGCATGAAGTCATCACGAAGAACCCTGCAATAAAATCTTTTTACCTGTGCTAAGGTGAGTCAGAAAACACAGGTTGCTAAGAGGAATGTGAATGCTCATCTCAAGTGGCCACAAAGCACCTTGATGTACCAGACGAGTTCTGGAACAGTGTTTTTCAATGGATAGATTAGTCTTAATCATAACATTTTGGGTGACATGAGCCCTGTTATGTCGCAGTAAAAGCCCCATACCAACAGGCGAGCATGGCAGAGGTAGCGCTGAGGATCTGTGATGCTCGGCTACTTCAGGAGCTGGAAAACTCGGCATCACTGACAGAACCCTCTATTCTGCTGTGGAAAAGAAGATGCTACAGAAGAGTGTCACACCATCCTCCTATGAGCTGAAGCCTGGATATGCTAGAAGACAATAAGGCACCAACAGGTCTTCATAAGAATGGTTTAAGTATAAGACATTTAAATTTATGGGATTAATTAAAATCCCATAAATTAAGTCCCTACCAAAATCCCACCGAGATGTTGCGGCAGTGTGTAAAAGGAGCGGTTCATGTTTAAAAACTCACAAATGTCAAAGAGTTGATGAGCTGGAGCAGTTCTGCATAGAGGAGTGGCCAATAAATTCCTCCGCAGTGCCATGAGAGAATGATCATAACTACAGGAAGCATTTGGTTGCAGTCATCTGAACTGCTAAAGGTGGCTTGACCAGTTTTTGAGTGGAAGGGGGTGATTACTTTTTCCCCCACACGGGCACTAGGTGTTACACAACTTACTTTCTAAATAAATAGCAGACCTATCAAAAGCCCTTGCGCTTTTTGTTCTTTCATGTAAACTTTTATCTAATGTCAGGTGTTGATTGAAGATTTGATAACAGTTGGTCTAAAGAATATGCAAAAATGCAAAAAAGGGGGGGAAAGTACTTTTCCATACATTAGGCATTTTGTGTCTAAAGAGTTTAGACGCAAAAACATTTCAGTAAAATGTACTTTCCTGCAATCAATGCTGCTCCTTTGTTTGATATACAGAGAGTGGTGGCATGGTCCAGGTCAGCAGGATGGTTCAAGTGTCAGGAGGAAAATAATGTCAGAGCCCTATGGCTCATTTCCTGGTCTCTTCCTCACTTCAATTCCTACAATGGGAATTCTGTAGTAAGTTAGTGTGGCTGAAGCACTAGTTTCAAACCTAGCTGATGCTCAGCTGAAAGTAACAGTGAAACCACTTCAAACCGTTTCCACCCAAGGTGAATTTCTACATCCCAAAACACTGGGGGACACTGTCAGGAGTGCACAACAGACTGCCATTCAGCTGTCAGGTGTGTGTCATGTGTCAGATGCTTAACACCCAAGGTCCTGTCCTGTGAAAAACAGATTTCATTGCATCCACTGATTCATTGATATCAGTTGTATATTTGTCAATTTATGTACAATACCAAGTTTCTTTATGCTCATGAATGACCGTGACATGGCAGTACATGCTGTACTGCTGTGGTCCTCAACCTAAAAACAATAAATAATAATCAATGAGGACTGTTTAAATATACATTCTCCTGGATCATCTCCCCTACCTCTACTCTTCACTCCCCCACATGACGGGTGTGAATACTTTTGACTTCAACTATACATGTGAGGTTCAGATTACACCATAAACTATAGTTGCAGGGGAAAACTCCTAGGTTATAGCTGGTCTCAGCAACTCCTCCCACCCTGGCCAACTCACTCCACATCACTCTTACTGTCAGGCTTTCTGTAAGAGCACACTGTTTGAGGGCTCCAAATATACAGAAACAGAGGAGAGACTCTCCCCCTTACCTGTTATTTTTTTTGCTCCACCATATTCACAAGCTGTGCTCAATGCCACAATTTCTACTGTCAAATAAGGAGAGACAAACTCATGCTCCCCTTAAAAACAAATGATGTCAGCCGCCACTTCTTTTCACACCACAGTCCAAAAGTTGAGTTTGCACATAAGAGTGAGAGGAAGGCATGACATCCACAGCTTTGCACAGTCACACAGTGGGTGTCCAGTTGACCAGTGGGGGGCCAGTCAGCATGGCATGGTCCAGATTTGATACCAAACCATGACACTGGAACAGTGCCTTAAAAGGGTGAGCTCACCTGCAGATGCCATACACTTAACATTTATACAAAACAAAGTATTGAGCAACCTAATATTTGGTGACACACCACCACCATTGCTTATTGTAATACAATGCTAAGCATGATATAGAATGCAAAAGTCATCCTCATAATGTAGGTACAAACAAATAATCAATGGGCACTGCTAGCTGCTCTCAGTGTTGCATGCAGCAATGTGTTTTCCGGTCTTCTTCACTCCGAAATGAGTGTGCATGTCTGCCCTTACAAGGGCAGCAGTATATCCAGCAGGCAGGGTACCCATGCATTCTGCTCCATGCTTAGTGCTATAAGACAAACAGATGAAAGTGTTCCTTCACCAAATACAGGTTGTAGGCTTAATTTCAGGGTGTTTTGTACCTGTCTGCAATTTGTCACACAACCTACATCTTCCAATTTGTGACCGTGTTTAAAAATGAAAGTTGGCAAATGGGAAGGGAAGGTATTACTCCATTGATAACACAAAGAACGATGGACATTGCTATTATGCTGTTAGCTTTCCACACAGTTACGGCTTTGGAAGTAGAGATATACACAAGCATAGTCTGGTGTGAGGTAAAGAAAATGACATACAGCAATAAACATATTATTACCAATTAATGCATTTAAGTTGTACATTTTACTTTTGCACAAACATGACTCAAGAGTTTTTCTCTTAACTCTGAACACGACAGCAACATCATGAGAGAGGGTGACAGACTTTAGACAGACAAGGACAGCCCAGCCTTCTCTATCCATGCCATGCATTATGTCACGTCTCCACATTAGTGAAGATCCTAAAGGAGTGAAAACAGAGAATTTAGACCTAAATAGCAGTCAGACATGCCAAAGACAGATGTAAAAACGTTTGCCCAACCGTCCAGTTGACAGTTATTTGTTTAGGTAAGTATTGAGATTGCTTTATGGTGACCAACTGGGATGGAAACCCTCTCCCCACCCCCCACCCCAAAAAAAAACAGCACTACACCACCCCTCTTCGCTGCTCTCTCTTTGTTTCAATCACCCTCATCAAAAGTAAGGAAACCAAAGAGATGCATTTCAGACAAATTATACAGTCCTGTATGGTTTGCAGTGTCTCTATGATGATTTCCATACCAATATTTCCATTATTGGGTGTATTGGGAGAGGGAAAAAAGTCTTCAGAACAGTACTTAACATCTACTCCCCCATATTGGCTGCAGTCTGGCTTCTCTGATCTGCAGCAGTCAGTCTAATTTTAGTGTTGAGTTTTTAATCAGCTCCTTATGTAACAACAGGTCAGGTATAAGTACCTTGAACCCAAATCTTTGTTTGCCAAGATTGCGTCACATGTTGTTTCATCACCAGACACCCCTCTGCAAGATATCTTGAGCCCTTAATTGACCACTGCCAAAGATGCTCATGTAAATTTGGTTCATAATGTACATTAATTTTGCTAATGGGAGGAATAATGACAGATATATTTCCGGGAGTAATAGTTACACTTGTAGCTTGCCAGATAGCATACAGCCAGACAACTGAATCTGCTTTTAATATATATTTGTTTTACCAAGACCGACATAGCCACCGAGTTAATGGAAAACAAAAATAAAAAAGAAATATTGCTTCAGTTTTGTAGCCTTGTAACCTATGCTTTTTTTTCAGTTTTAGGTGGTTAAACTACTGCATTTAATCCATTCAAGCTGCTAAACAAGATACCAAAAAAAGTTCACAAGCATTGGGAAAATGACCAAAGTGCGGTGTTTTTATGTCTTCGTTCAATGTCTACGCATACTGCAAACTCGGCAAAAACAAGCAAAGCAAATAAACTATTATCAAGCTCACACCACGCGGATTGGGGTGTTTCAGAGTGGTGGCCTCAGTCGACATAAAAATAAGGGGCTGTGTATTCAGGGTTTCTGATATTTTTTGCAGGCTAGGCAATAACACGACGGCTCAGTTGTTTTTACTTGATTTGTTGCCACTCTATTAGCGCCTAACTTGGGTTTTCATTCATATCGCAACTGTTTTTGCGAGTACTAACAGCCATATCGCGAGATAACAGGGTGGCGACCAGGATAAGGGCATATGTTCACTTGAACATGAGGAAAACAGTCAAGACCTCATTTTCCAATGCAGCGAAAGACTCCTCTCTTCCCTGACAGTAGCGTTATGCACTATATAGGCTATACGCAGGCATGCAGCCCAAACAGATCTTTGCAGTCAACACTGAAACACGTTAGGATACGGACCACAGTACTGCAAGCTAATGAAATTGGTACAAAATAGCAATACTGATAGCTAGTTAAAATCGTTCACAACACATGTTAGCAACATGCATGCAATAAAAACGTTGCTATCGATTGAGCTAGCAAGTTAATGCTTTTGCAAAACAGCGCGTGCAGCATGCAATGTGCTAGCTACATCCACACGTCTTTTTAAGTACAACCCAGACTTGCTTTAACTTCAGATGTAGAAACTGGTAATTGAAATAAACAGACGCATTGACGTGTTTCATTCAAAAGTGACAGAGATGCTGTTAATGCTGCAACATTTAAAGGGTGCCACGTTAACATAATTTACAGAATTAGGAAGTCTGGTATAGCAAACTGGAGAGACACATCGACCACTGGACATTGCGGTGCTTTCGCAGCAATCTCTCTCGCTTTGCAGACTTACTTTTACATTGAAGGTCCAACATGGCCTGAAACCATTCGTCCTGGTCCGCCTCACTCTCCGCCGCGATGGAAAAGCTCTCCGCGCGGGTATACAGCACTATCATGTGCTTGTTCTTTGAATCGGCCCGTTTATTGATATTGAAACACGTTTCCAGGTTGACGGTTTTTTTCGGGACAGGCGCTTTACCGCGGAATTTTTTCTCACTCTCGTAGTATTCAAGCCGAGCCGGGCCCCTATCTGAGGCCGCCCGAAGAACGAAGTATCGCCGGTGCATAGATTTTTGTTTACGGAGATAGCCACTCTTCCGAACGTCCTCGTAGCTTTGCTGTTCTGTTGCGTGGTTCTCCATTTCTGTGTAGATAGTTTCCTCGGGTTTTTTAATTAAAGCTAATGATAGTTTTAAAATCAGAGTTGCGATATGTTACATTTATATTATTTATTCATCCCCAATACCCCTCCCTCCCTCCTTCCTTCTTCTCAACAGATGCACTCGGGGAGAGAGGTTGAATGTGTGTGCCTGTAAAAAATTATGTATTTTTACGTTGTTTTCCTTTAGCTATCTTGCTAGCTAGCGAGCTAGCTACAACTGGTTCCGTCTCTCTGCTGCTGCACTCAGACGTGCATATGAGGCGATGTCTGCACGAAACTGCCCACTACTACTATTTAGAAGCTTGAGTACTTTAATCCCGTTTACTGTAGGGCACTGTACAGTCTACACTTATGCTGCCCCCACCCTGTTCCCCATCGCATCGTGCTACTGTGAAGACCTGTCAGTCAGCGCTTGTCTGTGAGTGTGAGAGCGCAAAAAGAGTAGCGCATGTATCTCAAATGCGTGTGCGGGCATCGTATTTCAGTTGCCATTCGGTCCAGATGAATCCATCTCAAAGCCACCTAAAAGTACCACATGCAAAGTTAAATAGGACCAACCTACTGCATTGCCCCGTTAGGGGGAAGAAATGCTGACACGTGTAATACAGTCTATTGTGTAAACTGAAAATCTCGAAATATCCTGTGCACAATTACTGTGTTGACATAACCACTGAAATGAATATATGACAGAATAGCATATGACAGTGTTATGAATACACGAGACCTCTTAATATCCCACATTTAAATAAAAACATTCTCACTACAGTATTGCGCGAATCCTTTAATCTCAACACACATAATGATAATGTCTATGCATCTTAATTACAGACATTTGTAAATATCTCCGTAGTATAAATTAACTATTTGAATATGTTCAGAGGCATACACCATAGGACCAGATAGAAGTGGAAAGCTTAAATCATATTTTTTCAATTTACATAGTAAATTATATACATATCACTGATATATTTAAAAATGATTTGTTCTACAAATAAAAATGAATTTATTTAACATATTTTAACACAGTGGCTCAGCATGGAATTTCATGTGGCAACACCACAAACATGACTTTGGAATCATGTTGAGGGTCTGTCCGTTTGTGACATCTGCTGGCAGTAATCTGTCATTGCACTTGGCGCACTTTCTTTGCCGTTCCGTTACGTGTCACAAAGGACAGGGCATTTAATGGATTGCAAGGTAAAACAGAGTCACGAAGGATTGTGAACACCTTATTCTCTTTTATTTATGGCAGTAAACTCCCAATTATCTTTGGGCATTCTTGAAATTCACAGGTGGTGAAAGGGTGTATGACTATGGGGTATGTGGATGACAATGACATTGTTTCACCAGATACTAAACATCTGCTCCCTGGGAAAAGGATATGTACACATATTAAATTCTGTCACACTGAAACAGAGTTGCAAATGCCATTTAGAAAAACTTTATTCCCAGGAAAATGAGTGCCTGACTGCAAGGAGCTGAGCAAAGGTGACAGTACTGAAGTCGTTTCTTATGAAACATTGGGAAACACAATCTGAATAATCAATACTGACCATTCATGATACCGAGGCATACAACCAGGTATCAGCTGCTATCTGATTCAGGATCAGCTACGCGTATCAACATACAGAGTACAGACATAAAGCATGCACACATTGGGTGTTCAAATGTTCTTTGAAACTTAAAAGTTACATAAAGACTGAATGAGCACACAGACACACAGAAACATTAGTTATGCATTCAACATATTGGCACAATTAATTTCCAAGAATTTCTAAATGGCCCTTTTTGCTGGAAAAAAAAAAGAATTTAGCTCTGCCACAGGAAAACATTTGGTCCATAACATAGGAACATACAAATTTCTTTTTTTACTTGTTTGATTTGCTTTACATTCAAAGACATCTCCAAGCCCTCCAAGCACATGCAGCCCGAGACTGTAATTACACATGGAAAAAGACAAAACAAAAATTTAACTAAAATACAAAATATATTCCTTATATATGGTATATGTTTTACATGTGGGAAGCCGTTCATTTATGGTCTCCTATCTACATGCATTAGGAGTTGTGGGGCTTCCATATCTTCATTATAAAAACAAAAATCTTAGCTCTGGCTGGATATTTAATTAAACTGTTATTAGATTTCTGTTGTCTGTTTTAAACTTGGTATGCATTTTCCTGTGTTTTTTATTTATTTAGTTTTTTGCTTATGTACAATGCCTCAAATAGGCCAAAAGCAAGCAGACTATTATATTACTGATGGATATTTCAGGAGTAGAAATGAGGTTCCATTGACAGGGTGCTGGTGGGACACAGAGTGTAGCAGGGGTGGATCCAGCCCATTTTCTGACCCCCCAATTACCACCCCATCCCACCCCACCTCAACTCCACAATCAATGAGCTTGAAGTCTTAATACTGTGAGCAAAAAGACAATGCAATCTGTGCATGTGGTCTTGGGTCTCTATCCACAGGCACTGGGTGACAGGTACTAGAAATGACCCCTGCAGAAGCCATGTGCACTTATGGCATGTTGCTCAGCCCTGGAGTGGCCCTGTGACCAGGCGGGACCAGGGATGTGCAGTGTCCTGTGCACACGCACACACACATGCACACACAGAGCAAGGGGAAGGCGCATATGGGTTTCCCTCCATCTCATGGCACAAACACTCAGGAAGTGTTGAAATGGCAGCCGAACATCCCCTCCACTGTGAGGTGAGTGGGAAGGACAATGGGGCGATGGGGTGGGCCCTCAATATCAGATGAAAGGGTTTCGTGAGGTTCCTCTGCTGGGATACACAGTCCCCTAAGAGACAGGCAGAGAATATGTCAGTTACTGTACATTGTTACATATTCAATGCGCTATAAATATTCATAGTTGTCTGTGGCAGAGCCCGTTTGTGTTTTTGTGGTGCTCGGAGGTGCTACTCACAGTGAAGGGGTTGACGGATACAGGAGCAGTTGCTCTTGGCTTGGATTCTGGGGCAGAGAAGGACGCAAAGCCTGCTCCAGAAAAAAAAGGAAAGAAAAAAACACTGGATGAAGACACATGATTGTGTAAGCTTAATATACTGTTCACATTAAGGTATTGCTGTTGAAATACTAAGAACATCAATTTGCAACCAGTGATCTGTGAAGTCATGGTATTTCTGGAACATGAATAGTCACATACAGAGATAAGACTACATTCTGTACAAATGAATGGCAGTGTACATGCCGTTACACAGTAATCACTTGCAATTATAAACGATGAAACCAATTCAGAGGCCTTGCGGATAGACAGCTTGTCCAGACAGCATAAGGTTGTAAGTTAAATGCACAGCTAACTCATTCCAAAGCTTTAAAAATTATACCCATTACTCAGCTCTCTTGTCAAGAGAGACAGATAAGTACACTGTGGGAAATACCTCTCCTCATCAAGTGGCTTCATGCCACAGACAATCTCCCAAGTCAGCAAGATCCAGACCTGGCTTTGTTATGAACTATGCACTGTCTAGCATATGCACACGCTACACATGGAGCGTTTGCTAAACAATCACCAGTAACAGTGTCCATAAATCAGAGTAATGATCACTTTAACTAAAAGATTGCCAAAAGTTTTTTTAAGAGTGCACTTTGGTACATACCATTCGCTTCTTGGTTGGTGTTTGGTGGTGCTGGGAATGCACTTTGGGTGCTGGGGGCTGGAAAGGTTGTGGACGGGGGGAAGACGGCAGAGGCGGTGGAGACAAACTTACTGGAGTCCCCTGTTAACCAGAGTCAGATTAGAATTTTTCAAACGGCAAAGAGCGATCATTAATTACACACATACAGGCCCAGGCCAAGCACAGCACTGGCACTTGCCTGTGGATGTGCTGCTGAAGGGGTTGCTGGAAGAAAGGGAAGGTTGTGTACTGGTGGTGGTGTTAAATGGATTGGGGAACGCTGATGGGGGGGGGGAAGAGAGAGAGAGAAAATGATGGTTTTGCCAGGGTCTTTGCCAACACACATTTTACTATTCCATAAATTTCATTACTTTGTAAAGCTGGAGCCTTACATAACTTTGACATGCCATACATGAAATGTTATATTGAACCTAGTCATCTGTAAAAGGTGCAATGGAGATAAAATAACTTGCTTTGTGTCATCAATAAACAGTAATGTTCCATCTAGGGTTCAAATCCATAACCCAAAGTTTTAAAGCTACTGCTGTTTATTATCTGTGCACCACATTCTGATTGTGAAAAAAGCTTTCAGTTATGAAATTAAAGAACATAAGTGACAGGTGAAACATAAAAATAACAGATTCAGTATTCATTTATAACTTGTCCTACTTGGAAAGCTTTGGGGGCTGGACACTGGATCTGCCAGACCAGGGGAACTGCCAGCAGTAAAATTAGAGACAGAAAGAGAGAGGAAACAGAATTATGTTAATCTAACTGAATGAACAAATAAATGCCATATCAATCCTTTAATTGGGAACACATAACATTTCCAATTTTACATAATAAGAGCCTACCTGGTAGGAGTAGAGCTTGAGGAGATTCTGTTACCAAAGACTGAGCTATATTGTGGTGGACCACCAGGGGGTGCTGTTTGAATAGACAAATAGGGACCATTACACACTTAGCCTTCAGATCTGCTTCAGTCATTGCTGGAATGCTGTTATACAAGTTATGAATGATTTCTAGTGGGATATTTGACCATTCTTCAAGAATGAAAGCTTGTGATATTTACATCTGGTGATTGTTTTAATTCATTCTGGTGTTCATGAAAGTTCTCTGAAATCGGGTTAACTGTGTAAAGAGTGTTATCATCTTGGAATATGGAAAAAACTAGCGCAATAGCTTACACCTAAGTTTGGTAAAATGGCTTCACATTCCTTGAGCATAATTCATCCATGCAGAGGAGAAATGTGACCCCACAACACAAACAAACTCCCACAAGATGGCCGCCAGAACAATAGCAAAAATACCACCATATTTAACAGTTGGGAACAGGTAATGTGGGTTGAAAACATTTTTATCAAACCAGATGTTGGAGAGAGAAAACGATGACTCATCAGATCATTTTACCTTCTTTTACTAGTTTCTTCTACTAGTTTTGTTCTCTTATTTTGCAGTTTGAGTACAAAATATCTTACCAATTACAAATTCTGTTAAATCTTTCATGTTTAAGAAACTAATATATTAAAGTGTTTTTGCAGTGTTAAAACATCTCTGATAAGATAAAAAAAATGGTAATTAATATTGATAGTAAACAGATTTGTTGACTCCTTTTTCATTGTTTAGTTACTTCAAAATGAGTACTTCTCATTTTATGTTTCTATTATGTGGTCTACTGTATATTCATTGTGAGGACTTACACTTCACAATATCAGTACTGTATTAATGCATTCCTACAGAGACATATGTTCAACTGATGAGCCAGCATTTTCATAAACTCAACTTTCATAAACTCACATGCACAGGAAACAAGGTGTTTTGGTTGGATAACAGTACAGCTCACAGTAGCTTTGCCCTGTATGGTCTCAGCCTCAAATGACCTAACACTGGTTGCTGAATGCATTCTCTACCTTCCTCTCACATATGGGAAAGGGACATAACAGTGAGTGTCTTACCTGTCCCTGAACTTTCAGAGAAAACGCTATCCAGTTGTGACAGGGCCGCATACCTGTCCTGGGAGTGGGGAACAGGTGGAGTGGGACTGGGCACTGGGTGCTGCTGGCTAAGGCCCCCAAAATCTACACTTAAGGATTTGGGGAAAGCCCTGAAGGGGGCAGGACCTCCAACAGAGGAGACAGATCGACCTGAGCCAATCAAAAACAGGCATGTCATCAATGAAAGGATTCAGTTTACAATATTTGCATTTACCAACATGCAATAGCCAATCCTGTATAAAATTTCAAAATTATTTCTTGTCCATTTGAAAGCATATCTGAAGAACTGTATTGTCTAAAACATTCCTTCTTACTTACATTTAAATCATTCTAAATGGAATCAGACAAATGTTCACAACAGTTGTTATTTGACATTAAGAGTTCAACAACTGAGGCCAATACCCAAGTATTTTTGCATCCATTGATTTATGTGATTTTAACTTAACAGTGATGTGCTACAGTTATCTGAATGAGTTATCTATGAACAGCATTTCAGTTTTGTTTTAGCATTTACAATAATATAATTCCTTTTTTAAAATACTTTTTGAGTTTTACATATGATTCACTGCCCCCATTCTCTCCATACAATTAATGTATGCATAGTAAAAAAATAATACTGTTCTAATAGTTGCAGTTGATTGGTGCTTTATTCTTATACTGGATTCCTATATGCTGGAAGACTCATTCCAGCACCAAGGCACATTTGGGCCATACTGGTTACAGGTGGTGGCCCAGTGATTTCACACTTCTTGTCCACCGCCTGTATATGTCTATATCCATATCCAAGGCATCAAGAGGGTCATGGAATGATTCCCTACTCTGTGGGAATCAGTTTTAATACAGAACATAAAATTTGCCATGTATTTTTACATGTAAAGAAACATGTTATTAAAAATGGATTTGATCACAGTCTGCAGTGTTTGATATTTGCTCCAAATACCATCAGGAGATCTTTAAAGTAGTTTTTATCCAGCAGGGAACACTCTGACTGGGGCTTCTCTGATCTCAGGCTTTGAACTGATGAGCTCTTGAGCAAAAAGTCCAGTCTCATTCTTCACTGTGTAAGGAGAGGCTAGCATGAGGGCACACACACACATACACACACACACATACACACACACACATACACGCACACACATATACAATTTCTCCACAAGTCATGTCAGAAAGTCACACTATTTGTGAAGAGTCGTTGTCTTAGGTGGGCTCCTTTTCACAACAGTAACACCTGCCTAAAAGCATATCCCATGCTACGTAGTTATGAGTCCTGGCATCTGTTTACTGCTTTGCTCTGGTGCATCTACTCATTGTTTAATGATGCAGTACAACCATATACAACTTCTGTGAATTCTTCTAAAAACATTTGGAGGAGCCTGCACAACACTCAGGCATTAGGGACTACATGCTACATTAGCAATTACATTTCAAAGAATGCAGTTAAATAAATAGGAGATCCAAGTGGTGATTTTTTTCTTTTCTCCAGCTCTCACTCAGTTCTTACAAAGCCACTGCACATTTAACACAATCAATTCATTAATATAACATGATGAAATACATCATTTCCTGCCCTAATGCTCACACGCACACATATTTTTTTCAGTGCCTTACCTAAGGTGAAGCTGTTTTTAAAAGTGCTACTGGCTGATTGGGAGAAGGAGAAAAGGACCAGGCGAAATGCATGAAGAAGGGGAGCAACAGGATAGAAGGAGTTAAGAGGAGAAAACAAGAAAAGGAGAAAATTGTCACTTATGTAAAATGTGGGCAAGGAATCCATACCATTGCTTGATTGACATTTTTAAGGAAGATGCATGTGGATGGGGGTTTACCTGAGGGACGGGGTAAGGCAGGGAAAGAGGGGGCATTGCTTTGGGGACCCATGCCAGGGGAAACTGTGCTTGGTCGCTGTCTCTCCAGTCCACAAACAATGGAGTCTGACAGAGAGAGAAAAGTATTTAGCCTTGTACAGTTGTGTGGTCCTGATACATCACCAAAAATAAATATATACCTTTGATTGGGGGATCACGGAAACTCTGGGAGCGAGATGGACGGGCAGTGAAGACGTCCGTGCGAAGGTCTGCTGGAGAGACAGAGGGTGCTCTATCCCAGGAGGACAGTTGGGATTGAGACTGCAAAGACCATGATACCTTTTTCAGTCAGAAAATATGTCTGTTTATTAATATCCATATATTTCATTATATTCTATTTAGTCCCTTTTTTTCACTATTTATCCAGCTCAGTATTGGTTCAGCATTGCCATCTCACCAGTGTCCGTGTGGGCCGTGCAGAGGGGGGCAGAGGGTGGGATGTTGATGGGGCAGTAGGATGGGGGGACGGCAGGACCTGTGCCCCGGGGCTCCAGGGCCCCTCAACTTCCCTCCGATTCTTGTTCTTAGAAAAGTGCCTGAAAAGCAATCCCATTACTTTTATAAGCATGTTATTAAATCATTACCATGGGTCATCATGGGTTATCATCTCGTATTTTTACTTCCGTACAGTGACCAAAATCATTTAAAATAGCAAATTTAACGTGACAGTTGAAAACATATCAGACACACATACTCAAAGACACACACACAAACACAGCCAGGAGATACGCATGAATCCTTCTTGCTCACCACTTCTTCTTTTCGTATTTATCCTGAAGAAATTCCTTTAGCCGCTGGGCATCACGAGCATCAAAGCATCCATCTGTCTTTGGGTCAAAAGCACACAGCCAGGTTCTCTTCCCCACCTTAGGACAAAAACACATAATTAATGAGTGGCTGTACATGCATATTGAGGTAGTCGTGTGGTTGCCTGAGTGGACTGCCTGAGCAGCTATGCTGCTACCTAGTAGCATCAATAACAGGAAGTCAGAAATGAAAACTCTAACCAATCTCTGCAAATACATATAAAGCCTGATTTATTTAGGAAGAGATCATGGGAGTTCCTCTTAGCAGACAAAACCAGATCAGATTTTCAAGTCTAAATCAAAATTCTACAAGAAGTAGACACAACAATGTTCTTGACACAAGCAGCACATCATCTGTGCATCTATGAATGCAAATATTAAATGTTTAATGTAAATTTATATATAATAATAAATTTATAGTAAATTATAGTATAGTATATTATATAAATACTAAATTTATATAATGTATTTTTCCCCATTGAATGAAAGTGAAATGTATAAATATGAAAAATAAATAAGGATTATGAAAATCTCTTTAAAACTACATTATAACATCACTGCAAACTGCAAGTACACAAAGTTGCCCTCTACATATACATTATCTGACAGACACATCTCATTTTCTTCTTTGAGAAACTGTTATGCGTCAAAAGAAGACATACAAAAGATACAATCCACAGGGTGACAGGTAACAATGTGTAACAAGTAGCAAAGAACACAAATGCTTGCTAATCTGACACAACAGGACAGGCTCAGGAACTGTTCCTGAAGGCAAACACAGACATGTGAACTAGAGGCAGCTGCTGATCCCAGGCAGGTTGGGCAGTACGACCGCATTCCTCTGAGAATAGCCTCACTGCACACTGCGGCCCAACTTGTCTGACTTGTGATGAAGGCGTGGGGGATAAGTTCTTTCTAAGATGGGGAAAGTACATGGTTGTTGTCAGATCCTGGAAAAGCAGCCCAATCCATACATAGACTGGTGTGTTGCCTCCTTCTGGGAGACTTCATGTCTACAGCCTATCCCACACTGGCTGTCTCCCAACCACAGATGAGGAAATACTGGCTTGCCTTTATATAGTCTTTTGCATTTGCCATACTGCTTTTAATCCCTGGATCTGAAAGTGCTTTAAAAGTGTAGAGGTTTGAAACTCCAAGTCTCCAAGAGTACCAACTACAATGAGATCCTCCTCCATCACACTATCCGTATGCCACTAACCTCATTGCCATGGTTTTGAAGAAACTCCACTTCCTGTTGGGAGAATGTTGTCATGGAGATGGACTTGACTCTGTGGGGAGGGTTGAGTCCTCTCCTGAGAGATTGAGACAGAGAGGGAGAGAGAAATAGGAGGGGGTAAAAATGAATGCACACAAAATCATGCACACCAATGTAAAACAACAAATAGTGAAGGTATTTAAATATAACTGTCAAGCATGGCACACCAATCAAATACAGTGACTGACTAATGGTTAGAGATATGGGGGAGTGGGGTGATGGTGGTGGGGTGGAAGTGAAATGGAAGGGCAGAAACTGGGTTATTCAGAAAGGCAGGCAGACACTCAGTGACACAGTGGCCATATACCATAAAGTCAAACAAAAGTGTAAGAATGTAAAAGTGATGTACCCATAAAGTGTA
The DNA here is from genome assembly GCA_022829145.1 of Albula goreensis. Classification (NCBI taxonomy): domain Eukaryota; kingdom Metazoa; phylum Chordata; class Actinopteri; order Albuliformes; family Albulidae; genus Albula; species Albula goreensis. The sequence goes on along the minus strand of CM040746.1, from coordinate 29,152,896 downwards.
ACATGTGACCTTCTCTTTCCCTTTTACTTTCTCGCTTGTGAAACATTAACATTGTGAAACTACATTAATCTTGCTCGAAACCTTTCTTCAGCAATTCCCTAAAATCTTGCGAAATTAAAATACCCTAATCCAGGGCCACGCGCTGGAACATGCATAAATACAAGAGGGCTAAATTATACCAAACCTGGCGCCGTGACGAAATGAAACGTAACACAAACGTGATTAACAGGACGCCTGAAAATAATAAAGTAATAATTATCGACTGTGAAGGAAGTCAACAAGGACATCAAGATTTAAACGAGCCCAGAAGAAGCCACCCAATGTTGTAGCTATACAGCCTACATAGTTGTATTACTTGTTGTATATTCAGTTGCTACCACAACGATCTATCATTTTAATATGTTAACCTGTCAAACACATGATCACAACAACAGCAGCAATAACAATAATAATGCACTGTATTAGCTATATGAATAGCATATATTTGCATTTTCCCTCTTATGTATTCCATACTTACAGCATTCCAGAACACGACGTGCAGACGAAGCAACCGACGGTGATATCGATGTATGTCACACCGGGCTGACCGCACTCGAAGCAGTGTTTGTTTATTCCGGACTGGGCGAGCTCCCGGACCTTGCGGGCGCATATCTCTTGATTGTCCCGGTGTTTTCGGTTCGACATACCTGCCTCGGTTTATCTCCCCTTGTAGTCGGGAGGAGACAATTACGGGTGGTGGAGTGCAATCGTTCAGACCCTCCGCTCCCCTTCTTTTCCTTCTCCTTATACTAGTACATGTAATTCACGCCCGCATTATGAAAACGATTATGCGGCTCGCGTACTTGAAGTCTGAATCCGATATTTCACATGCGTAGGCTACTCCGGGTCTGAAGCGAAGCTGGAACGACCTGTCTATCTGAGTTTTACTATGTCATTATTTATTTATTCATCGCTGCGGTATTCGCGTAAAAAAGATCTGCTTCTCGCTCTCCATTTTCACTCTGCTGCTTTCTGTGCACCACACTGACATACGCACACCCCCTTCTGCGTATTCTTTAGGTCTTGATCTCGGTCTGTTGTTCCAGGAAGACGCGGTGATTTGGATTGGTGACAAAATATCGGAACTGTGAAGCTAAATCGAGGACGAATGAAGACATTGAGCCCACCATAATTAACAGTAATCCTGTGAAAAATGTCGAACAGATTAATCCAACTTTATATTTAAAAATTCCCCTTTATAACTGCATGACAATGAATCGCTAAAAGGAGGATATTCTGGTATTTTATTTATAGGCCTTTATTATCGGTTATATTTTTTATTTTTAATGTAACTCAGCAAGAAGAGTTTCTAAAGCCGTCATGGGATCCCACGCCCATTGTATGACGTCCAGGCTGAAAAATGTTGCCTCTTTTGTTTATTAACTCTTTGTACCGAGACACTAGTAATCGATTATATAGCCAACAGTAATTTAACCTAACGTTATTTTGATTAATATTATACCATCAGCTCGTATCCGTTTCAGTAACATGCGATTACTTCTCTATCTACACAATAAATTGTAATCTAATTAGCCTCATTCTAAGGCGAACTCACCATAGTTCAATTTAACCACACAGAGTCTTCAGCAACTTACTACAGTTGTCGTGCTTATAAAATCCCACCATGTCAAAGGCTTCTTTAACCAAACAAAGTATTTTGCAGTGGTCAAACGCGCGCGAATTATTTAACCGAAACCTCTGCCACCTGTTATATAGGCTAAGTGCTAAGACTCCACTTTTACTTGGCCTGCTGTTAGACTGAGGAACGGTACTCTGTATTAACGCATTTTGGTCACAAGGGAGAGCCACTAGCCTTTAAAATTAGACGAAATCTGATCTGTCTTGACACTGCGGTAGAGATATCTTTAATTTTCATTAAAATTCAACGTTTGTTTTGCTCCATATGTTATAAATATAAATGAGTTTTGAAATACAATTGCCAGTTTTAACTGGACTACATATCTTTAACACGCACACACACCCTGAAGCTTAGAAGAATTCGTCCATGGAAAAAACATTGTCTGGCCGAGCAAGACCGAATGAGAATGACGCCCGGCTGCTATAATTATAATCCCAGTCTCAATCAGACAACCGCAGGCCGGGTGCTCTGTGGCAAATGTGCATGAGGTTAAGCTGCAGCCTAAGTTGAGATAAGTCCTAGGGCGGAGAGATGCTGGTATTGCACAAAATTTAAAATCGCAATTTAGCATTTCCTCTCCAGTGTACTACCACCGCCTTATTTTGAAAGACTTTTTCGGGTCTTTCACCCCTCCTCCTGTCTCCCTGTCGTGGGTTCATCCACTCTTACGCAACACAGTACCCCTAAAACATAACATGCAGCACAACATACTAGAAGCTTAAGGAAATGAAATGTATTTAATGTAATTATTATAATAGTTATGTAATTGCTATTACATATAAATGATTTAAATGAGTTGCCTACTCATATTTCGAATGATCCGAAAGGTTGTTTGCCTGTATGACTGTGCTTGCAGTGGTTGTGTGACAATTTGCCATTCATATCAAGGTTAGATGGAACCTGCTTATCAGTGCTGCTTGGGGTGTATATTTGTACCAAGTTTGGTGACAGAAGTGAAGTGCATCCTGATTTGCGCTTTTAAACAGGTGGATGTGCAGAGCAGTAGGCTGCACTCTAATGTAATGGCCGAGTGGGCACAGCATCACATTCTGCCCTTGTTAATGGCTTATCTTTTTCACACTTCATCTGCAACATTATAGCTGTTGGTACACCATTACAGCAATGTTGCCAGTCCGAGCATTGGTTAGCTTCTTGCATCGGATCAGGATTGCACGTTTGTAGATCAAGCACAGAAAGCAGTCGCTTTATAGAGCCCAATCTTCTCCAAAGCAAGAACCTGGCACAGGACCAAGGCTGTACATTGAGGTTATGGTATGTTTAATTTACTTACGGGTCTGATTTGCCTCTTGCTTTTGTGATTGTAGCACATGCACCCCGAAGGGTTAAAATATGTGCAACCACATGATCAAGTTTACCCAATCACCTATTTCATCTTGGTCAAGATGATCGTTGATTGGATTGGAAATCCAGAAATCCTCCTTGTTCCCAAATCTTTTAAATCGTCTCAAACTGTCCGGACAATCCAGTTCATCGGGAAGAACTTAACAGCTCGCAATACATCGATTGGTGTTTGTGACAGTATCATGAATATTTCCACCACATTTTGTTTTTGTGTTTGTATAGTTGTTTAAATATATATTTCAAAAGCATATACATGTTTTCTACAATGCTACTTTGAGTTTTAAGCTTCTACCACTACATGAAACCTGACTATGCTGTATTGTACAGCAGGACTGTACTATTTTCTTACATCTCCAGTTTAATTACTGCAGCCTTTTGTAAAACCCCTATAAACAACCCTTGTAAAGTCTCAACCTAGAATTGTCTAACTACTAACAAAATGTCGTTCTGTCTAAATAAATGGTCTTTTCAGTTAGTGACAACTTTCATAGACCCATAACATTTTACCGAAGGCATCCAACTAATTCATTCTATTACATAAGTCTAACTGCTGAAACTGAACAGAATATACAGTAAAACTCACATACCCGGAAATCGTGCGGGGAGGGCAGAAAGGGGGTAAGCGAGAAGGAAGGAAGAGAACTCGTTTCTATGACAGCCTCGGTCCTCAGAGGCACCTCCAGGAACTTGTCAAATGCTTTATTTTTCATTTGCTTAGTTTTTATGCATATATTTTTACGTCTGCGTTCTTTGACTTGAAGAACTTTTGATTCGTGTCGCTTTTTCGAGTTTTGGCGAGGGAATCTTGAGGCAGAAAAACGAGGGAAGAGAAAACGAGGCAATTAAGTTACTGGTACGAGTGTCTTAAACCATCCATTAGTCTAATAAGAAGTTAGAAGTAGAAGCTATTGGCAAAACTATTGATTTAAACTTTTGCCGGAAAAGGTAGGGAAGCAATTCATTCTGCTCGACTATGATACCGGAATATAAAGTCATCTTGAAACAGATGAACAGAATGAAATAAAACCAGGGAGATATGCAACGGTATATTCAAATAGCAATACTGACGTGATGTGCTTCTGTGATTAATCACAAGTATTGCTCTGCTCGTTTATCAACTTTATGAACTGATGACTATGTAAAGTTGCCTGTATCCATATCGTATTAAATTTTTTTTTGTCGTTTTCGAACTGAAGAACAATTGAGGGGAAAACGTTGCATCAGCAGAAAGTATACACAGCTGTTTTCATGCTATTGTCATCAATACCATTATTTTGTAAACCACCGAAGAATGACCGTCAAACTGGATTTTGAGGAATGCCTCAAAGACTCCCCCCGCTTCAGGTAAGTCGTCACAGTTTGTAAACTTAATTTAGCTTTTTAGGCTCACTAAAATACCAATATTATTGCCACGTTCACCTCAATGTACTATAGGATACTTTCTGTTTTTATTTGATGGTCCCGTTACTTTGAATTTTCATCAAGATCCAAAAACTTGGACACCATTCTAGTATAGTGGCAAGATCATACGATCCCAATGTATAGCAAGTTGCAAAAGGCCTTTCGACACCTTTAACGTTAGCTGTGGAGACCTGTACATAAGCTGTGACTGTACTCTAAGGTTAAACTCAAACTGATTTACCGGACAATATACATTGTATGTAAAAATCTCACAGTACATTTGCCGTCTAATCAGAGAAGTGTTGTTCTTGGAGCTGTGTATGTGGATTGCGAAGCAGAAAGAAAGCTGAGTAAAGGACTCTAAGATGTTGAGGCTGCAAATTATTAACTCAACTTGGGGCTTCTGATGGTTTGGACATTAAGGGAAAATATCCTGTTAAAACTGATATTTTAGATCAAGTCTATTTAACTCCTTATCTGGTGTCAATCATCTGCCGACGAGTCTGTACACCTACCAAAAAAGAACTGTTACGTATTTATTTCCTTCTGCAGTGTAAATAAGTAGATAGAAGCTCGGTTTCTGTTTTTAAGACTTTTATGTTTTTTGGAGTGTTACTATGGTGATATGGTCATGTAGGAGTGTTTTCAGCCTGACTGGAGTTACATGGCAAGGTATACTTCATAATTAATTACAGGTTATTTAAAAATACAGTGGTGATTTAGGCCAATTGTTGGCCAATTCTGTTCCCAGAGGTAAAACTTGTCATGAATTGCACCAGTGCTGTACAGGTCAGGATCACCCCATGCAGGTTTGGCTTCAATAACCATCAAGGAGGAAGAATCAAAATGGTGACACAGCAGATGAGGTGAACGGCAGTGAGAGACACTGACGGAAAGGCATACATGCTTCTCAGGCACAAGAAGATTACATGTGAATGTAATCTTTGAACAATGAGGTGGTAAACAGAAACTTTAGAGCTAATCATCATGAAACATGTCCATTGTCACTTAGATGGGAGTACAGCCTTTTAATCTGCCCAAGGAGCCCAAAGCCAAATAGGCCTTGTTCATTGCACTCAGAAAGGTTCCTCTTAAGTATCGTAGGGAGCTGCAAACAAGGCAGAAATAAAAAAGATCATAAAAAATTGTTGAAAGTTGCATTCAAGCAAAAATAAAACACATGGTAGACTGGTACCGATAAAGTATCAAATGAAAGTGACTTGTTTTGGGTGTGGCTGTGCTTCGGGGTGTTGGTTGTAAGACTGCAAGGATGGTTAGAATGCTCTTTCTGTGCTCCTGGCACTAATACATGTGGAATGTTCAGCAACGGAAAGTTTTGGTGTGGTGGCAGTGCTGCATGCTGCAGTGGTGAGGTTTATGTTTGACGGAGAGCAGAGAGGGAGGGGGAGGTGTGTGTGTGTGTGTGTGTGTGTGTGTATGTGTGGGGGTTACAGAAGTAGGCCATGAGAGGGCACCGCACAAACAGAAAGCTACAAAGAGCCCACAAAACACAGTAAGAGAGGTCAGAGACACAAAAAGCAACAGAATGGAAGGGAAAAGGGAGACGTGCTTGCAGACAGAGCAGGGAGGGAGGGGCAGCGAGAGTAGGACACTGCTCAAACTGCTGCCTCCCGTTGCCAGGTTACCAGCAGCGAGGGGGAGGTGGTGGAGTGGAACAGGAAGTGAGGCGTGAGATACCGAGGTGATAAACAGGAGACAGGAAGTGTGTTTGGGGGGTGGATCACTGCGGAAACCCAAGGTCTCTCTCTCTCTCTCTCTCTCTCTCTCTCTCTCTCTCTCTCTTTGCTCTCTCTCTCACTTGCATAAACTGTCTCAATATTGTGCTGTAAGCGGGATCAGGAGACATGCCCCCAGCGTTGGGTCTCTGTCATGAGGCAGCCACGTAACGTCACCGTTCTGCTCCTCTCTGTCCCCCCTCTCAACAGAGGATATGTTTTCTCTTTTTAAAGCTGTGTTGTGCACCAATGCTCTGCAAACCCAGGCACTTTTTTCACGCGAATATAAAGCACATTCAAAACTTAATCTAACATTTGACCTACAACTTCACAGTGGTCAATACAGATAGTAAATCAGTTTTCCTCTCCTTCAGGCCTCTCCCCCTCTCTCTCCTCTCTCTTGCTCTCTGTCTTAGTCTCTGTCACTGTCGCTGTCTCTTTCTCTGTCTCTCTCTACGGAAGGTAGCAGAAACCACAGGGCCATGTGCTGCGCTGTTAGTGTCATAAGGAGTGGGGATGAGAGGAGAGTCTGATTCACTGACAGACCCAGACACCCCATCGTCAGACCATCTGACTGACGGTTTCCACACGCACACACACACTTACACAAACATACTCGCGCTCAAATACACACTCCTGTACCCCTGCCTGTGCACCTATTGCTGTTTGATTCTTTGTTGCTTTACCGTAATGGCAAACCTCATTAGAAGGACAGGCACTCGCCTTAGAAAGTGACCCCCCACAGAGCTTGCTGAAGCCAAGAGAGAAGCAAGACAAGTATGTATTGTAGACCCCTGGGAACGAGTCCATGCATTGAACCCTGCTCTCATCTTGACTCATCTCAGTAAACCAGAAAGGTCTTACTCTTTATAAGGCAGAATATAAGTGGTCAAAGCTCCACATCTTTAATAAATGGATGGAGTGCTTGGCATGTATCCTCTGGCCTTTATTTACAAACCATCGCTGACCTTTACAGGGTGAATGAAACCCATTAAAAAAAAATTCACTGAAGCTATAAAAAGACAAATAGTCTATTATCAATAACTTGGAGGTTTTTTTCAGTTTCTGTGAGCATTGTCTATATGTTTTGAAGAAACTGTTCTTTAATGATCTTGTGTTTTTCTTTTCAGGGCTGCTATAGAGGGGGTGGAGGGTGAGGTTAGTGAACTGGAGACGCGACTAGACAAGGTGAGTTTGGAAGAGTGGGGGGCTTTGTTAGTAAATGTAGAGTGATGAGAGAGCCTACCGTATGCAGTGGTACCAGTGGTATCATTTTTGATCAGTTTTTAATTGGTTCAGACAGGTCAGTGATGAACAGCTGAGCAGAGATCCACCCTTCCAGGGTTTGTGAAACCTCACCTCAACCATCCCTAGACTTAATGAGCCCCATTAGGGTGCATCTTGCCACTCTCTTTTGTGGGAAGAATACAGCATCAGTCGTCTATGGCAAAGTCACGCTTAGTTTATGGAAGTGTAAAACACAGTCACAGGTGCTGCTCCAGAATATTCCACTGAAGTTTAGTTCTGGTGTCTAAGAAGACCATGGCATAAGGATAACAGTTGTGTCATGCTTCTCATAAAGTGAGTCATGTAGTGGTGAAAAGGGCGGGTAAACTCTGCATATTGCTAATTCTGCATTTCTAAAAATTTAATTTTACCAATATTTGTGGATTAGGATTTCATTTGTATAGTCAAATTTCCCTATCTGATATGGCCACTGAGGCAAACATGCAAATAAAAATATGACTGTTACTTTCAATGAACATTTATTTTAGCTTCTCTCTTTTTGTAGCATTTGAAGGTAAAATAAACCGTTATGGAATCTTTGCTCATCCACTTCCTCTAAATCTGGCTTTGATGAGAGAGATGTGGTATTTGCTCATTAACAGTGTAAGGGAACTGATCATGGAACAACATCTGGTCCCCATTGTTACCTGAAAAAGAGAAATAGCTCAGTGATTCTCAGTCACGTGTCTAGGGTTTCATTTTGATTTCCTGTCAGGCTTACAGCTGCCATTTTTACATCAATCCTGTAAAATAATTTCACTTTTCTAACCAAATGTATGAGGAACATGGAAATGCCAACTGTACTTTCATTCAAACTTTATGATTAATTTACAGTTTTATGGAAAAAGTAAGTAATATCTGTAAAAATGTTCAGATGGGTATGCCAAGTACAAAGTGAGTTAGTGGCCTCTTACAGTGCGAAGTTAAAATTTAAAATCCAGCCAAAGGGTTTTTTGTTGCCCGATAAAATAACAATTTTTAAGACACGTTAAAGAAAGTTTTTAAACATCTATGTAGGTTTGTCTGACATATGTCCTTGAGTAATATTTGAAATCTAGGAAAAAGCATGTTGCTTTGAAGAGGCCAGTTTTATCCATGCAGTGTGTGCCTCTCTGATAAATATATGTTTTATATGATTGTTTGTTTGTGTCTACATTTATATCTTTATGGCATATACCATGTGTCTGAGGTCTCCAACTCAATGCCATGGAGGTCTGTCTGTATTCAGGTTTTACATCTGGACAATTCATTCTGCCATGATTGGTATATTCTGTATGCATGTGTTAAAGGACAGAAAACAAGAAAGAGCTATTGTTTAGACACTACAAACAACTTTGGTTTACCTTGTGTGCAAAGAGGCAGGACTAATAATAGGATTCATTGCTTACTGACGAGTGAAGGCTGAAGTAAAAACCAGCATACACATAGCCTTTAATGTATGAGGGTAAGTCAAAAAGTATTACTACAGGGGGTCCTCGACTTACGAACGAGTTCTGTTCCTACGACTTGTCGTAAGTCGATTTTCGACGTACCTAAGTTAACACCTGAAGTCACTCACACTGTACACACAACACATGAAGGACATATAAATTACAGTAATTAAATGAAACAGTAATAAAAAAAAGAGAGAACAATTTCTTATCTTTATTTCTGTGGTCGTATTTACGAACCAAACCGCTTAGGTCGAAACTAGGTTTTTTAAATAACTTATGGGAGTGCGTCTTAACCACAAAACGATGTAACTCGAGACCGTCAAGTTAGTTTTACTTGGGTTCCAATTCATACATGTACAGGTTTATTCCAAACAAAACATGGTTAAACATGTCTCTGAGATCAGTGGATGGCTGCAGACAAGTTCTCTCATTAATACATTTGTATATAGTCTCATTATGGTGCCTTCAAAAAAAGGATACTTTTTGTGCCATGGAAAAAAACAAGGATTGGGGTTGGGATTCCAAAAGGGTAATTTTGATAGATTTTCTCGAAGGACACAGGACCATCATGGAGGCTTATTATGAAGAAGTTTTAAGAAAATTAAAAACTGCATTGATGAGAAAAAGACCAGGAAAGTTGTGTTGAGGAATTTTTTTCCATCACGACAATGCATCTGCTCATTCTTCAAGGGTAGCAAAGGTTGTCCTACAAGAATTTTGTTGGGAAACCTTACCCCATCCACTCTATAGCCGTGATCTTGCCCCTTCAGACTTCTCTTTGTTCCCAAAACTCAAAGAACATTTAAAAAGAACACGATTTGACTCCCTCGATGATGCCAAAACTGTGGTTTTGTCATGGCGTAAATCAAAGAGCACAGAATTCTTCAGGGGAGGGTTAGAGAGAAGGAAACACCGCCTTCAGAAGTGTATACACCTAGATGGTGCATATGTTAAGAAACAATAGCATAACATTTTCATATTTTTGTTTAATGAAGGTTTCTATGATTTTGCAGCAATACATTTTGACTTACCCTCATATATTGTGTTTTTTATGTTGGCATTTGTGTGTGAGGGAGTGAGACATCTCTCCATCTCTGTACGTAAGTGTATGTAGTACCTGTTCTGCAAGCATTCCTGGTTGGTCCATGTAGCAGCTTAGTTCCCTTACTATCAGAATACACACCTGTTGACCGACACCAAATCCTCTTTGTACTTCTGCTTTGCACTTCTCCCCCTTCAGATTTTGCAGTATGTCCTTCTCTTCCCCTTTCTCTTATGGGCTTGGTGGCAGTGTATCTGCATGCCGCTATCTGTTCTTACTCTTGTCACGTCTTTTGCTCTCTCTTTCTATTTTATTTTGTGTTCTTCATATTTTATGCAGGGAACAGCCTGCACGGCGTAATGACCTGCTCTCCTGCTCCCCCTGCTTGTACTCTGTGTACTGCAGTGCACACAGGAGCAGTGATGTCCAGAGCTTTTTCCTACTTTTAAAGGGACACGTTTGCTGTAATAGGTTTTGCTTGTTGTGCAGGCAGTATTTGTGATGGGTTCGTACATGCAATTTTGTGAATGAATGTATATTTGCATGCACATGCATGCTTTTGTACGGACAGATAAGTATATGTTTGTGTTTTTTGGTGTGCTGGCATGGGTGGATGTGCATGTATGTGCATATTTCTTTCTTGTGTGTTTTTGCGTTAATTTTGTGTATCACATTTATTCAGCTTGTGAAGCAGTGTAACTCCATGTTGGAGGCAGGGAAAGTGTACTGCCAGAACAGCAAGAACTTTGTCTCTGGACTGAGGGAACTGGGACAGCTCTGTGTTGCAGACAGTATGATGTCGGTAAGAATTCCAGAAGAGAAAACGCTGCTGCTGACCAAAGATAGCAGGGCACTTAAACGTAGAGGAAGTTATAGAATGTTTTAATGACACTCAGATTGCCACTGGTTTGATTATCGATTATTAAGGTAAAGCAAGTATTATTGCTTCAAAATGAGAGTAATAGATTTAAGTTACATTTTATAATTTATCATTTTTAAAGTTACAAACATTTCCAAACCATCTCCATTGCTGATGCATTTATATCTCTGAGGTTTGATTGGGTCTGTATATCAGAGAAAGACTTTATTGGGAAAGGTATTTGTCCATGATTGTGAAATCGGGCTTAGTAGAGGAATGGTTTGTGGTGTGAGCCAGGTGGGATATCTTGTGTAATGACATGGCTGTCCTGCTCCTCTTTCTTCTCAGGAGTGTCTGGAGAAATTTTCCAACAAGCTGTCTATTATCCTAGATGCTCAAGGGGTGAGTTAAGCTCTCTTATTTTTGTCTGTCTCTTAATCTTTTAAGCTTTTTTTTGCCTCTTCTATACACAAACTGCAATGATGAAACTTTTAACTGGCTAACACATTCTGGAAGTTTTTCACCTTCTATGTAACTGCATCCAGGTAGCTGATTGGTGCAATCTTGATGATGTGCATCTAAAGCGCTCTAGTTCATATTCCATCAGTCTTAATAATACGGTTTTTTTCTATGTTCCAAATGTGACAAAACACATCATTGTTTTTCCTGTCCTTCCATCAATATCTGTTCACCAGGGTTACACATAGTATCCTCTCAGTATTGCTCTGACATTCCTAAGTATGTTACTTCTTATCATGAACAATTCACAATTTCTTAGTTGGATATTTCTAGGAGAATGAGAGGTTGAAAGTGCAGTTAAATGGTGACATGTGCCCCTCTGGTCTCTGTGCCCTTTGTTCCCCACAAAATGGAGCTTTGCTCCTCCAGCTTGACTGATATAACCACCATGTGTGTACTAATTCTTGGCTACAGCACAGTAACTCCGCTGACTCCGCTGACTCTGCTGATGTGATGGATCTGAGCCCAGTCACTTCTAATGGTGACAAATTTCTCCAGATTCACTGGAGCTAGCTGCATCACAAATAAAAATGAACCAAAATGCTCCAATATCCCCTCTCTCTCTCTCTCTCTCTCTCTCTCTCTCTCTCTCTCTCTCTCACACACACACACACACACACACACACAAAATCATACACTTATTCATCATCATATTTCTCTTTGTCCTAGGAGGTGATTGAGACCACGCAAAAGTCAGTGAAGTTGAAGCTGCAGAGTTTTGTGAAAGAGTAAGTGCTCAGGTCTTGGCCTGTAAAACTCACTGTTACTCTTTGCTCCAGCCAGCTTTGGCCTCTGGTCTGGTCTTACTGAGACAGCAGTACAGCTGTGTGATCTTGCTGTACAAAACACCCTTTTTTGAGTGTGTCTTTCCATTCTGACAGGCTGAGAGTAACCCTTAGAGAGGCAGGGAATAAAGGGAGGACATGACTCAGGGGGTGTAGTGTGTGTATTCTTAGAATAAGAGACTCAGGCTACAGGAGAGCTGCTTTTGCAGTCATTTACCGAGGTCTTGTGAAATTCCATCTTCGCAGAGGCTGCTTTGTGTGAGAAGAGAGGTGAAGTGATTACATCTGCCTTCTTCTCTGACTCTTACGTTACTGTCTCTGTCTGTCTGTGAGTGAGTTTATGTGTGTGTGTGTGTGTGTGTGTGTCTGTCTGTGCCTATACATGTATTGCACAGTCTCCAAAGTGAAGGTTAGAAGTACCAATGACATTTATAGTTGACCATCTGCATGTATTTGCCTATATTTATACATAATGACTTTGTCTGTCAGGGATGTGAAGCGCTTTAAGGATGTGCGGAAGGAGTTTGAGCGCAGCAGTGAGAGTCTGGAGACCGCCCTGGGGAAGAACGCCCAGGCCCCCCGGGGGAAGCAGCATGAGGTGGAGGAGGCCAGCAACGCCCTGCTCGCCGCCCGAAAAACCTTCCGCTCTGAGGCTCTGGACTATGTGCTGCAGGTTCGAAAGAAAGCATTTACAATATCATATGTAGTATCCACCCCCTACAAACATACTTACATATGCTTGCACACACACACACAAACACACATATGAATGAACAGAATAACAGAAAACTGCAATTAGTTTGACATTACAAATGCACACACCCAATTATTCAGGTTTTACAGGTAACAAAGTGTAATATTATTTCTGGTGACCTTACTGCATACCATAAATAAAGGTGTGGTGTAGGCATCTGTGGGTTCTGTTGTCTACTCTTTTAAAGAGCAACCCCAAATAACATTGTCTTAACCTGTCTGATGCATACCTCTGCTGGCTACATGCTGTGGGTAGAGAAAAATCTTATCAGCTGAGTGATGATGAGACTCAGTATGCAGCACAGTAAAGTGCTAACTCATGTCAGCCCTCTCTCACTGCACCTTTGCTTTCTTTCAGATCAATGTCATCGAATCCAAGAAGAAAACAGACATTCTGATGGCGGTGAGCCTCATCTCTCTTACCATCTTTATAGTTTTCTTTCATCATAGTGACCCACGAAATCTGATTGTTTTTGTCTGGTGTTTCATATTTGGATGTGTGTGTTTGTGTGTTTTTGTTTCTATGGGGACTAACAAACACCATCTGTAATCGTGTTTGTTTATCTCTGGGTGCGTGTGTGCTGCGTGCATGTAGTACTGTCTGTGGGTGCGGTGTATGCTGCCATTGATGTATTGGTGTTTGCTCTTTAGTTGCTGTCACTGATGTATCAGCATGTTGTGCTTTATATGCTGTCACTGATATATTGGTATTTGTGGTGTTTTTTTTTTTGTAGTCATGAGTATTGTTTGTGTGTGCTCTAGATGCTGTCACTGATGGATGCGCAGGCTCAGTTCTTTCAGCAGGGCCATCAGTCTCTCACTGATCTGGAGGAGTACCGCAGGAACCTAACTGAGCAGGTGAGAGTGAGAGAGGGACAAAGGGGGAGAGTGAGAGAGAGAGAGAACCACAAGGGACCACAGGAACCCTTGCTAGCACATGTGAAGGAAAGAGGAAGGGAGTGCAGCTGATACCAGAGGTAAAGAACAGTAGAGTACGATAAGGAGGGTGGGAGGGAGTGCCATAGAAGCCTGAATGAGCAGGTTAGAGGAAGGAAAATAAAGGGTGATCTAGGAGACAAGCCTGGGGTGGAGGGAGTGAAGAAAGTAAAGAAGACTCAGGAGAAAGGAAAGGAAGAGAAGAAGAAGTGTGTGAAGAGACAGAAGAGATTCACTCAGAGTAAGGGGCAAGAAGGCAAGGAATGAGTCTCAGTCTCTCTGAGGTTGAACTCAACAGTCTGGGAGCACTAATAAAGAGAGAGAGTATGTCAGTCAATCTGTGTAGAAACAGAGCTCTGCCCCCAATAGGACAAGGTAACTGCCCTAGCGCCCCCCCCACCACCACCCCCGGCATGACAGGAAACTGAAGAAGGCAGCAATAACAGGAAACATTTCACATGACAACATCACGGAAGTGGCTGTAATAGCTGTGCGTGTGTGCTTGGCACCATGTGCCGGGCATGAGATGTGAGGAAAGCACTCTGCTCTTGGCGGCAAAGTCCCTTGCAGTATTCATTATCTAAGAAGAGATGTAATGTTTTTGTTCGGGAGCACTCATTAAGATTTTGCTGTTCCACAGAAAATGTAATTTTAACTTAAAGCACATATTTGCACTGAGCCCTTCTGTTGTCTACAAGGAAGTTTAGATTAGATAGTTTACCTCAAGTGCAGTGAAAATATGGCCATAGAAGTCTGTCACAGCCTGTATAAGATACTCAACATTGTACTGTGAGTCAACCATATTACAGGCATCTTGTAAGTACAGAAGTAATGTGCAAGAGCAGTCTGGTACAGGAAACAGCCTCACCTATCGCTGTCCTCTCAAAACCACAATACATACTTAAGCGTCAGCCTCAACAGGAAATGGCCTAAGAGAGAGAAAGTAACATTTAAGCAATGGAGAGGGGAGAGGAAAAGAGAGACAGAGACAGGGTTAAACACAGCATTCTGTCCCTAGTCCAGTACAGGAAACTTGGAGAGTCCAGTACTTCCTGCATCCTTTTCCCTCTGAGAGGTTTTGGCTGAAGTGAACTTTGACCCCTCCCCAACTGGATGGTGTCCTGGCAGTGCGCCTGCACTCCTCTCCTATCTAATCAGTTTAAATTTATTCCCCGGTATCGTATCCTCATCATCTCCTTTAAGTCTTGTTAAATTCAAATGAGCACAAGCTTTACTGGCTCAATTCATACAAAACACATACAATGAGAATTTTTCATTGTAATTCCTCTTCCCCTCTCTTTCACATGTATTATTACTTATATAAGCTGGAATAAGTACATGATGAAGTATATGACTATTCTTAACTATATCAGTATAAAAATAATAGAGGAGATAGTATGTAAATAGTTAAGCTCCTGATTCTGCATGTTCTGGGGTTCACGTCTCCTCCCAGCTGAATTTAGCTTTTAACATGTGGTTACCCTCATGTGATGACTGTCTCTCAGGCTATACCAGACTTTACTGTTCACATACTGCTGCAAGTTTGCACTTTGTCTCTCCCTCACAGGACACCTTTTTTTGGAATTGAAAGGTCCTATTTTTGTGATTGCTTTTGCATAATATGCCGAGTTTGTGCATGACATCATGTGATTATCTCTTATAACTTAACATACATCTATTCATGTGTCATACAACATATATTTTCCTCCACCTTCTCCCACTCCCGCCCTGTCCCTCCTGCCCGTTCCCTGCTGATTCTGTACCCTGCATGGCTCCTTCCTTTTCCACTCCTACCCACTGTACCCCACCCCCATTCCCACAGCACACCCACCTGGTTCTGAATTCAGCTCGAGAGAAAAGAGACATGGAGCAGAGACATGCTGCCATCAAAAAGAAGGTAAGACCTTTTATCCTTAACATATGATGTCTCCAGCCTGATCTGGGGTCTGTATTCATAAAGCATCCAGGGTCAGTTTTGCCTTTTATTTTGTAATGAGAAAGGTTAAGATACAGATGAAGGACACCTGATCCTAGATCAGCGCTCCTGCTCTGAGATGCGTCATGAGCATGGGCTCTGGCCAGCTGGAGGTTTTGTGCTGTGGTTTTCAATTGCAGCTTGTTGAAAACCTGTGTTGTTTGGTATGACGTAAGGAAAAGGCACACCCTGTAATCCATGCATGAAAACACCTCTGCACTTCTCTGCAGGATATGTCCTATGATGACTCCATAATGGACTTCAGCCCTGATGCTGTCAGCGGCATTGCCATGGAAGGATACCTGTACAAAAGGGCCAGCAACGCTTTCAAAACCTGGAGCAGGTTCTGCACCCACTGTCTTTGCTTTTCCCCCCCCCACATCACTTTAGTAGAGGGACATAAATACTGGAGCACACAAAAATGGCTGTTGGAAATACTGTATGAAGATAAGGATTTGAATTTCTGCCAGTGCATGTGGAGTTTATGAACAGGCACGTGTAGTGCCATAAAAATGGAGACAAGTGGGTAAATATGGAACATGACGTATATGCTGTAAGTAAATACCTGACAAGCCTAGTTGGCCTGTAATTACAGCCAGCTTGGCTCCAGGAGTAATCCGTAGTTCTGTAGTTACTTTGAAACAAGGATGAATTGTGCATTTCGTGGGAGCTTCAGAGACCAGCACAGCTCAACTAAAGTTTCTCATGAACGTGTGTGTCTAAAGGTGGGATCTTCTAATGGGATATTCTTGAATGATGGCAGCAAAATCACCTATAGAATTCCAGAGACTGGTAGGCCTTGCGGTACAGCATATGCAGGCTGTACTTGAAACATGGTGGCCCAGCTTTCTGTGATGTGACCTTACATTTCTCCACTATCTGTAGATGATTGGAGCTCTAATTCATCTGGTGCTTGGGGTCACAGCTTGTGGCAAGCAGTTTATTCTGTCCTTTTATTTCCAGTAGATTTATATGTGATTGCATTGAACTGTTGTATTATCTGTTTATCTCTATTTCTCTCTCTATCATCCCCTTCATCTTGACTATGGTTCATCATTCCCTCTCTCTCAAACATTCATGGATCCCCTGCGTTTGCTTACAAATCAATAAGGAATTGATATTATTTTACAGATATCTGATGGATACTTGAAAAATATGTGGTACCTGCCATATGTATGTATTGGCAATGATCAAAATTACAAATTAAATAGTGGAACCAAAATTGTATGCCATTACTTATATTTAAATGTATGGACAGTTTCCTGTGTGCAGACTTGTGCACAGGGATGAAATAGCTGTGTTTTTGCTGACTCCCTGTAGATGCACTGAGAGTTGGTAGCAGCAACAGCAACCCCCTCCACCATCCCCCCCTACAGTCCTTCTGTGTCTTCTAGCATAAGTATTTAGCCTGAAAGAATTCATGCAATAAAAGAAACTGGAACCATCTGAGATCACATGATCACACTGTAACACTTTCCTCTTGTGTGTTTCATAATATTGTAGGCGGTGGTTCACCATCCAGAAAAATCAGTTGGTGTACCAGAAGAAATTCAAGGTGAATATTAACATTACACATGCACACAAGCATAGACACACACTTCTGTTCTTATGCTTGGATGCATGCGTACTTAGGCACACACACACACACATACTCACAAATACACACTCGTACACACACACACTGATCCTTTCTCTCTTGCCAGGACCAACCAACAGTGGTTGTGGAAGATCTGCGTTTATGTACAGTTAAGCCCTGCATGGACAACGAAAGGAGGTTCTGCTTTGAGGTTGTTTCCCCATCCAAGTGAGTCACCCAGTGTATGGGCCAGCTCAGCTGAGAGTGTGCTGGACTGCACAGTTAGCGTGCGGCGTGTGTTTGTTTGTGCTCCTGCTATAGTAACAGTGCACATGTCTGACATGTCTGTGTTCAGGAGCTGTCTGCTGCAAGCGGACTCAGAGCGCCAGCAGCAGGGCTGGATCAGTGCAGTACAGAACAGCATCGCATCCGCCTTCCAGGACCGCAGAGAGGACCCTCACAGCCCGGTGAGACAGCAACACACACAGCCCATACTTCACACAAACACAAACCCACACATACATATATGCACAGCCCACATATGCACTTCAAAGTAGACGTACATGTTCAAGATATTGATCACCCCCTTCCCCCCACAATCTTTTAAATTCTTTATTAGCAAAAATGTTGGCAGAGTATTTTACAACCTTAAACAGAAACAAGAAAACATGTCCAAAGTGAATTGTTGTTATATATTCTGGGTATGTATACAGCCCACTGAAAAAGGAACCTAAATTATGGAATATTTTGTGTGTTTATGGCCCATTTTCTCTCTGTCCTGAGACACAGTAACAGGACAGTAACAGGTCAGTAATGGAGGTTTCAGGGGTCTTCAGCCCCTCACAGCAGGACGCAAACTGCCCTCTCCAGAAAAGACAATCAATTAGAGCATTTTCCACTTAAAGTGGGGAAATATGTCCATTATTACATTTCATTCATGACATTTTTTGAATGTCTGTAAAGTTAGGATTTGTTTTTATCGTTGCTTTTATTTTCTTAGTGGCGTGGGTCAGAGGCCCCCTGGTTTCAGTGTGGTTTGGTTCCATAAACCCCAGAAACAGATGGCTCATGGGACCATTGTCTGAGGGGGTTGGTTTACACAGTATGAATGTTTTATTTATACTGTACTTCTAGTCAGCGCTTTTTAAGTGTAAACAGAACCTTGCTGTTCTTTTTTGAACTTGTATATGAGGATCTGCAGGCCAGATTCTTGAAACCTGTGTAATGATTTTTTTTTTTTTTTACCAAATTATAATTTTCTTGGCTTTCGTCCTAGATCCTTAAAATGGGAGTCCGACAATGGGAGCACACTTTTCTTAGGCATAACCAGTTTTCTATTAATAGTGTTTGAAGCCTTGGGATTTTTTGTATTCTTATAGATCTCTTCAGGAAATGACAGTTATAGTTTTTCCTTTAACACGTAAGCCACACTATCCCTCAGTTTAGAACTGAAGAGACCCAGGCACGGCCTGACACTGCCTGACACCATGAACCTGTACTGTTATACCCAACTTAAATGGGCCTTAAATCTGAGATTTTACTGTTCCGGAATTTTTTCATTATAAATGGAAATATGGAACAGTGTTGTATATAGTTGGTAGTGCTTTCCCACCAACCTACTCAGCAGTATGCAGCACTTTTTTGAGGAGTTACTTGACAGACTCATCTTACGCCCTCTCATATGACCCTAAGCAAGTTTATTCCTCAAAAGAGTCTCCATAGTAAAGATTGTGTGGGCCTGTCTCCCTCTCCCCTTCCTGCTCTCTCAGAGAGGGAGAGAGCGGTGTAGTTCAGTGTCTACAAGCAACACGGGGCCACTGGAGGATCAAGAGAGTGCATCGCGGGCGGCCCTGGAGGAGGTGCAGAAGATCCCCGGTAACAGTCAGTGCTGTGACTGTGGGGAGCCGGGGCCTGACTGGGCCTCCATCAACCTGGGAATCACTCTGTGCATCGTCTGCTCTGGCATCCACAGGTGACCGCTGTAGATATATGCATCTTTCACAAGTAACTATTACCTTTTGTGCAATCACAGGACTGTAAACTAAAACATTGCATAGTAGCAGCAAAGCATGACTTATAGGTGTGTGCCATGAATATGATATATTCTCCCCCCAACCTCTCTCTCTCTCTATCTCTCTCTCTCTCCTTTCCTGTCTGACAGGAGTCTGGGTGTTCATTTCTCCAAAGTACGCTCTCTCACTCTGGACTCATGGGAGCCTGAGCTGGTCAGGGTATGATACCCCTAATACACACACACACACACACACACACACACACACACACACACACACACACTCTGCATCTAATCATTCAAAACAAGCTTAAAGTCCAAGAGATTTAGAAGCATTTCACTGAGGCAGAAAGAGTGTTGCAAGGAAGTGTTGCGTAAAGTCTTAATTCCTTTGTAGTCCACACTACATTTTCTTGTTGGTTAAACCATTGCTAAACGTTGATAATAACATATCCTGTTCAACATGTCATCATTTTCTCTCTCGCACACACTTGTCACATCCTTCCTTCTCAGTTTGGTGTGATTTCTGTAGTAGACACAATATTCCAGTCAGACAAGGACCCTTTTTACGTCAGAAATTAAAATGTTCAGGAGCTGCAAATGAAGAGCACAATGCTCTGTTGGTTGTGTTTGGGCTCTCATCTCAGTGCCTTTGTCTCCATCTCTGCTGAAGTTGATGTGTGAGCTGGGAAACAGTGCAATCAACAGGATCTATGAGGCACGTATAGATGAGATCACCATCAAGAAGCCCCACCCCTCCAGTCCCAGGTGAGTCTGTCTGTGGCCTGCCTTTTTCATGCACTACCCTCACTTCTCTGCCAAAAAGAATTTACCAACAAAACCCACATAACATTGTTTGAAGAATTGGGATTGTGGGACTTTGACTTTTAAAATGTGTATGGATTTCGTCATTGAAACACATTTGGATAGTCATGTCTGCAAAGCAAATGGAACAAGTTTGGCTGGATTGGTCGTTTCATGGAAAAGACTCTCTACTACCCCCTTCTGTTGCATTGTAAGCATTACAAACTATTGTCTCACTTTATTATATATCGGTCTGTATATTTTGTATATGCTGATCAGAGTCAACAGCTGTTCTGTCATTCAGTGTTCCTTTAATATGTCTGCAACAGGGCTGAGTGTTGGCTATTTCAGTGTAAATACATGTATGTCAAAACCTGTAAAACCCTGAGCTTCCATCTTCTTTTTTGACGTCCTTTTTTTCCCTGTTCACTGCACCCCAGGCGGAAAGTCTCTCAGGTACGGTGTTGTGGTGTGTGTTGTAACCACCCCTCTTGGCTCTGTTGATTTTCCTTAAATACAACCTAAATTTGGTTGTCATTCAAATCTGCTTACGGTTGGCTGGTCATATTCGTTTGTTGTGTTTGACAGTGTCCTCTGCATGCTTGGCGAATATAATGTAATAAACTAGTTTGGTTTTGTGAATTTTGAGTTCAAGCCAAAATGTTTTAGAAAATTATGTATACCCACTCATACTGTTACACATACTCTTGCTCTCTCTCTCTCCTTGTTCACCCTTTACTTTTACACATCTCAGGCAGGATAAAGAGTCATGGATCCGCTCAAAGTATGTGGAGAAGAAGTTTATTCAGAAGCTTCCGGAGACTGCCCGTGTGACCCCCCTGCGCAGATCCAGTGCCCGACGCAACCGAGCCAATACCCAGGAGCGGACCGGGTCCCGGCCCCCCCTCAAACCCAAGCCTGGCCGTGCCACCTTGCCACGCCTCTCAGGTAACATACACCGAGGCAGTGCTATTTCAGTTTTCATTGGCGCAGAGGACAGAGACTACATCTATATGGCTTTACACATGTTCAAAAGAGTTTTAAAACTCATTCATTCAGAGATGGATACAAATGTAAAGCACGGCAGACATTTGAGAACAGCGATGGAAATGGTCACCCTTTATAACTACTGAGAGGTTAAAAAACAAGGAAGGAATGGTCATCTTTCAGTGCATTATTTTAATCTGGGGGTGAGAAACTTTTAAGATATGACTCAAAAAAAGAGTGGCGACCATGATGTGACTTTCTGCCCTAGGGCTCAGCCAAAGCGACATTGGCCAGAAGAACCACACAAGCAGTCACCAAGGTAAGAATTTACACACTCTAGACATACTAGACACACACATATGAATGCGCACATGTATAAGTATGCCTGAAAAATGTTTAAAAATATGTACATATACACATGCATATTCAAATGCAAATTCACAACTTTTGTTGGATGAGCGAAGATAAAGCCATGAACCCATTCATGAAGCACAGAGATGGCTGTCCTTTTACAACAGGCATTTAGAAAATTCTTGTATCCAGAACAATTTACAGAAGTACACACAAAACGTTTCGGCAATGAGCACAAATGATGTTAATACCATCTATAATCAACATGCAAACTAACTAGAAGCACCTTAGTAGGTGCAAAATGTGAATACAGCATATGCTTTTTGTTCTTTGATGCACCGTCTATCCTGGTGTAGACATTGGCAGATCAGTGAGACGTGTTCAGGGCATACAAAGTCTAATGTGGTTGACTGTCCTCCCCAGATGAGGAGGAGGAAATAGATCTGAGCGGCCTGCATCCCGGGGCGCTGCTGTACCGTTCAGCTGCGCTGCAGAACTTCCCTGTAATGGCCGATGCTCTTGCCCATGGAGCCGATGTCAACTGGGTCAACACTGCTGAAGAGCACTGCACCCCCCTCATACAGGCTGTGTCTGCTGTAAGTGTGTGTGTGTGTGTGTGTGTGTTTGTGTGTTTATTACCTTATTTCTGTCAATCAGTGTCAAAGACTTTCAGAGCTCAGGACAAACTGTGACTGTCTCCATAGTCACTCAAACCTGTCACTTAACCCTTAATGACTGAAATATTGGAGACTCAAAATGTTTTAATTTAATGAAATGAACTTGTCCTGGAGGACATGTCAGAGGTTACATGCATGCATACATGGGCATAGCTTATTCAGGGAAGAATTCAGATCTGCTCTTAAGTGCATTTTGTGCTTGCTCCTGTTCGTCCTCTATGGGATATGAGACCGCAGTGAGCTCCCTCTGTCTTTTGCTGTCCTTGGCAGCATTTTGTGCCTTATTCCAAGAAAAGTTGATCTTGGCCAGCTCCTCTGTCATTGTCCTGCACCAGACAGTTTTAAGACTTCCAGGTTTTCTTTTGGGACGTGGTCTGGTTCCATTCTCAGACCTTGTGTGTGTATTTGTATGTGTGTGTGTGTGTGTGTGTGTGTGTGTGTGTGCATATGCGTGTGTGTGTGTGTGCATGCTGTTTTGCACTGAATGAAGGGTAACTGATCCAGCATTTCCCAGAAACCAGGCTAGTGGCATTCAATAATGAGGAGGATTTTGAGATTATATATTAATTTTCTGAGCCATTTTAAGATGTGTTACACAAGGATTGGACATTCCATATTTAGACCCCAATAGTCTCTCCTTCACACTCCTGACTTCAAGAAGGCTCAAGTCATCTCAGGGTCTGATATCAGTTGGTTTGCTCCTTCAGATTTCTGCAGCAGTTTTTGGGGGGTGATGTCTTATCACTATGCCCATCACCCAACCTGGAGGACCAACCTCCCGTTAGTTGCAAGGTTCCTCTTTTAAAACCAGTGAATATGGTTAAACCCGCCTACAGCTGAGGACCCCACCTCCTTAGTTCTCAAGGTCTTTGAGGCACTCAGCAAGGTTATAGCAAATATAAGTCAGGAAAATCAAGCTTGCTTGCATAAGAAGCAGCTGAGTAAATGCTGAGTAACTGAGTAAACTACATTAATCTCTAACAAGCAAACATTTTAGATGAGAAAGCTGCCCTTTAATGAGCTGGCTAACTAAAGGACCATTTATAAAGCATAATGGTTGAGAGAAGTGTTTTGCTGAAATGTTAAAATAAATATTTTAAATGGAAATGGAAATATTCATGTTGCTGTTAAAATTATGCATTAACAGTGTAACATTTGATTGACCTAATTGGTGTTGCCTTACTACCACCTTGTGGATTGCTTTTGTGTATGGGGTTGCAAAAGAAATGGCCAGTTCCACACTATCAGTTTGGGAGGAAGAGCCTATTTACTATGCTGAGAGAATAGTTTAAGACTTTTCAGCTATATAATGAAAACCTGCCCATTTCAGAAAAATGTTATTTTACAGTGGGTGTCTCATTTATCTGATTGAGCATGCAAGGCATTAGCATATGTGTGTGTGTCTGTCTGTCTGTGCCTATACATGTATCCGGTGTCTTTTGGGTGAATGTTTATGTAAGGGAGAGAATGCTCATCTGTGGTCCCTATGGTCCTCCCATATCCCAGAATTCCTTGGCTGCATGTGAGTTCCTTCTGCAGAATGGTGCCAATGTGAACCAGGCAGACAATAATGGGAGAGGTCCTCTTCATCATGCTACAATACTTGGACACACCGGGTATGACAAAATGACAAATACAGAAATGTGTTAACACACATACATTCACGCACTCACATAAACTTGTAAAAAAAAAAAAATTTGCATCTACAAAAAAGTTTACAGGAAATTAAACAAATATTTTTATCATTACATTATGCAAGTTTTTGTAACACACATTTAGTAAACTAGTTGTTACTGAGTAACGGAATGACCGTTTGAGGTTTGATCATGTTCTGATGTCCCTCAGGCTGGTGTGCCTCTTCCTCAAGCGGGGAGCAGACTACAACGCCAGAGATAACGATCAGAAAGACCCCATCACGATCGCTGTGGAGAATGCCAATGCAGACATCGTTACATTGTGAGAGAGCGGGAGATGGGAGGGGAGAGATGCAGGACAGGGGATGGGGACAAGGACAGAATTTAGGCAGGGTGGGGGGGGAGATACAGGGGTGAGGGATGAGAGGTTGAGAGTTGTACATTAACTGTATATAGAGTATATAATTATAAACATGTTCGAATATATGAAAACAAGTTATTTGCATAACTTGCCCACTTGTTGTGATGCGTTGAAAAATCTGTTCTGATCTTGCTATTATATTTTATTTTATTTCATTATATTTGCATATAGTTCTCTTCCACATGGAGAGAATGCAATAAAGGTAGTCAGGGAGGAGAAGTGTGGACTGTATATGAGCCTATGAAACGCCACATCTTGGTTATATTTAAAAAGCACATTTACAGATAGGAAAATGGAGCCTGCAAAGACACTGCATCAGTTATAAAAGGTGCAGTCGATGTAGCAGTATGTAATGCACAGGCTGACACCTGCCTCACTGTTTTCTTTACAGACTACGGATCGCCAAGATGAACAAGGAAATGCGGGAGATGGATGGCGCCTTTGGCCAATCAGGTCAATCTGTGGGAATGGGTTGCGGGGGTGGCGGGGGTGGAGCTGGGATGGGGCAAACAAAAAAGACCTTTCAGGCTTTCAGGAACCAGCTGAGTGGATGGGCAATGGGGGGGCACAGTGAGTAGAGGAGGCACATACAGGGTTGGGGACACAGTGAGTAGAGAGGGAGTTTGGAAGTGGGGAAGGGGGGCTGGTGGAAGTAAAAAGGAAGAAAAGACAGGACAAGAGAGAGGAAGACAGGTGAGGAGAGGGAGTATTTATGTAATCACTCCCACAGAGGAGTCCACTTTGCACTTTGATGAGTAATGAATGCACAGACAGCCTGCACTTTAACGCCTGTGAGATCTCTAAATATAACTGTGTTAAGAGCTCAGATAAAACACTACAAGTGGGAATTGGAAAAGAGAAGAACATTTATGTTTGAAAAGCTAATGTTTTGCTGGTTTTATAGTCCATGTTGTATTTTTGTGGATGATAATGTACAGATCTCTATGGTTATTATCTATTTGTATGTAGTGTTCTTGTAATGGAAAAGGTGTCTTTAACCATTGTATTTGTGGCACCTTTCAGTGCAACAAATTCTCATATCCTGCCCTATAAGTAGCTGCAGTGCAGCTTGATCCATATTTTGCTCTCATTCCTAATGTTATCGTAAGGGACTGCATTCAATGACAGGTAGACCTGCTGTGGTGAAAACCACCTGGGCTGTGAAACCTGGTGTGCAAGCTGTCCTCAGGGAAACCAACATTATGCAGTGATCTCCTGAACAAGCTGTTTCTAAAATAGAATGCACCAGATTTTATGAGTACACTGTAGTTCCTCCTTTATCATATTTTACTTTCGTGTTGGACGAACATGTATAATTCTAAAGATCAGTTGACGTGGCGTGGCTGAGCAGATGCGTGTATGCTGATTAGAAAGCACTTTTTATGTTGGGGATTGAGTGCTTTCAACTTTGTGGTTTAATTTGGATTTTTGTGCTTCCAGGGCACATACTGTGTCTTTTCAGCCGTTTCATAGCAAGTGAAGGGTGTTTAGTGGTGGAACAATTTGTTCTTATCTTGCTCACCATGGAGTTGTGTGTAAGCACTCTCACCTGCAGACCACTTCTGCATAATTTTGGCCCTGGAGATCCCCAGCGTCCCCCATCTCAGAGGCCTGAGACCACACCTTCACAAAATCTCCATTCCACTAAAGTCCCCACAGCAATTATTCAGAATTCATTGGTTTTTACACCAACTACTGAAGCAAAGCAAAGCATTCCACTGTATAACAACCACCAATTTAGACACATCTGCATGAGAAAGGGAAAGTAAGGGCTCCTGCAATTGCAAAAGTATAACGTACTGCTGGTCAGCTAGGAATGACATTTTTTCAGTCTTGGAGGGCCAAAGTGTCTGCTAGCAGACTCTGCTCCAGCTCACATCGTAATTTCTTTCCTGATTGAGGTGTGAGGAAATTCACCAGTTACTACAGATACAAATAAGTAGATGAATAAAAGATGTTTCAAAAATGTAGAGGGGTATGGCCCTCCAGGACTGGGATTGTCCAGTCATTCTACATTACTGCGTAGTCCTGGGCTGGAACTTGTTCCATTCAGGTTGGAACAGACTGGGCTGGTTTGGGCTAGGTGTTGTCTATAGACCATTTAAACAGGGCTGATTTGGGTATCATAAAGTCACTTGGAGCAAGCTAGCATGTGAGACCATGTGACCAGGGTGGCTCCCACCACTGATGGTGCTTTTGTCTGCTGCCTTTGCATCCCAAAGGACCTAACGGTGCTTCAGTCTTAATGTTGCAAATGCTTTTTATCGCTGTGTGTCTGTCTGTGTCTGTGTCCAATGAGACGCCTGGCTGGTCTTCGCTGTTTGCTCTGTTGTGTCCTGCCGTGCCCTGCCCTGGCGTAACAGGTAATTGACTGCTGGCACAGAGCCACACCAACTCTGTTACATTCAGCATGTGACGCATAGGGTACAGCCTCAGACTCTGGCCTGGATTCAATCAATATTTTGCTTTTCCCAACAAATAAATATAAATGTAAAATTTACAATCATGAAAATTGTTTGGCTATTTTTGTAATTTGTGAAATAAACGTTCAAGGCTATGAAGAAGTTCAATACTACTGAAACAAGATAACATATTTATGATTATATTTATTTGTAAGCTGAGATTGATTGAACTCAGGTTTGTCTAATACTGTAAAACCTGATAGATAAGACCAGGTTTCATGTCAGTCTTTGGTTGTTTGTCTATACAAACATTATTTATTTTCTAATCTGCTGTAATTTGAACTCTTCCTTCAATATTACAATATTATAGACCTTTCTGGACCAACCAATTCCGCCCCCAGGAATCAGAAGGTTCCCATAAGCTCGATATCTGCTTGTGGCAAAAAATCAGTGCCTATTTTCCACTCACTGTATATGAATTTGGGTGTTTGGAACCAAATACAATTTACCAGCATTTCATACTGAGGAATTGACAGTTTTGCTGTCACTCACAAAATAATGTCCTCCAAAGTTCAGGATGTATAGCAATTTTTCTATAATCCACAAACCCAGATTCCTCAAATTTTATATATTTTTACCAATGGAGAATGGTGTGTCTAATATACTGGTGTGTCTTATCAAACTGGTTTTACAGTACTGTGATCAGTGCAGTGATTTATCACTGTGGCATCGACTTGTGCATGTGGGATGCAATGCCAGTACATTGTACCTGAGAAAGCATTTGGGGCCTCATTTATCAACCATGCATACACACGACTTCCCTCCAAAACTGTTTATGCATACCATGCAGTTTTAAGATGCAAGTTTTTCATTACATTGCAGGGAGGATGAATGACCCAGTTTAGGTTGTTAGAAGTTGGGAGGAATGAAAGTTACTTGTTTGCTACTTTTACATATTTACAATTTATGTTTCAATAAATAAATCCTCCTGTACAATAAATCTGAATACCATTAATGTTAATTAGGTGTGCAGTAAGCATAAGATAAAAATTAGCCAAATAACTGTTAATTTAATATTAAATCCGTAAATGTTCAAAAAATGTGGGAGCACATTGGAAGCTTTCTTCAGCACTGTGCATATTTTATTTCGTTTTGGCATATGTACCTATTGCTGCCCAGGGCCTGCAAAACACTTTTGGATGTGTGTCTCCATGCATCCTTTATAAACCTTCATTACTGGCCTGTATTACTGTGGCTTGAGACGGAGTCATTAATGCAGGAAATGTTTCATTTTTCAGTGGGCAGTGTGCATACCCAGCAAACAGTATGCAACAGGCAAATTTATTCACTTTGGACACATTTTATTGTGTCTGTTAGACATGTTGCAAGATCTTCTTTTTAGATTTTGAGCGTCTGGTACTTAAGATATCAAAAATTGACACAGGAAATCTTGATTCAAGATATTGTTGTAAATAGGTTTTGAGTGTTCTGTTTCTCCTTGTGCTAATAATTGTTAATAATACATTGTTATAGTTACAATTTTGGTCACAAAAAGCATATTTTGTCTTTTCTGTGAAGCAGTATTTGCTTTGAGTCTCTGTCCATAGTTTCCTCATTAAACTACTTAATTAGTGAGTTTCTACTTAAAATGACTAGTTGACAATGGAGGGAATTTTGATGTTAAATTTCAAAGTGACACTCTGTGTACAATAGAAACATATGAATTTACAGTGTATTTCTATCAACAATCTCACATCTTTCTATAACCTTGCATACGTGTTGATTAAATTTGATAATATGTGCTTCTAAGAGAAAAATTAGGAAGTAGATCTAAATATTTTTACATGCAGCCCCCTGTAACACTAGCTTGTGCGTGTGTGTGTGTGTGTGTGTGTGTGTGTGTGTGCGTGTGCATGTATCTGTCAGACCACAGCAGAATATATACAGAATGTTTATATGTTTCCTATCTTAAATAATCAGCTCAGGTGTATTTAGATAGATCAAACTATGTAAATACTTGATGGTATTGTAAAATATTTCATGCATTGAAAATGTAATTTCATGAATACACACTCAAGTATTTACATGTGCTGCAGGTTTGCTATATGCATGTGCGAGCATGTCTGTATGTGCAACAAGCAAGCTTCTTGGCTTTATTACATAAGTGTAAACAGTGCATCTGCATAATAACTATCAAAGCATTTGTATTTTGAAATTCAACTATCTTTCCCACGTTTCACGCAGTTTTACGCATTACCACTTGTACAAATTATCACATATTGTAGAAAATTGATGTATAATGTTGTATAATACTTTACAGTATGTATGTAATTTAAATTACTGAATATAATTACCGTGTATTTTAACATGGATGTTCTGTCTCTCCCAGGTGATGAAACATATCAAGATATATTTCGAGATTTCTCCCAAATGGCCTCCAACAATCCAGAGAAACTCAAACGTCGCAGCACCGACCTAAAGACACCATGACCACTAGGTGTCACTGTGTCACTATTTTGTTTACTTGCACACAAAAAAAATCTCATTGTTCTCTTCTTGCTGGGCTGAATTTATCATCATTTTCATCTCCATACAGCTAGATCAACACATAAATTGTCGCTTCTTGATGATGCTGCATGAAGGTGACATTGTTCCTGTTACATGTTGGAACACAAAAAGAATGTATCAGCCACAGTTCAGATGGGTTTTTAAATGCCTGTGAGTGACATTTAATTTGTTTCTTTCGGTACCTTTCAATCAGAAATTAGTTGATCAGGAGGAAGTTTATGATTTGAATACTTAAGCCATGCAGACATATTGTAAATAAAGCAGGGTAATAATTTTCTGACTGCCCTGAAATGGCAAGGCCCAGCCCTGTTTTGAGACAATCGTGCAGTTTACATGTGGATTTTACATGTGAAAAATGTCCACACTTACTATGTAAGGCTTGTATCTGATTAATTAAAGGCATATGATCAGGATTGCTATTGACCATGCAGATTGTGCGGCCCTATTCATTGCATAGTTTGTGCAGGCATGCATGTTTTCCTCTTGAAATGAATAGATAAGACTCAGCAAAGCAATGTAAAAATTACATTTGACACCATTACATGGATGGAAGATACCCACCAGATCCCCTCCTTTTTTCTTGCTGGTATTAAGTCAAAGACTGTATCTGGAGTGAAATTCATCTGCTCTGAATGCAAGTCAGAGGTTTCACATGTAGAACCCACATGTAGCTCAGCAGATTTATTGACCTGTTCTGTCCAGACCAGTGTTAAAAGCCTTTGTGCCTGATCCTGGGAAACCACAGTCTAGCAGGGCTCCCAGCACAAAGTAAATCATTCATACTGTCAGGACTGCAAGGTTGTTGTGGGTTGCCTGATGGTGATTTATGTGAGATCAGGACAGTCCATTCATGTGCTTTGTAGACTGCATCCATGACCCTTAACCTTGTGATTGATTTAACTCTTATTTTCATCACATGTTCTTAATTAATTGA
The DNA here is from genome assembly GCA_022829145.1 of Albula goreensis. NCBI lineage: Eukaryota > Metazoa > Chordata > Actinopteri > Albuliformes > Albulidae > Albula > Albula goreensis. The sequence continues at coordinate 29,122,765 of CM040746.1, read as the reverse complement.
AAACATCAGAAACCATTGGGGTGCTTTCTTCATAAAAGGTACTTAATGTTCATTTAGAAGTTAATCTATGAAAGGCCTGTTGCCAGTACTGGTATTAAGGTTCCATTTTTCTAACTGCCATGAGTCAGTAAAAACTGCCATATTTTGTTTTTAAATCTCATGCTACAGGTGGCATGTGTAGCACCTGGGTCAGAGTTCACCAGGGGCTTTGGTTGTACTACAGTAAGCTGCTGAGGTGATTTGCAATGCTTATCTCAAATTCAGCAAACTGACCAGAGACACTCAAAAAGGCAGTGTCAGCAGAAACAGGGCATGCTCTCTGGGCCTGAGTATAATCAGGCCACACTGCTGATCAAAAGCTATAAGCAGATACCATATTAATGTACAGCAAATGCAATTCTATTTTCCTGCCCCACAGTATGTCAATTGCACCATAGGTTTAAGAGGGAGAGAATAATTTGAATTAATGGGGTCCAGGGCACATTTTTCAGTAATGTACTCAAGTTCTCTGTGTTTTTTTTTTTTTTTTTGTATCCTGGGTATTTTTGATTTTTATTCTTTTAAATTGTTGTCACTGCACGTTAACAGAAATAAAAGTTATTTTTAAGCAAATATATACTGAGAAGCCATTGACTGAATTTTTGCTGGGGAGTTGTGGGCAGGCCTGTATTTAAATATTACAGTCAGTCATTTTCTAGCAAGGAAGGTGGATATCCCTAAGGACAACATCTGCCTCACAGTTCAAACTGCTCAATACTGATAAAATGCTTACGCAATTTGGGTCCCATTGCCTTGATGACCTGACATGTTTCAGATCTGGCTGAACGCCTGACAAACACTCTCCAGACTGAGTTAATACATGTTGGAAACATCCAGTGATCTTGAACCAGCAGCTGATGTCCTTTTCTCAGTGTAGTGAACACATCTCAGGATTCACAAAGAACAGCAGGGTCACACACAAAGCTTCTCCCTGCAAATAGCAGGAGGTATGGGCATTCATGCTATAGTTAAGTATACGGTTGTCAATAGACATATGAAAGCCAGCATTGACATCCTGGATGGAATGTTGTTACCTTTATCTTTCTCCACTTTGGAGGAAGATAAAGGTAAATACAACATCTTTGATATCTGTGCTTTGGAGGCCAAGTTCCTTTCAACAGTGATATTAAACAAATCAGCAGTCATTTCTTCTTGCTGTTTTAATTCTGTAATCCTCTTTACATGTTCTCGGGGTCCTGGCAGTAAGTACATTTTAGTTAAATTCCACTGAGATGTACAGTTTCAGAGAAGTTAGTTTTTTGGAACATGGAACTGGGTACATTGTAATATTTCATGCACAACATTGCACTGAAGTGTGGGACAATTTATTCTGCATGCCTAAGTGAGGGAATATGATATATGTGTGAATTTGGTAAAGAACCTCTGTTTGGTAATTTTTAAGTGTTATGTTTACCATTCAATGTATTCGGAGTTAGTGTTGAGACCAGTAACAAAACTATTGTTTACTACAGAGGGGCTATGTTACCTTACAAGAGCTCATACATTGGCTGTTAAATATTAACATTGTAAAGGGGAGGCATTGTACCTCTAAGTAAATTTGTTGTATGTAGACACAGCACAGGGTTCAGTCTGACCTTACCTTCCATAACCTTTCCCTCAGTTCTTTTCCACCTGACTTTTCACTGGAGTAGTCCTCCGCCTGCCTGTAGTAAATCACCTCTCAGTTACACGTCTGACACCTTTAGCATTTTAGTACTCTAATTTTTGTTTTCAAAGTACTTTATCTCACCTACAACCCTGAAATATGTATTTTAGATAGTACCTATATGTAGTAATGGGAGAATGAAGAGTCATGACACCAAAACCGGTTGGAGTTACAATAAGCTGTCAGTAACATTGCTGACTTGATTCATCGTGTTCTGAAGAGCAGAGAGCAATTACATGGTTCATTAAAGTTAGTAATTGACATAATTGTACTACAACCCCCTTTTTTGTGTCACAATTACACAACCCATTGCCTGATAAACCTTTTCAAGTAGAAATAATATCAAGCTAAGTACATCTAATTCAATATGGATTGCAAATTTGGACTTAACCAAGAAACAAATTCACAGGTTATACCAAACTAGTTGTAATTACTTACAATCAATCATTTATATACATTTGAACATATTATATAATAAACATACATAATATCATAAACTTGTTCAGGGTGAAAAGGGGATTTACTCAAGCATTTTCAGGCGATCACAGCTCAGGTCATGAGTTCTAAAAGAAAATTTCAATGTGTTTTATTGTGTTGTATTTCATTTCCCTAAATTTCCTCACTTAATTTATGAAGCATATAAGTCAGTTTCCTCAGTCAACTTACCACAAGTTATAGAAAAGCAAGGCACACCTGTCATCAACAGAAAAGTGGTTTCCCCATGATCAAACCATACCAGAATTAAGGCTGTAGTCCTGGTTCAGGCTGAGTGATAACTGTTCTGAAGGCAGCAGAGTCTCTGAATGACAGACTTAGTGCCAATAAAAGCTATATGTACTACATAATAAAAAATGCCTGTCCAATCAAAGTTATGGTTGTGTATACTGATAGTATCATATTTCAGTTCTGAGAAAATAGTCACATATAGTTTTGGGAGTACCTCATAGAGCAGAGAAATCTCATTGCCTTCACATACTTTAATTATGGCTACATCTCTCTCTGAGAAAGAGCGTGGATGAAAGCACAGGCGGGCTCTTTTACACTGTATGAGTCACACACATGGCTGTCTGATCCACCAAGAGAAGAGTCACATTATGATTTGTCATGGAGGCAAGTGAAGAAGAAAAATTATCAAATTTTGTACCAGTATGTTGTAGCATTAGGTGTCAGAATCATCACACTCTGTAGGCCACATGAACAAAAGAAAAAAATCAGCTGTTGATCAGTATCTGTTGATCTGTAACAGTATGTTGATGTGGAATGCCTGTAACATTAACTTAACAGGCTTTCCACATCAAGCTGAAGTGCATGGTATAACCATGGTATTACTCAGGATTAGAGCAAGGGGGGTGAGTGGTTGGGAGCAGAAGGATTGGTGGATCGCTGTAGGTACATAGCCTTAGTCTGAACAGCAGGGGTGTCCTGTCTAGCGGCCCATTTGAGGTCCAGGATCACAGGGCCTCAATAACATAGGGGAACAGGGCTACCGGCTACTGACAGGGTGTCTGTGTCACTATTCGCATTGACACAAAACTAAAGCTTCTGTGCCACTTGTTTTCTTAGTCTGTTAAAATGTATTGCCGCAAGTCAAAATAACTTGAACAGCTGAAGTCAAGGAAGTCCATCTGGGAGGTAATAATGGCCTTGTTCTCTTGTTTCTCCTCTCTCCTGTCCACCTCTCTAGTCTACCTGGCTGCCTTTCTGACAGACAACACGCACACTGCAGGAGGACACAGGGGAACACAGGTTGTTATGACTGACTAAGAGTGACTAGATTTTTTGAGTTGTGTGTTTTCAAACATTACTCTTAACCCTTGTGTAAAGTTTGTAAATGAGTAAGCTGCAGATCACAGCAGGTCATCTCTTTGACATTTTCTCTGTGTAAATGGACTCATTTCCATTCGTGGACCCTGCAGTTATGCACTGGCTGACCCTTGCTTAGGATTATGAGCTCAAAATTTACAACAATGCTGACAATAATACCGAGGACCAAGTCAAAAGTCTGACATGCCAGAGTTCATAACATTTGAAAGGGTTTAAGCCTTGTATCCAGCATTGTGCTGCACTAACTTTTTATGCCCGGTTGGTGGGTGAAAATGCACTCAAACAAATTTACCCATATCCTGCTTAGCTGATTTGTACAAACAAATGTGTTCATAGTGAACAGGCGCTTTCACATCAGAATTATATTAAGTGAAAATACCGTACATGAATCAGAAAAAAATCAAAGGCAACAATACACAATCATGATTAAGGTTTGAAATTAAACATAAACAGCAATGCTAGAGTACTCTGAACTATGGAATGGAATTTCTCTGCATTGTAATTTTCATGACTCTAAAGTGCATTAATTTCCGCAAGTTAAAGACCCCCTAAAGACAGTTTACTACAGGAGGGTACTGTACTAAATAAAGATTGTGCCGACATCGGCTCTCTTTCTCTCCCTCTCGTATGTAATTGCATGCCTGAAAGATACTTTATTGGCACGCCATAAAACACTGTTTATAGAACAAAGGTGATCAAGAATTACATAAAATCAACACAAAGTTGAAGGGAAACACCAGGCAAATTAACCTTGACTATTAACTGCCATGATAATAATACATACAAGGTAATAGTAATGACGGTGTAGAGTGCATTGAAACAAAAATGGGAGGAGGTACTATACAGTGTCCATGGCTCAGTGTTTTGGACCAATGGGCACATTGGCTGTACAGCAAAAAACATTTTTGATTGGTTCAAACAAGTCAATGATTGACAGATTAGTGTAGCTCCACCCTAATGGACTCATGAACGCTCTTTTCAACCACCTAGAGATAAGTTACTGCATTTCTTTGTGATCATGTCAAGCAGCTATATAGGTAGTGCCACCTTCATTTATGGGAATTCATAATATCTCAGGCATAAAACAAAACCATGGCATGGGAAAATTTAAAGTATGCAAATACAGAGTACTATAAGGTATGAAAGTTTATTTGATAGAGACAGGCACAAGTTGCAAAGAATATAGTAATACAATGATCTGATATACTATGTCACAACATTCAAAGCTAATATTTTTAAAATTAGGCAGCTTTGCTTTGTAATATCACTAAATGACAGGGGAGTATTTATTCAGAGCCTTTCATTCCAGCAGCAGGTTTACAAATAAGGACTGGATATACAACATGATAATTTTATGTGTATCAATATTTTCCCATGCTGTGGGTTACCTGCTCGCCTCTGACCCACCACTAATACACAGTGGAATTCTGTAACACCTTAAAAAAGATTGTATGAAGAATAAAGAAGCAAAACACAGTAGTATAATATAATATACTATAATATACTATAATATACTATAATATAATATAATATAATATAATATAATATAATATAATATAATATAATACTTGGCAAGATGGGAAAGCTATTTGGCTATATTCATAAAGAATCAATGAATTTTATACAAAGCTGCCTAATTTTTCTCCACAATCTCAATCCAGTATCTAACAAATGAGAGAAAGAGCTGAAGGAGATGGCATTTTAAAGTTGTGAAGCATAATTCACATGGACAAAAGTAATCCCTGGGAGCTCGTGACAGTGATAATGACAGCCGAGTGTTCTGAGTGATTAATTGGGCATTGCATGTTGGAAGGCAAGTCTATCCTCAAACTTCTCTCAGCAAGCATATGCACTTGCATTTGCTGGACCTGCACATTTAAAGCATTTGCCAGCTATGCTGCGCACTCTGATCTTTGTACAAATAGCTGGCAGTGAACACTGTGTAGGGGGAGGGGTATAGGGGTTGGAGGCCCGCTGCACTACAGTAGGAAATCATATGTCAGCAGAATATAGAAAGCTTTAAAAATATCCCAACACCAGCAGTTGTAGTACAAATAAAGTGTATATTAAGACAATCTAGCTACCAAGTTAAAACAAAACATACAGGAACAGTAAAGGATAGGACACAAACACAAGTATAAAAATAACTTGATGATGCTGTTAGTTACTTTACACCATAACATGGAAAACCCATGTTTAACTCTTCGCTTCTGTGATTTTCTCAAGTAAGGCACTCAGCTCAGAGACAACTGTAACCTTCTCTGTTCCTCATGCTCCTCTTTACTAGGTAAGACCTCCCCCTGAGCAGCCTCCTTATTTTATGTTCACAAATTTGTGGATGTAGAACAGGATGTAATATTCCCGTACCAACAGGCAGACCTATCTGTCTGCTGCTATTTATTTACACCACTACTTCCCAAACATATGCCTTATTTCCACTTTCTCCACTTAACCTGGAATGCCCACTTGCATTAACACACCATGCTCCTTGCATCAAACTTGGCTATCATTCATGGACAGCCCTGAGAAGCACATGCTATCTTCAACATCATGTGACGTCAAATACCTCTTCTTTTCACAGCGCAGTCCACATGCTGACTGTGTAGAGATTTGGGTTATAGGAAGACATTTCATATACAGGGAGACTGTGGGTGCTTGGCTGACCAGCTGGGACTGCACTTTCCAATCCCTCCCATACCTGGTGGTGGTGGTGGTGGTGGGGGTGGGGGGGTTGCGGTCATAGCTGTTACTGCTCTGGGTCATGAGGTATCATCATGTTCTGGACTGGATCCAGACTGTGGTCCTCATCCACATACTGGATGTGTGCATTAGAGAGATGAGCCACCCAGCAGCTTACTATTATTACATTTTGATATAGAATATGCTGATACATTTTCCATAGGCCATATAGCCATACATGGCTCAGAGCTATGGGCAAAGAGCCCTTATTTTTGCATGCCCTAAATATACTTCACTCCAAAACAATGTTGTGTTTTGGTTTACTGAAAATCTCAAGCCAGATTCCCTTTTAATGTGATGATTTTCTGACACATTTATATCACATTTGCATTATCAAAATTTAAATCTTATAAAACAAGACACAAATCATGGAGCAAAGACTTATTGGAAAGTACCTGACAGTTCAGGCTATGTGTGATTTAATTATGCATTAATACAATTGCTTCACATGTTGCTTTTATGAGCCTGACAGGGCAGTGACGGAACGGTTCCTTAATGTGGGGAAAATATAGTAATAAAAGAGTGTTGATGACGACTCTTGTGCATTGGTGATGTTGAGGTTTGTGCATTGTAGTTATTACGCACCCCAGCATTGATAACATCTTGTGCTATATCCTCATATTCTTTTCATATGACCTATAAATTGTTACACCCCTGGATCCAATGAACTTGTGTCCTATGTATTACAACTAAATATACCTGTTAGCCCCAACACATTTCATTAATTCAATGATCACTGTAAACTATCTGTATGGGGAAAAAGCAACATCTGTTTTTACCTGTAAATCAGAAATGTTGATTGTATCTAGTAGAACATTAAAAAAACAGCTAATGGAACAAGTCTTCTCTCAGAATAAGGGGTACGGGGCCCCAGGTGTGCTACAGTTCTTCAAATTGTGACTTGGTATTAGAAGACCAGAACTTACACCATCACACATTACCTGATTCCATTTAACACCACATATCTATTCTGTGATAATGTTTGAAGCAGGCTCAGATAGCCGCTGTGGTTTTTTTCCCCCCATGAAATAGCCAGCTTGCTGTTAGCCTTTTTGCATTTCTTCCTGTCCGCCTTTCTTCATATGTGTTTCTCAGAAAGGAAACAGGCTTTTGCCCGCACTGCTGCAGACACTGGCCTCCTCATCTCCACACAGCTGCTGAGCTGCTTGAACGTGTCATGTGTTTTGCGCAGGACCTTCGGGTGATTTGATCAGCAGAGGGTATCATCATCTACAGTAGGCGTGATCAGAGACGAGAGCTGCGGATCTGGCTTGCAGTTCTGAAGGTCTTGCAGATGAGGCTGGGAGGAGGGGGTAAGTTCCGTTATGTGGTGTTCTTTGGATGGGGAGGGGGAGGAGGAGTAAGTGGAATCGTTCAGCATTCCAGACTCAGGACTTTGGTTCTGGGTCTGCCTCTTGGTCTGGCCCTTTGGGCCTGGGGGTGGACTGCAGGAGCAGAAGTGGGGCAGGGTCGCTAACACCAGGGTCCCAACTACAATGAACCCACCTGCCACCAGGAAGGAGGCTGTGTAGTTTCCTGTCTGGTCTTTCAGCCAACCTGCCCATAGAAGAGTTGGGTATTAACTTATTAAATTAAAGACACCAAGAAGAGACAAAAGAGGCATGGTTATATGCAAAGGAACATAAAAGAGAGAGTATACAGGAGAGAAGGAAAGGGCCAGGGTTTAAGAGACAAGAGCAGGAAATATCTGAGCCAGCTGAGAAAGGGAGGAAGGGAAAAGACGTATAAACAGACTGAGTTTAGAAGGGAGGCATCTCCAGTGAGGTGGGAGGTGATCTCACCTGACAGCGGGGCTCCCAGCAGGCCCCCGAGGCTCTCAATGAGCTGCAGCAGCCCCAGCGCGCCTAGCAGCCGCTGCATGCTGACGATCTCGGGCACCACAGAGAAGACCAGTGGCGTCATGGCACCGGCGCAGAAGCCATAGGCCAGGCTGATGAGCAGCAGGCCGATGTAGGAGCCCTCCAGGGAGCCCACGGGCAGCAGCACGATGAACAGCCCCGTCAGGCCCGTCCACACCGACAGCATGTGCAGCAGCCGCAGCCGGCCCAGGTCCGACAGCCAGCCCGACGCCACACGCCCCACCAGGTCCGCCACGCCCGTGGCTGAAATCACGAAGGCCGCCTGGTACTCGGGGAAGCCTGAGTGTCGGCTGTGGGCCACCAGGTGGACATAAGGCACGAAGTAGCCAGCGTTGAAAAAGGTGATGGCCAGGCTATAGGTGATGAAGGCCCGTTCACCCAGCAGTGAGAGCTCGAGGTAGATGAATGCCCGTGAGAGGAAGGACAGACAGGGGTCTTTCTTCCTTTCTTTACCGTTCTCCATCTTTTTGGAAGTGCATGTGTGTGTGTATATGAGACAGTGTAAATGAGAGAGAAAGAGAGTGAGAGTTTTTAACAGCTGCAAGCATCCATTCATACATACGTCTTTGGATAGACTTAAAGAAAGCCTCTTGGTGTCTAAAATGGTCCACTCAGATGAAGTTAAACCTACTTTTTAAATGTGATTTATTTGAACCTCTTTGTCAACAGGTTAGTCCCAATGAGATTAAAATCTCTTTTAAAAGAGAGACCTGACTAAGAAGATGCGACACATCCTGTCCAGAGAAACCAGACATCATCCTAATGGGTCAACAATAAAGCTTATCATTTATGATGTTCATATTTGTCTATATGTATCTCAAATTTCTCAAACAGAAAATGGGATCATCACATTATTTCAGACCAGAGTTTTTTTTTTCTCCCATTTTTCCCACCCTGAACACAGATGAACTGTTTAGCCCACTGTAGTGACCTGCTCCTGCTGACTCGGAAGGAGGATGCTGTGGCACGTGATTTCTCCATCTAACATGATGACTGGCCCTCACTTGTTTTCAAACTGCAGGCGCACCACCAGTCACACACTGCCTGTGTCATTGGACGGTTTCTACACCTGCAGGCACCCAAACTTTAACCAGCCTACACCTCAACCATTCAGTAAGCCAGGCAAATTATTTCCTTGCTGATGCGGGCCTCCAGCCATGTTTGGGATTCAAACACCTAACCTCAGGGCTCCCAGACCAACGCTTTACCCTGTGAAATATTCATACTTCTTTACTTTTCAAAAATACTTCACAATTTTTTAGAAAGTTAGTACAAGGTAGGCCATTCTATGTTCATCATTTATATACAAGGCTTAGTTTGGGGTGAAATGTCTGTAAAAAAAAAAAAAAAAACTCATTCACTGACAGTTAAAATAATTAACTGACAAACAAATTAGAATGGAATCTGAAAACTGCTAATACACCCAGCAATTACATTTAGTGTGGCAAAATTTTATGTGAGCCAAAAAAGTTAACACTCAATAACCATAGATAGATAACTCTGACATGTACTAATTTTTGGTTGCCTTTGTAGCTACGTTAGTCATAATTTTCAGAATGTATTAATGAAAAGATACTTCACACAGTAGCCTACCAGGAAACAACATACCAAAATAAGGTCTACTTGAAGGTCTATTAAGACTGCCAACAGTAACCCAAGACATGCTTGCCTACTCCAAACTCATAAACTTAATGACTGTTACTATACTGGTAGATGGTGACAGAGGTCAGGGGGCAAGGATCCAGACATTCTTACAATCCTGAGAGCCAGCAAATGCATATTAAATTACAAAAACAAAAACATGAATAAATTTAACCAAAACAGTCTAATTCACTGAATAATCTTTTGTTATGAACATTCTCACATATTCATGTATTTGCCAATCTGGCAATCTGTTGTATACACATTTTCAGCCTCCTTGTTTAGCAATTAAATACTCTGCTAAAAAAACATTTTAATTCATTTTCTTACATTCAGTATAATAATTCTCATGGAATTCATAGTCTTCCATAGTCTTATGTCTCTCTTCTCTCTTTTTTTATGTTAAGTCTGGAAATAAATATGTGTTTATCTGTCGGACCAGAGCCAGTTCCAAGCTTTATCTCCAGATACACACTTTCCAGTAAAGCTGATTAGTCCTGAACAGCCCAAGGTCAAATTCAGGTCATATTTTCCAACGCACCATGTTACTCAGGAAACTCAGGAAAAAAAACTCTACTTTGCTGAAAAATTAGTAATATAAATGTACTACAGTACATTTAAAAGGTAAGAAAACAGTAAATGAAATCAGAGTTTTACAAGGGGAGTACCTCTTTAAGAGGGAGGGTACCTGCTTCAAGGCTTTAGGGGTGCCCAGGGGTCGGATGAGAGCCCCACAGGCCACCATGTTGAGGCTGAGGCCTCCCAGGATGAGCAGTGCACCCCGCCAGGTGTACTGCTCCACTAGGTACTGGAAGAGGGGAGAGAAGGCGAAAGAGGACAAGCCCACTCCGGTGAAGCCCAGTCCCATGGCCAGGGACCGGCGCCGTGTGAAGTACTGCATGACAGAGGCCACAGAGGGGGTGAAAACCAGGGCCCAGCCTGAGCCTGCGGGAGAGACAGGCACAGCGTTTTAAACTTCTTTAGGTAGTTAAGGAGAAGAGGAGTTGCTGTAGCTCATCCACAGCAGGGCTATGCATGAGGACAGGATGCTGGTGGGGTAGAGACACATTGCTGATCTATATATACAGTGTGTGCAGGGAACTGGCAACACAATTATATTTTATGAGCATGAATGAGCGCATGTGTGTTGTGTATGTATGCATGTTTGCTGCTGTTACCTGAGATGAGGCCCATAGTGAGGTAAAGGTGGGTGAGTGAGGTGGCCTGAGAGGCAAGGATGAGACCCAGTCCAGCCAATAAGCCACCCATCATCACTACTGGCCGCGCCCCATAAGCGTTACACAGTGCTGTACCCACAGGACCTGGAGACAATTCGAAAACACTGTCAAGGGTTTGTGTGTCGCACATAAACCCTGTCAAGAAGACAAGGTAGCCCACAGCCAACTTTGTTATGTATTACGACTTTAGTTATACTCAGGGCTCAAGTTGAGGGGGGATTCAGGGGGATGCCATCCTCCTTGGAAGAAATCTTGGCCACAACAATCCCCATTGTAAAATTGTCTTCTCCCTTCCCATCCCCGTTGCTTTAATGAAATTAGTTATTGCCTAATCATGAAAAGACGAAAACTATCAGTGATATTTAAATGTCAATCTTAAGTTATTTTTACTCCAGTTTTTGTTGTTTAGTATCCTCTGTGCCTTTGTGGCTTTTGATTGCTTATTGCTTATTTGTTTGGAATCTGCAAATGCATGCTTCTCATTGGCTAATGCAACTTCACCATGAGTTTTGCTTTGGACAAGGATTGCAGATGCTACAGGTTAAAATGGCTAAGCGACCAGTTCAGTAGGACCTTAGAAGTTTTTTACTAAAGAAGAATAAAACAACAGATGAGATGATAACCAGTCTCATGTATGATTATTAATAGATAATATGTCCCTTATGTAACAAAACCTTGGCATCTAACCTGTTCACTTGTAAGCAAACGAACATGTGAGCTAATGTATTTATCTGCTTGAAATAGCATGACTGATTTTAGATTCTAATTTAGATTTTAGATTCTAAAAAAAGAGAGATGAAAATGAGGATGTGGAAATATATTTCGTAATTATATGCCAATATTAAATCAATTTGATGCTTTGATGCATTGCCAATGAGTATTAGGTTAGAAAATACAACATTTGCCTGATTTAACTTATATATACACCACACTATATGTATAAACCACACCCACTTCCGGTCCTCTATCCAAATACAGATACAGAGACAGATAATTTTGTTGATTGAACAAATACATACACAGATAATGACGTCTCTGTACACCTCTAACTTGTATGCATTTGTGATAGTGTACAGGTCTGTTTTTGAAATCCTGCGCGAGTAATACCATTGTTGCTATTATATAAATATAATAATATTGTAAATAATTTGATAGCTTTTGTATTAACAAAATGAGCTACAGGTACATTTTCTGTCTTTCCATCCCCCTTCATTTTTTGTTGTTACAAACCGACCTAGCCAGTCACTATCGGCACTATTTGCTCAAGACCCTCTTATCTACCTTTCTGTTTTTACTATCCCGTTCCTCTACTCTCCTTGCTCCATACCCACATTACTCCCTTTCTCTCTACATGTCCATACAAAGTCTCAGCTCACTCTTCACTACATTCTCTATTCTCACCCACTTCACAATACCTGCTTTGTCTATAACTTTATACTCTTTATTTCTCTTCCTCCCTCCCCTCTCTCCCTCTCACTCACTGATCAGCTGTTGCATGGCCACCCCGATGGAAGTGATCCAGGACACAGCCTGAGCGCTCTGCTCAAAGTACTGCACAAACTCCACGAAGAAGACCCCCATGCTCCGAATCAGGCCGAACACCAGGGCGGAGGACACGAACAGGGCTCCCACCACCACCCAACCCCACCCGCCATCGGGGGATGGCAGAGGTTCTCCAGCCTGAGGCTTGGCCATGGACACGCTGCAGAGAGAAGAGGAGACACCGGGGGTTGGTGCAGGTGAAAGCAGCAGCGTGTGTGTGTAACATTTGAAGGTTATGGCTCTGAGCAAAGGTCAGATTCCCAGAGTATCACCTCACTGCAATTACATTGCTGTTTTGGTGGTGCAATCATTAACTGCAGGTTACTGTGATGCTGCCCAGTTTCACCATGACACAGAACTGTGCTGCAAATATATTTAGCAATTCATTTTTTGACCATACTCCACACTGTCAAAGAAAAATGAGTAAATAAATAGTGAAATATAGTAAATAATAAGGTAATGAACATAATAAACAGCAATGCACTGACTGTGTAAGAATTAAGACACTTCTTAGAGAACCTGAAGCTGAACTCAGTTAACCTTTCCCACAGACTCAAGAGGCAGTAGCCATAGGTTTAAGAACTGAACATACATTGTGAAACACAAAGTAGCCATACATTATGTTAAGATTACAAACCTGTGTGCACCCAGCTGGCCAGGAGAGGACACAACAGAACATTGTGACTTTCACTGACCCCCTCATTTTCCCTGGCAAGTCAACCTGCCTAACGAATGTGGACCCCTGGCCATATCCGGCCACTGCTGGTGCTAGTTTCCCCTTCTTTTCACTTTAAAATACACTACATGAGCTGCTCAGTCAAACCAGAGGAGACCTTATTGTGTGCTATGTGTTTGGAGGGATAAGAGCACAACAGCAGTTTGTATTACTGCAGGAAATTATGCATTTATCTGCTGGAAATCAGTCTTAAGGTTGTCAGTATTGTTACACAGTAGATGCAGTAAAATGTACAAACTGAGAAACTGTCATCAGTACCAAAAACATCACACCGAGGCAATGGATTTTGACTTTTGCAGGTCTTCTTAAGACAAAACCTGACACATTCAACCAGTTGGGAATTAAAAGAAACCAACAGCATACACATGCAGTGAATTAACATGTCAGGATTGCATTTAGTATTGGTGTGGTTAGGGTGTTATCCTGTTAATGAGGTACAAAACTGCACAAAGGACAATGCCTCAGCTGAGTACTGTGACCCAGAAACACATGTATGCTCTTTTCCTGTAAGTCTTTCAGTAAAAAAAAACTTGGTGGTGAGAAAGTATATGTCCTTTACAACAAGGATCGAATGATTAGAATGCACTGAGCATGTCCCACTTCATGTGTTTTTTCTTCCAAAGGCATGTGAACTACTGGTGAGTTTAGGATTTACATAATCTGACTAAATGAAGGCAGGCTGGCCAAAAACAAAGGCTTAGTGGGAGCAGCATTACTGCTTTGGCAGGCTGATTCAACTGGAGAAGAAAACCTATTGCATGCCAGTGTATAGAGTGGTGTGAAAATATTCACTTTGTGCTAAGGAGAGCAGTAATATGTGCATATCATGCCATTTTTGCTTAAATCCGGAGGCTGATACTTTGGCTGATGCTTTAGAGCAGAGGAAGTGATCACATCTACAATTTGTGGAACTACACATTATGTTGTTTTAATGCGAGAGGATAGCAGAAAGTCTGAAAAGCAGGGGACTACATTTAACCAAGCAACAGATTAAGAACAAACTAAAAGTATGAAGTCACATTTCCACACTAACACAAAGTTCAACAAATAACCAAACACAATGGGTGAAACAGTCACAACAGGAAGGACTGGCATTTTTTGCAACAAATCTGAGGGAACAGAGCACCATCCAGACATCACCCACAATGGTGTCACTTCCTGTTGTTTCCTGGTTGGTGGTGTCAGTACAAGTTTGGTCCAAATGCCATTGGATAGCTAATATTAATTCTCCCAAAGTGGATAATTGCAGTAAGAAAAAATGCTGATAATTCAGTATTCAAGTGGCTTGAGTGAATGATAGTCTGATAACTTCAGAAAGATGGGGCATTCACATCCAGGTTCACCATTGCTATAATACATTTTGATTGGGTATGATGGCAGGAGGTGTCAAGGTCACTAAATAGTATGACATAATAGCTTCTGTTTTCAACTCCGAGGAGGTTGGCCAATTCACTATTAAATATATAAAAATAACAGAGAAGGCTATAAAACCATCATTATATTATAATAATGCCATCACTGATTAAAACAGCAGTTTGGAGTAACAAAGTCTTTAAATAAAAACTATTAATTACTGAAGGAAATGTGCTCAACTCTCAGCTGCTGCACCATGAATTAATTGACATGACATGGTGATTTATTGCTCAGCCAACCTTGCACATACCTTGAAATTGTTAGCACACGAACTGCCAATCAAACTCTCTATTTTCATTAACGGAACTTATACTTGTCCTTACCTTAAAGGAGCTAGATGGTGCTTGACCACAAGCCCAGTGGTGGATCTTTCCTCATGTTCTCAACCTCCTACTAATTACAAAATCATTTTCTGCAAAATAATTAGCCTAATTCTCAACTGGTTGTGCACACTGGTATTAGCAAAGAACACTTTAGACATTTATGTTGTCCATTTAAAATACCCCATTTACAGTTATCTCTTTGATGTCTATTTTCTTTTAACTAATACAACAAACCTCTATGTTGTAGTAATTCAATAGAAATTAATTTTTTCTCAGTATATTTTACTGTGAACCCCATAAGAGATCTTCCTAAAATGCTCTATTAGAAATCATTTTATTGGTCCTACCTCTCAAATCCACAATGAAAAGTTCCATGCTCAAGTACTCAAATTTTGTACTGTTCTTATGCACTTTGCCTTGTAAGTTGCTCTGGATAACAGCGTCTAACAAATGCCCCTAATGTAATGTCATGTAAAGTAGAGTGTAAGAAATGTGACCAAAAATACTTTTTAAAATATTCCTATTTTTCTGTAAACTAGAGCAAAAACAGAACTTACGGATCTATAATATAAAGCCTCAAGTAATAGCCTTCATAAAATATCAAATTTGTGTCTGCATATACATGAAAATACCTGTTTTCCCACTCAGTACGTGGCTCTGAATAAGAGCGTCTGCTAAATGACTGTAATATAATGTCATGCAATGCTAAATTAATCACATTCATGAAAAATTACTTACATGAAAAATTTAGCTGCGATCTGAGAAGGCTAATCCGATACAATGAGGCTATTTGGAATAACCCCAATCTGAACAGAAAAAAAACATGGGCATACACTGCTGCAATTTGCTGACATTCTCTAGTCAGCAGTGAATAAGTTCTTCCAATAAAATCAAATTCCATTTACCGGCTGACTGATTAAAGATATGCAGGAAATCCCATGGAAAAACAGCCAGGGGCCAGCACAGAAGTTCTCATAGGCTTTACAAAGATCCTCTGCAACTAAGCACTTTTTTCAACGAACATTCCTAAATATCCTGCATATACTGTGATCCTTGGCTGGAGCATTATTATCTGTATAATTTTTTGGGTATTTTCCCCTTTATTCCACCTGAACTCAGGTGAACTGTTCAGCCTTGTGCTATAATCCTCTCACACTTACTTAGGTAGGAGCAGCCATGATGGGTGACCCCTCCAATTCATGTGATGACAGCCCCTCACTTCCTTCCACACTGCCATCATACCAACAATCACATACTGTCAGTGTCGTCAAAGGATGACAAAGTCAGAATGTGCTCAGTTTGTGCATCTACATGTGCCCGGCTGAACAGGAGTGGCTGACAGAGGGTGATGAGACTAACAAACTTAGAGACTAACAAACAAGCTTTCTCCAATCATTCCCCATTGTTGCCCAGCCAGAGTGGGCCTCAGGCCAAAGCCAGTAATGGAATTGCTTCCCTAACAGGCATTTTTCCCGCTTGAGTTACCCGGAAGTAACTGGCATGGTGGTCTTTTCAGATCTCATCACCTGTCCACATGCTGCATATTCAAGCATTCTCTAACTAAAGTTTCCTCTTCTGTCTTTTGCCTCTATCTGTATTTTAGCAAGGTGAAATTTTTCTCACCACACTTGGGGGTTGCAGATGTACTCAATCCTTATCCTGTGTAATGAGTGACAGCTATGTAACTAACTGCCACATTACTCACAGGGAAACAATATGATATGCAATGGTGTGATAATAGCCTTGAAGAGTTTTCTGTAATTGATGCCTGCATGCGGGTTCATACATCACCCACATAGCAATGAACAACTACTGATCAAACACATGGAAACTAAAATAGGTCACATAACAAGGCACTGAGCCACCATATGCTGCCAGAACAGCTATGTACCATGATATAGGATACTGTCTGGAATTCTGTAAGAGGGATGTAGCATTATTTTTCCATGAGAAAGTCAATCAACTCATGCCTTGTTGATTTTGACATAGAAAACTCTGTCTCACATGGCCTTCGTAAATGCTGTGAAGGCCATGGTTTATGGCTGACATTGTGGTCATACTCATCAAAGCACTGGGTGACTAAAAATGTTCTGTGGATGGGGAACACCAATGTGACACGCCAACCATCACCAAGGGTATTTCAGGTGACTCATGCTGCACTGCATTTCAGTGTAATGAAATTAATCCCTGAGTCTGGTAGTTCCAGTATAACCTGTGGCCAGCTGCCTCCCCAGGCAGTTAACCACCTTTCAGTTTAGCCTGATTGGAACCATTGTTGTTTAAAGACTGAGCCTGGCCACTGGTGTGGAAGCAAGGCATGTATTTGATCTATGCACTCTGATGTCGACCAACCAATAGGCAAAAAGGTGACCTGATGACACACTTTGACTAACACCTCCTCATTGCATAAAGAAATGTTTAAAGAAATGTAAAAATAATTAAAAAAAGAAATATCAATTTATGTCACATTTTATCAATTAATTAAAGCCTACATATATTTTTATTTATTATATTTATATTTAATGGAATATTAATTTATTTTTCGAGTCATTTATTTATTTATATATTTTTTATTTTGGCAGCTTTGGTCCTCCATAAGTAAATACTAAAAACCTCATTGAGTGTTACTCATTATGACATTAGAAGGTCTCTTTTCAGAACCTCAATGTATTGACTTATCTTGGTCATAAAAAGTAAACGAAATTTGTTCTTAGTTAAATATTCATATTTTATTCATACGACAAAATATTTGTGTTGTGGAGTGCGTTTTTCGACGCACTCGAAGTATTTCCTACTCAAAATGTACGACAGATCCATTACCTGTGGGAGGTGCTATATGTCATGTTATGATAAAAATGTATTTTTTTATTTATGACATCAAAATAATTTAAAACATTTAAATAATACATATAAATATTTGAATTAATATAAAAAATTTGAAATAATAAATGTGTACGTACCCTAAACATTTTACACTTTTACACTCTGTAACTTTTTTTTTTTTTTTTTTTTTGCGAAAAATGCTTCGTAGTGAATTATAATCACACTCTTTCATAACCATAATGTTGAGATTATATAATTTAAGCACACACAAAAACGCGCGAGCACACTGTTACAACAGCAACTCATTGTTTGCTAATGGCTAACGGATTTGCGTGTGCTTTACTGGTACAACAGGAGCTTAAACAATGCAACAAAGGAAAATATTGATGGCGACCTATTGCATGGATATTTAACCATATTCGATAAATCTTTCAATTGGCAAATACAATCCACAAACCATGAAGCAAAACACGCCGACAACGTACCACTGAAGGTTAGATAGTCCAGTGTCAACGACAACAGAGAAGCCACGGATGTATTTAGTCAAGCTAGGTTAGTGTAGCTACATGTACCTGTCACAGCCGGCTCTTTCATACAAGTATCCAACCTAATACATTAACATGCATTTCCATCAACGGTGGCTATATCTTATAAGAAGAGATACGAACGGAACAAGTCCATTAATTACCTCCCCTTCATTCTTACCTGTCTACCTCGTGTCCCGTTGAATCATACTTGAAGCCGTTATAGTCAGACTGCTGACCAGCAAACTCCTTTTGGAATGATATGAAGACTTCTCCACCGAGGGAATTGTCGACAATTCAAAAAGAAAACACAGATAATGCAACAAAGCTTTTGTTATTTTAATGCAAGCTGGATAAGACAGACAATCAGGCCGGTTAAAATGCTCGTTCACCCTGCTGCGCCACAGGCACGCGCTTCTCAAGGCAAGCTAGAAGTGAAATGATTATGTTACGCCGATTGGCCTGTCGGGTAGGTATTCTGACATCTCTTAGTGTCATTGAGCACACGCAATGTAAATGTAGATGTAATGTAAATTTAGGCGTACCAAATGTATCCTGAAAAAAACATCATTGAACTGATATATTTTCTTCTTACTTATTTCGAAATATCTCGCATGCTTTCAGACTAATCAAATGATCCGGATCATTATGAATCCTACCCAAGATTTTGTTTTGCTCTGTAGTTTCGGTCAAGTATCAATGGCAATTTTAAACTTTACATTTTCATGTATAAACAGTGGATTTTGGGACATCAACATGTAAAGAGGAAAACTGAACACATCTCTCGGTGTCCAGCAATCCAGGTTGCATGCCATAATCATGTCAACAGCAGAGTCTCAAAACAAGTTTTTAATTTTTTTTTTTTATCATTTTTTAAGCTACTGCTTGAGTAAATGCACACACCGTGCCTTCTTGTCAAAACAGCTCCCCATTCTAACATTACTCCCATATCCTGCAGCTAGGGGGCACTGTTTATGAACATTTATGAAAGACGGAGCCAAACATATAAATATAAAATATAAACATGTGAAATGTAAACATGCAAACTATAAACGTGTCCTTTTGGGTTGATTATGGGTCATATATGACAGTTTTATTTAATTTGTGTGCCCAATCTTTCCAGAAAATGTAAAATGTCATACTTCACAAGTACTAAAAGTCATATTTTTTTTCTCTAAAAGAAAAAAAAAACTCTGTAATTATATTTAGCCTATTAGGAAAATAAATTCCAGTAAAATGGATAATATATATTATATTTTAAGCTTCTTTCCCAAGATCTCATTGGCCTACATTACACAGGTTGCTCAGCAGCAATGGAAGATGGATTTAAATGCTAGGTGTAAAATTAGTAGTAGTAGGTTGATGTATTCACCACTGTGTGCTCACATCCTCCATCATTTCAATTGTTTCATGAGCTCTTTCAACAAAATGGTCCTTCTGACATCCCATTGTGGTCAGAAAAACAAAAAACAGGAGAGATGCATCTTGGAAACAGAACGGTACACAAACAAGCACATCCACATAACCTGTTCTTAAAACAGCAAACAAGATTGAAGCAATTAAAAAGAAAGGAAAAAGAAGTTATCTGACAAGATGTCAGAATAAACTGCAAATACATATCTATAATGTAGTAAATACAATGGTAGATACTCATTAACAATAAAACATATTTTTGTACTGCAATGTTTGATTCATTACTGAATGCATTTATTCATTATCAATTCTGGAGGCAGTTTTTCATGACACTATAAGAACTGTCCTTTGCTAGCTTTCATGTCAGCTAGTTACAGGTATGTTGTCCTTATGGCACGTTGATGCCACATTATTTGACTGTTGAGTTTTATAGCTGCAAAATGATAAGAAAAATGTGTTATGTCCATGCAACTACACATGTAATAATGTGTAAATAATGATTCAAATCAATAGAGAATTCAGTATTTTAAATCAGCACATTTTGACATCAATAGAAAACTACCCTGTTTAAAGTTTGGAGTTAGGAAAGTTCTCCATCACCAGTGCATGCATGCATATCTCTGAGGTCCTACAGTATTGAAAGTAGTTGATAAAGCCAAACTTGGCAGTCCTGCATCTTATCCCCATCACAGGAAAAAGGAATGAAGTCATCAGACTGGCAGCCAATAAGAGCTTCCCCTTTCGTTTAATTGTCCTACCACAACTAATCATGTCTGGAATTGTTTTTCACCAAGCTGCAATTCTATATTCCACCCTGTGTGTGTGTGTGTGTGTGTGTGTGTATGTGTGTGTGTGTGTGTGTGTGTGTGTTTGATCACTCCACTCTTGCTTAATATTCACATAGATTTTGAGGCCTTTAGGTAGGCATTTTGTCGTATGAAGGTTTTTTTCACCAGGAAGAGGCATTTTATGCTCTGGTGGACTTTCTGGTCACATTCTGCTGATTTCTATATTCTGCTCCTGTTAGCAGCTAAACTTTGTTAATGCCTCACTCTGACCAAATAAAGTATTGTGGGTGTGGTAATCACCCTGGAGTAATAGGGAGGTCCCAAAACAGAGACAATTTGAGCTTTTAAATCAAAATAAAGGTGGAATTTTGGGCAGAAGCAGAGATTTTACAGGAGGAAGTTTCCTTTTTGCAGGTGTGATATTTTGGCAAGGAGTCTCCTTCCCACAGTTTTACATTTGAATTAAAATGACCGGGCTTTGAGCATCACAGACAACACATTACAGATTGGCACATTGCAGGAAGTGAGGCAGACAGAGGGTGGGAGAGTTCAACAGGTCAGTAACCTCGACACAGGAAGATGCATGCTGACACATATTACTGGATGGCAGTATGTGCTAAGGATTAGAGCAAATCCGGAAACAGGTGCCAGGGACTCTATTGTTCCTTCCCTCTTCAACACCCAGAATGTAGTAAGACAGTCTTGCTGTGCACCAGAAATGAGTCATGGTTCCAAAGGGTGAGTTAATGAGAGAGGAAGGAAATGATGGGAGGGGTGAGGGTTTTGAGCCCTGAGACTTATTAAACAAAAGAAGGCCCCTCTCCAGTCATCCTGCTGAACCGCCTGCTCACTGCAAGAGCAAAACAGTCTGATACAAGAGGCCATATTTGTAGTACGTAGCCAGATTGATACAACAGACCATCAATAACAACACTTTCCTTTGCACAGTATGTTTTCAATATCATGTAGCAATGTTGCCAGTTTGGTTGTTAATATTCTAAGGCATATTTTTGTACATTTAAAACTAACTGGAAGAGACATGCATTTGAAAAAAATTACTCACAAGGAATATGCCAAATCAAATATGAACAAAACTCAAACCCCCATTCTGTCTCACACACACAGACATACATACACAGACAAGGAATATATTTAACAGAGCCATACTTGTTTATAAGGAAGATACATTTTAAATTAATTTATTTCAACAGATATGAAAAGTCTTGTCTTTGTCCAGCAAAAGAGCTTCTTCCATTTTATACATTATTATCATCATCTTCATCATCATCATCAATTTTTACAATTATATTGTGTAAATAACTGTATTGCTTTCAAAGCAATTTTTCTTTAACAATATATAGAAGAATCCCTGGCACTTTCTGCCTGGACACTGAAATTCAGCTATTACCATCTGCTATTAACAGGTTTTAGTATTTACTATCTTTTATTAGAAAAGAGCAAGAGAGAAATGCAGCAGTAATATCATGGCCCTGCTTCTGGCAGTGCTTGCCCCAGACCACATAGACCCTACTGGTGATCACCCAACAAAAAGCAGTACATAACCATTCCAGAACAAATCAATTCTGAACATAGACAAAGGAATAATGCCACACATATGACCTGACAACTCTAGGTATCCCACTTGCTAGATTCTTAAGTAATGTTTCCAAGGGGAAATAAAAAAAATCAAAAGAATAGTTTGAGCTATTCATACCAACAGTTAATAAACATCTTGATAAACCATTACTCGGACCCTCATGAACTCTCTTCACACACATAATCTGTGTGTGGTGTAACAGGTAAGGTCAGGTTAGCCTTTTTTTTTTTTTTAAATATAAACGTTTACCCATCAGTGAAAGCACAACCACTGAAACAACAGCAAAAACTCTGCTTCCATGACTGTCATCTGGCTCCTTTTCAAAACAGTGATTCATCACACATCAGTCCAAAATACCTTTTACCCAAATCTCCCAACTCACGAAAACATTCTGAGTAGCTGTTAATGGAAAATCCTAAGCTTAGCTGACACCTCAGCAGGCTGCACTTGCACACACACAAGTGCATGGCTCTGCCAGCAGTCTGATGCCACAACATGTCAAGCTATACGCCTTTGCTCCCAGGCAAAGAGTTTAAAGATTTTTATCTAGTTCTCTCTCATTCCACTCATTGGGCCTTGTTTCACAAGCACACATGAACAGATACATGCTTTTTCTTAACGTTTACTTTAAATGTTGTGTTTAATAACACTGAAAAAATCCCCATGTAACTGTACACATGTAGATATTTGCCTAATGCCATCTGCCTGGATTTGCATAGGGAAAAGGCTTCCCACTACACAAAAATACAACATTCAGTCAGGATATATCCAGACGTGCACCACCCCTACCAAACAACTCTCATTTCCGGCTATCTTTCCTTTTCATATAACCTTCAGAATATCCTCTTCCATCTCACTCATCTTGCTTTCCCCGTTTTCCATTTTCCTGCACCTTTCTAGTTTTCCTTTTCCCATCCACATTCCTCTGACCAATCATCTTGGTACATTCTCTCGCCTCCCAAAAACACTGCCAGTCTTGAACACCACTCTAAAGTTGACAATAGTTCTCTGAAACTCAATCCCCAGATACTCTTACAGATTCCCATGTTCGCTCAATATTGCACTGAAATATAAAACTGCTAACACCATGTTTCCCCATCCCCAAATCTGGAATGCAGTGAACATTTGAATTTGGATGCATGAAGTCAGGTGAACTCTTCTTTTGCATATTGGCTCCTTTTCACTGTCATGTTTGCTTAGATGCCCTAGTTAACATTCACTTCCCACTGACTCATGTTTGCAACCAGAAAGGGATTTGGGAGTACTGTCATTCAAGCACAGCGAAGAAACTTTTCAGCAGGGCAAAGAAAAAATAAAGACACATAAAAACAACTGAACAGAAATAATACAATGTAGCAGGACATTACTGTCTTCATCTGTCTGAAGGCTATGCGTGTGCACTTGTGGTCAGAGGCTGGGGTTAGGGGTGACCCAAGGGTTTCAGCAGGACTGCAGGACAGGCCGGTACGGGTCCATCAGGACTTTGTAGCGGATCTTGGTATTGGTGACAGCTCCATGTTTCTGCCGCAGGTGAAGTCGCAGTTGGCTCTTATGACGGAAGTGCAGGTCACACTTCTCACACTGAAAGAGAAAAGAGAGAGAGGGTGAGATGAAGGACGCTGAGAGATAGCTCCCACTAAGTCTGAAATTTGAGTTGCAGATAAAAATGTGAGTCTTTTTGTTCCTTAATCAATTGCCTAATTTTCGAATTCAACAACAGTGAATGTATAGTAAGATGTACATAAATTCACTCTGTTGTCAGAGAAAGACAGAATGATCATTTTCCTCACTGGAAGAGAGGATTCTTTTAACGATAAGTTAGTGATCACCATGTGTGCCTATGTTTGTGTGTGTGTGTGTGTGTTGTGCATGTGATTGTGCACACTCACAGTGTAGGGCTTCTCTCCAGTGTGAATACGCAGGTGGCTTTTCAGGGTTTGCAGGTGACGGAAGCGGGTTCCACAGGTGTGGCAAGGATATGGCTTCTCTCCGGTATGGATCAAGACATGGGCACGCAGGTGAGCTACCTGACAATACAAAAAACACAATGACATAGGTGAGCTACATGCTAACACATATCCAGACAAACTAGAGCTACCTGTGAATATACACCCTCATTTATCATAAGTATAAGGATGATATACATGTAACCTGTATGAACACTATACACACATACGCCTTACATGCAAACACAAAGTATGCTCCATGTAGACTGGAAGACATACAGTCTTCTGACAACTTATCAGCTGATAAAAAATCACTCAAGTGTATAGTGCCTATTATGAACCCTCAAAAGACAGCCTTCCCACCCTGTTCTTGGCACCCCCACCTGGACAAATCTGGCCCCACAGGTGTCACAGCGATAAGGCTTCTCTCCGGAGTGGATACGAGAGTGCGTTTTCAGGTTTGCTGGCCGGTTGAACTGGGCACCACACACACTGCAACGATATGGCTTGTCTCCTGTGGGTGGTGACAGAGAGCCAGAGCTGCAGTCAACCAGCTACAGGCAGATTCTTACTCCACAGGAATTTCAGTATTTTATGTAGTACATTGTAAAAAGTACAATGTACTACAAAAAATATTTTATGTATCCATTATGAATACTTTTTTAATACACACAAGTATTGATTGCTGTATTTTTGCTGATTGGAGTTGGCATATTTTATCATTTCTGAGCTGACTGCCTCACCTGTACCAATAGGTTTGGCCCCTCCCATGGTGCCACTGACCACTGAGCAGCAGCTCTCACTCTTGATTGGATGATTGTTCAGGCTATTGCCATGGCAATGCAGGTGTCCATTGCGATGGGTGGCCAGTGGTTCATTAGAGCATGGGTGCTGACAGAGTGAGCCAGAAGGGGCTAAGAGAGAGAGACAGAAAATAATTCACACATCCATTTCAGTGAAATGAATACAGAATGCAATGTGAGGGAAGAAAGTCAGTTCAAACTTTGAACCAGTCCATTTCATATAGAACATCCTGAACTGCATTGTGATGAAATAAACTGAACAAAATATTGAACCAATGCACTCCATCTCACACTAAGGGTGAATGAGGAAAGGATGGCTTTGACTGACCTGAGCTATCCTGGGGCTGGGGGCTCGGGAGATGTGGTAGTTCATCTGTAGGACGTTGCACCAGACCATGGCAAGCCCCCTGGTGTAAGGTGTGCTGGGATATTCCACAGTGAAAACCCTGTCCAGACCTGGAAACACATTTATCATTATGCCATGCTCTTGGCTAAACCAAAGCTATGAATAAAACAACTTTCCCTAAAGGAGGTCTTCACAGAGGCAGACATGGTTTGTATCTAAAAGTTTCTTCTCAATAAGAGCATGGAGGGTTTCTCTTTCCAATGCCACACAAAGCACAAAATTCTTTTTTTGTAATGGTTAATGTCAACTTCCATGTTCCCTTCATGCTTGTACCATTAAATGTGTAGCTAGACAGGTGATAAGCCAGTGAATACCACACTCGTGCAAATTCAGAGCAGGCTACAACTGTTAAAGAGCAAAATGCAAATTACACGATGAAAACACTACACTTCATGTACTGTACCTGTTATGGACAGGTCCATCCACTGGCCATGCCTCTAAGGGAGGTTTTGGCATAGAGTCAAGCCCGTCAGCCCCGTTGGGAGTGTGGCTGCATTGTCGTATCCCCTCCCCCTCTGGCGGCTCTTCCTCCTTGACTGTGGCAGCACAGAGAGGGTTGAGAACGATGAACTTGTACTTCTTCCAATTGCAGGCCTTCGGATCAGGGATGAATTTGGTCCCATTCTGTGCCTAAGAAAACAACGGCAACACTGAGGAAATCCTGTGTTCTGGACCTGTGGTCTAAGAGGAAATATTGGACAAGCTGCTCTGCCCACCTCTGCTGTTAGTGAAGTTCTCTTTTGGAGGTATAGCTGGAGTCTACCTAAATGCATCACTTGTCACAAGCCTCAAAATGATATGAATCTTAAAGTTTGGGCATTGGCCTGCTGGTGGAAAAACTCACCACTGATTGGGGTGCCTGGCTGCATCCACTGGATTCAGTAGGGGAGTTAGGTTGACAGCCAGAACGCGATGGGCTGTCTGGAGATGGAGAAGGGGGTTCAAGGGTTGGTGACTCGGCCTCCATCTTTGCCCTCTCTACCCTGGGCTCACGGTTCAGGCAAGTCACTGGGTCCTTCGAGGCCCAGCTCTCTCCAGGGATCCTGATGAGGAAACGTACACACAGTGTACCTTTGTGTGCTCTTTTTACCCCCATGATCAGAGGAGCAGGTGTCACAATAGTACCCAGGCACACGTTCTCCCTCATCACACACGTCTGCACACATTCTGTTTGTCTTACCCGGCTGAGTCACGGCACAGGTAGGTGGCTCTGTTGGCTGGATAGGAAACCGGAGTACGTAAGGTTGGTTGGCCACATGGTGGACTGTCAGGAAGCGCTCCTCCAGGGGGCACAAGCGAGGCAGCAGATGAAGGAGAGTCCAGCTCCTTTTTGAGGGTTCCTGACATTGTGTCACTAAAGAAAGCAAGGAATGGTAGGATATCTAGGGTTTATACATTCTTTTATAAAAACAAGTGCAAAAAATGTAAACCTTTATGTAAACAACAGGAACATTTTTACATTCTAAAATTAAATAAATAAAACATGAAAATCAAAGCTTAATACAGTAAATACAGGAAACATATACTTTATATGGCTATCATTTACCATTCGCATTTGTTGTTCTTATTTGGTGGTGAAATGAATTGTTGAGCCACAAAAATCTCCACCCACATTGCAATTCAGTGATATCTCTCATGGGAAATTCCTCTCACCTATGTAGCATGAAAGCACGGCAGGTGTCCACCACATGTTCCATCTGCAGGTAGGTGGCAGCAGCGAGCACTCCAGGGACAGTGCGGGCTGACAGGGGCAGGCGAGACGTATACATGAAGTCCAGCAGCAGGGACACGCTGCCTGCGTCCAGAGACGTTGGAAGGGCCAGAGACACAGACCGTTCTCTAGGCCCCAGTGCACGCCTTGAGAACAGGGAGTAGAAGAATCCACTAAAAGAAGGAGAGAAAGAGCAAGAAGGCATGAAGTCTTACACAAGTGGAAGTGAATTTAATAAGGCAGAGCAACAGAGTGATAGATAAAGCCTATGAAGGAGTGCAAAAAAAGAAGACATTGGGCAGGCAGGCAGAGACAAAGGAGGAGGCACACACTATCATGGACAGACTGACCTGCAAGCAATGAGCACAGCACAGTGAGCCCGGAGACTGACAGGACCCACTACCAGAGTGGCGTCTGTCAAGATGTCACGATGCCTCAGCTCATTCAGATTCCTCAGGACATCACTGGAGTGGCGTGTGAACTCCTTCACATATCCCTCTAGCGTTCCTCTGTCCTCCTCGTGCCCTCCTTCCACCATATACCCCTCCGCCACCTGCATCCTGCTCAACTCCTCTGTAGGGAAAAGCAGGGAAAAACCAGAAAATGAAAAAGCCACTGGAGACAAAAATGTAGGGAGAACGAACTTTGAGGAGATGCTAGTGAAAATTCTCCTTTCCAGCTAATGCTAGAGACTCACCTTGGTGAAGTGTTTGGTTGAACAATGCAAGGACCGATCAACGACAGCATCTGACAGGTGAGACCAGCTCCCTACTCGTACCTGCAGGGAGAGAGAGACAAAAGTATAAACAAACCGTGACATAGACAAAAGCCCCATTTATGCTGTGACCTGGATCAGGAATTTTATTACATTATTTATTCATGCAAAACGCATACTGACCATAGTCAATTTCTATTGTGAGCAGCTGTGTAGTTTGGTTAGGGAATTGAGCTTGTATATCAAAGATCGCAAATTAGCTTCATGGGTGGAGCACTACAGTTATACCCTTTAGCAAGATACTTACCAGAGTTTCTTCTGTAAAAATATCCAGCTGCATACTTGTACAAATAGAGGCTGCCTGTTCTGTAGCTTCAATGTACTATGTAAATGTGTAAAAGTTAGTAATACATAATACACTGATTATTGTGTCTATGTTCTTACATACAATCCTATTTCGTCTTCTAATTTTTATGTTGTGATTAAAATATTTCACTGGCTTAGTTTGAGACTTAGTTCCTGAGCCCTGATACTATGATAAAATGAAGGCTTCACACAAAGCATACTTGCATGAATTTGCCTGTAGGAGAGTTGCTCTTGCATCATAGCCTCTGTCATTGACAATCACACACACAACCGTAATGTCTTCCGTTCGTAAATATGAATTTTCCATATATATGTACATTTTGAAAAACAACAACCGCAACAGAGACGTTTCCAAAAAATCAATCTCAGAGATTTCTTCCAAAAACCAAAAAACCACACTATAGAGCCCAGACCATATATCTTTGGCTTCCTTGGAAAACAAGAAACCATTCAGTTACAAATGAGTATATCACAAAATGCTAATGAGCAGAACAACACGCTGATTTAAAAAATATATGTGTATCCTTTAAAAATCGTGGATTATCAGTTTTCACCAGATCCGTGACCATTGCTTGGTGATTTTAGGCCCTTTTTGAAATGTGAATATTTCTCAAGAACACCCTTCACTCAAATCTGATATCTGGTTTAACACAAGTATTTCAACAAAAATAAAAATAATAAAAAAAAGATTTTATGATAGCCAATAACTTTAAAACAATGAAAGAAACCCACAAGAAATTATGTTAATTAAAGCACTCACCCCGGCCAGCAGGGACGAGAATAAAGACGGACAATCCTAACCCCGAAACCCTCACACAATGATTTCTTGAACAGAGGAAGGCAAGGCTGTCTTTGTGCCTTCACTATGACCATGTAAGAATGTTGATGAGGACCGGGAGGGGAGGGACTCTTTATAATGTCGCGCAGGAAACCCCATTCAGCCAGGGGCGCTCGTTTCCTCTTTCCCCGTCAGCCCACGCGCAGCCAGGAAGCCTTGCAGGAAAGATCTAGGCCCAGAGCTTTGGGTATTTTTAGTTAAGTATTAGTTTTTTTTCCTCTGTACAGTAATGACAGGAAAATGGCCTGTGTTTTTGTTTCATACAAAAGAGTATATGTATATCCTCAGAGAGCAGGAAAAGCAGACAGTGCCTTCCAGGGCCTAACCTTACCTTAGCAAATCCCTCTCAAGCCCCCTCCCTCCTTAACCCTTCTCCAGGACAAAGAAAACAGCCTGAAGGGAAGTTTGAAAAAAATGCATGCACTTCAATCAGCAGGCTTGGTCAGTACACAAATTCAGCCCAGTGCTTTAGTACTGTTAGGGAGCTGAATTGATGAGCATGGTTAAAATTGATTAGACAGAATTTTCCAGCTCAGGAAGGTGGGGCAGAAATGCTGCCTTTGGAACAAAGGACTACAGTATCAAATGGAACATGAAGGATTTAAATGCCTCACATCTCTATAAGATGCGTGAAAAAAGACAATCAATGTCCAGAGAAATCACAGAAACTTTTGCCGTATAATGTGGAAGCAACAATGGATTGTAGTGATGTTTTAAGGGTAAAAAAGAGTTGCTATAATTTGGGACTCACTGAAGTGCTTCTCACTTGCAAAAATAAATTGGAACAGGGCTAGGGTGATGACTATTAGTGGATCCCCACTTCCCTGTCTTGGTTTTTGCCTCCAGATTTCTGGCTTATTCTGCCATGCAATCCAGAGATTCTGCTGAAGCTTCCGGATGGTTGCCTTCTATGGTGTTCGGGCTGCCTAGTTGTCCCGGGGCGAGGCGGGTAATTGGGGAAGGAAACCCAGAGAGGAAAAATAACACGGGAGATACCCTCTCACGACTGAAAAACAACTCTCTCAAACTGACAGAAATGCAGTGGACAGATGTGCAGGAACTAACGGGACCCCTCGACACATCCTGCGAGACACTCGGAGATGGGGATAAAACACCCGCACAGGACATCCGCCCCAATATGGGGAAGGCGGGCAGGCCCAGAGGTCTCCAGTCACTGAAAACAAGCGGAAACTTACCTCATCTTTAGTAGAGCCAGTTCACTGAGAGGTGCCGTACTTTAGGTTGAGTTAAATACACAGATCCCGCAAACCTGCTGAACCAACATTGTTCATCCCATTTAAATATTTAGGAAAAATAGGAGAGATTGTTGGGTTGACTCAGAGACCTTGCAGAGGAAAGGAAGACCAGAGGAAGTGGATGTAATGGGGTACTTCATATATCATTAACTGCAGCGTAAGCTGTAGATTTGATGTTGCACAGCACATTAAATGCTGTGTGTTTGAACACAGTTTGCAGTTTTTTAGAGTGATAATGTGAAGGAGCATTACAATGGTCTCTAAAAAACTAACCATGCAAGAAATATTGACTGTTACTGGAGTCTTAAACCTGCAGTAAATCAGAACAGGCGTCACATAATAAAACACAGTATATTCTTCTGCCACACCCATGTCAAAAAGAATGGCTTTAAACAGGTCCCAAGGTTAATAACCTACTTTAGAATGATACAATATTGAACAGTTAATCAAAAGAGAGTAAGGGAAAAGTATAACTAGAGTTTACACAATCCCAATGCACAGCACTAAATTAAATATTTTGGCAGGCTATTTTTTTCCAATATTTAGATCAGTCCAGCCTCCTATCATGTACCATATCCCCATGTATACTTTAAATAAATAAACTTTTTGGCACTTCTCAGGCCACATGTTCTAAGTTTTAGTAACATTGGATGCACACATAAAATTTTGGATGGTGCCAAGTGTGTCGGACACAAATTTTGGCTGGTACTGAGCATGTTTTTGTGTGTTTTCAAACAGTCATACTAGAATGAGTAGTGTCACACTATATGCGAGACGGAAGTCTTGTGTGTGCATGAAGTGTTGAACGCGTGCGTGTCCTTGTGCTTTTATTTGTTTAAATGGGGTTGAATCAATTGTGTCTCCAAGCTAAACAAAAACAAAGGAAAACAGTGTGGGAGGGAAGGAGGGAGGAGAGAGGGAGAGAGAGGAGGGGGGTCTAGGCAACTTCCAGGCATTGTGAAAGCAGCGGAACAGGGGGAAAATTGTAGGGGGGACATTAGGAGGAAAAGTGAGAACATTACTAAACAGGTTTACCAATGAGCGGAAGCCATTCAGTCTGTCTCACTTACAGCACTGCTCTAACATTGCACAGCAACTCCTTTACTCCTTTTAAGACCAGGGGAACGAGGGTTCAAACCCGAGGCCAGAACATCGCTATCACACATGCTCTTGAGCAGCATGAACAAGGGTTATTCAATGCATTGTGTATTTACTTTTATTTGTCTGTATGTAAATTTATATTAAATAAATAAAATGGAAAATGGAATATAATGCAATATAGATACAGCTGTTAACCATGCAGAAAAAAATACAAAAACACATTATCGCGATGGATTGTTTGACACTGTAGGTGATGGTGATAAAATGTTAAAGATGGTAGATTGCACATCTTGTAAAAAAAAATATCAAATTAAAAACAACAAAGGAAACATTACTGATTTATTCCAAGGACCACAGCCTACCTACTTAGCATGGGGGAAAACATCAACACATGTGATAAATAGACAATAAAATCCACAACTTCCTGTACTAAAGGATAGATATTTTCCTTACTAATGGATCCCTTTTATGGTCAGGAACTGAGCAGTTTTTCACCTCTAGAGCTAACTCTCAATGATGCTTTGACCATTGTTTTCAGTTACTGATGTGAATTGGTATCAAGGCTACTGAAGCCGTAGCTAACAAAACTCCAGGAAATGGAGACATACACAAATGGTTGTTTCCTCAATAAATACTCCTCCCCTTCACTGTCTACACTGAAAGTTTTGTACATATAAGGCTTGCTACTTATGCTCTCCTAAGAGGGAGAGAAAGATTGTTTTGTTGGTTTGGAAGGCAGGAGGCGGAGGTGGAAATAAAAAAGACAAAGAAAACAATATGCAAAAACAAGACTGACACAAAACTTCCCTGGAAGCAGTGTCCGGTGTAAGAGTATGCACGTGTGTATGTGTATGTGTGTAACAGAGAGCGGAAGTACTAGTGCGGACTCACGCCCTTCCAGATGGCCACATCAGGAAAAAGAGGCAGAGAAGTGTTTTTATTTGGCTGGAGGGTCCTGTCTTGCCAGGATAGAAGAGTAAGTTAATTTCTCGTATAATAATTGGGAGGTTCAGAAAACAAAGAGGTACAGTCTGTCCTATCAGCTGAAGAACAAGCACAAGGAGGACGCCTGGAGTGGAATCAGTACCTTAGTATCTTTAACTGGAGAAGCATTACGAGGGATCAGTCAAAGAGGCTTTCTATCAACACCATCAACTCAAAGGTTGCTGCTGTTAATGGGGATGTATGTGTGTGTTGGTGGGCAGCTAGTTTAGCAGTGGTGAGTGGATAGACTTCAGATGAGCAACCCATAATTTTAAACAGAGGGTGAAATTCAATTACACTGGTGACACAATGAAAATGAACACCAGAAAAAGTTATTCACATAAAACGTAATTATAAAAGGAACTAACACATCAATGAATATCGTGCATATTTTCACCTCAACACAACTATATACAATATTTTTTTAAAAAAAAATCTCTACCACAACACACCTCAGAAAATTCACATGCAGCATGTCCATAATATTAATTGACATTACACATACCTATATAAAACACTCCTATATATGTATTGTATTATTAAGGTTCAAAATAAAAAAGATGACATATGCTCATGATTACCAGGATCCAAACATGGTAACTTTTTTTCTTAATGCTACAGGTACAGCCATATGCAGTTGTGATGGATGTATTAAAGCATTCCAACCCATAGCTATTTCTCAGTAGATTAACAGAATGAATAACATATTTTAATGATTAACTGTGTATTGTACGTATGCTACAATGTGCCACTCCTAAATTGACGGTGATTTATCAAGTGATCATTTCAAGTGTCTCTCTTTTAATTTTTTATTGTTTTATTTATTTATTTAGGCAAAAATGTCTCCCTTTTAATCAACATAACTTTTCCCACAAACCGTATAGAATGCAGGGGTCCGGTCTTCACAGAGATCTTTCTAGAAACTTTCTTCCACCCAAATGGCAGAAATATAATCTACTTGAGTCTTTTCGCCACATAAACTGGGTACGCTGTATCATTGTCATGGAAAGATACGGATGACCGTTTCGACAGACTGAATAACATCCCCATGCAATCATAACACACCCATTCAGATTACCATTATGCTCAATGAATGAGTACGAAAACTGTCCATAGATAAACGTCCAAATCCACCCACCCTCATTTCCACAACAATGGTTGGGTCTTTTTAAATAGTTGTCACATGACCAGTATCCTGGCCTAATGATATACTCAGTTTGTGAATTGCGGTTTACGTTCGAATCTTCAAAGACTATCTCTTAATGGAATGTTCGAACAGATTCAAGCAGGCTTTCTAGGTCCTGTACACATTTTGTGCATTGGGATATCACTGTGTTCCTACAATCAGACAATTCTGTGGTTTAATATAATGCAATACACAGGATAATATGGTCCAAAATATCAAACGCGATTCTTTGCGTGCCGCAGAATGAAATAAGATTCAGCCTTGGTATACACTCGAAAATGCTAGTCTTCGGCCAGAATCTGACGTCAGGAGAGACGGTGTTACACTGTAACGGGACCTCCTGTGTATTTACCATTCTAGTTCATTGCAGTGCCTATCTATGCATGTGCGACAGGCACCCTAGCAGTCTAAATTATAGCTCCCCCTGTTCACAGCGACCTACGTCACAGTTTTGGAATTCGATGACGAATTTGTAGGCCTGTGAAAAGGGCAGGATCCTTGGAAAAAGTAGGTTACGGGAACAAATACCCTAAATCAAAGTTCTTTTAAAGTTTATTTTCGAAAACGAATGGGGTATTGAACGAATGAAAATGGACCAAATAGGTGTATTCGTTGATTGATTTATGAGCAATATGTGTGAGAGATTAGGTGGTAATAATTAAAGTTAAACGTGTTCGAGACGTGCAACTAAATTACGTTAACCTTACACACATTACATTTCCGGTGTTTGGGCTTTGTAACGTAAATTTCTTGGCGAAAAATGTATTTGTTTTAATATTAATAGTCTGTTTGTATGAGTCGCTAAAAGTTCAAATGCGGCGAAGGGTAGGAAGCGTAGTGAAGTGTTTAACATAATGCTATATACGTATGCATGTAAGCAACGCGTGATAGTTGGCATTAAGTAATGACCCTGTGTAATATTTTTTTTAGATTTAGTTTATAAATATGTAAAAAAAAATGTTGCCTACTCAGCCATCACTAATTTAGTTGGCTGGAAAATTTGGCTACAAGTGTCTTTTGTTTCTTTTGCAGATGAAAAGGGCGAAGGCAGGAAGACAAACGATAAAGGAAAATTCGGGATTTTAAGAGGTACGGAAGAGTATTTATGTCTTGTATGATTCTTCATGTTATCGGTGTTCCACACCCCGTTCGAATATTGTTTTTTTTCACCGTGTTTAACAGTGCTATTAAGGCTGCCGCGAAGTTTAGTTACACTTTCACGATGAAACAAACTGCCTACCGTTATTTTAACTCAACATTGCATTTCTATTAGCATCGGCAACGAACATGGGAGTTTGACACGTTGTCGCCCACAGATTGCTGCATGCCTGTCATTTTTGTTGCTGTTACCTGTACAACAGGAATGCTGAAATGACTTGGAATGTGCAAGTGAAGTGTTTTATTCTTTCAAGCGGTGCTACGATTATTTCTGGGCCCTCAAATCCTCGGATTCAAGTATATCCACTTTGCCGGGGATTTAAGCTTAAACTCAGACAGCGCGGCAATGCAATCGCTGATTGTCCATAGATGCATTGTAAGAGGTTGCTATGTTACAAGCCAAC
This sequence comes from Albula goreensis, assembly GCA_022829145.1. NCBI lineage: Eukaryota > Metazoa > Chordata > Actinopteri > Albuliformes > Albulidae > Albula > Albula goreensis. The sequence continues at coordinate 29,087,705 of CM040746.1, read as the reverse complement.
AGGTGAAAAACATCAGCCACTGATTTCACTGCTAGCATTCACCAATATAATTGTAATGTCGTATTATTTCTAAACAGAAAAAATATAGTGAATGACTGTCAATGTAAGACAAGAGCTACCTTTTCAGTCTATGAGAATCTTTAAATCATGAATCAAAATGCAAGTTCAGCATAGTTTGATTAACTGTGAGATGCCATTTAATGATATATTCTGGTTTTCATCTGCACAACTGAATTAGCCTCTTTATCTCAGCTTCCATTTCTGTTTCATCAGAAATGTTTTGGAGCAAAATGCTACTGCTGCATTGTGAAATGGTTTTTGGAATACACAGCCAGGTGCTTAAACAGAGGGTATTACACAACGTATCCTGTGTTGTTGCTGTTTGTGCATTTGGGGTCAAACATAAATAAAACAATGGCTATTGTACCCGGACCAGACCGGTTAACATGGGTTATTGAAGAACAAGCTGTGAGGCTCACAGTTGCAGCACCTGTGTGTGTGTGTGTGTGTGTGTGTGTGTGTGTGTGTGTGTGTGTGTGTGTGTGTGTGTGTGTGTGTGTGTGTGTGTGATGCAGTAGATCACACAGTCTTTGACTACTGGAATTCCCCTCTTGGTTCAGAATGGGTACCTTTTCCTGCTTTTTAACAACAAGCCTATTGTTTGCCAGACCACCACAGGTTGCCATAGGAAACCAAAAATGTAATGTAGCTCAGTTTCCCCTGGTAACCTGTTATTTAAAGATACAGTAGATGTGGCTTCCTCTGCCTGGCTGCAGCCTGTGTTTGGTGGTGGCACAACAGCAGGAGTCAGAGCGTCGATGCTTTTCAATTAAGCTGATTTATAATCTGCCTCCTGAACAAATTAAGATGGGTCTCTCCATGGGTTATCAGGTAGGTAGTGCATGGAGAATCTCCAGGAAATGGCTACAGTTTTCCATCATCATAGGATTCCGGAGGCTACACAGGTTTAAGGTAGAGAGACAGTCACTTAAACACCTTGGCTCAGATGTGCAGCGGCAGACTGAGAACCTCAGGTCAGGATTGGGTGAATTTGCCCATGATTACATAAATGTGAGAATTACATTTTTGCCTCTCCAGTCTGGTGTCGTATTGTAAGCATGCTGCAACTGTTTTGTGGTTTTGCTTGTAATGTGTAAGAGGAGAGGTTTGAGGGTTTCCTTCTCTTAAATTTCAACCAGCAGTATTAAAGAGTGTGTCTACTCCACAGAATTCAGAGATGTCTGGTCCCACCTGGCTGCCGCCAAGGACTCTGGGAAGTCCTGAGAGACCTGCCCCCCAGATATCCCCTTCTGGTCCTGCTTTCTACAGACCTCCTAAGAAGGCTGCCGTGGAAACTCGGCCCAAATATGGAACATACTCTCAAAATGGTGCTGGGGGAAGTGGAATGGCCACAAGATATATGGCCACAGGACCCACAAGTAAGATTTTTGCATGGAGGTTGACTGTAGTTTCAAAACATGTCGTATGAGGAATCTGTATTTTAGTTTGCATAATGTTCAATACCATATTAAAAAATGAGTATAATTCTTTATACAAGTCAGATGCCTGATTTCAGTAGAACTTGTCTGTAATGTCCTGGTACACTGAAATGTTGAATAAGTGCTGGTAGTTTTTACAGCCTTGTATTGACTGGTATGTATGACAGGAAAAGTAATGAGATAAGTAATATGTCTTTTTTTTCCCTTGCTCCTTCCCATCTTTTGTCTCTTCTTTTTCTCTCACAGATGTCATGTCACACCAAGAGGATTCTGGGTCAGCAGCTTTCCGCCCACTGTCACCTAAGTCTGGTGACCACTATTTCCCATCTTCCCATGGCCCCAAAGATGACCGTTGTTCCTGGAATCCACATATGGCCAATTATGACCTTCAGGTAATTATGAAAGGGAGATTTGCCAAAATCAGTGTTTGGGTCTTCTTTCCCTGGACGTTATCACATAATGCAGTGCAGTATGTGATGCTCAGGCATTTGAAAGTATGCAGGTGACCATGAAATGATGGACAGTGAGTAATTTTAGCCTAACCAAAGACTAAAATTACTCACTGTCCATCATTTCATGGTCATCTGAATATAGTTATGTATGTAATATTCAAAATACTGCTATCAGCTCAAGAATGATCCACTGTAGTGTGCACTGATTATCACTTAAACCAAAGGTAGCTCCATCTGGACTTGCAGAGCTCCAGGATGTTCTGGTTTTTGTTTTCACCTAAATCAGCAACCAATTCAGACACAAGAAACCAGGTGAGGTGAGTTAGTAAGTGGCTTAAAAGATCAAGTAAGTTTTTAGTTTAACAACAAAAACCAGCACACATTGTAGCTGTCTGGCTCAGTCAGTTGGTTTTTTGTGCTCACAGGATGTGTTCTGTAATACCCCCACTTGAGTAGTGTTTTTCTACACTGTCTCTAGCAGAACCGTGGGCCTGAGAAGTCTGGCACGCTCCTCACCAACATTGATGCAGAGATAGACTCCCTCACCTGCATGCTGGCTGACCTGGACAGCCACCCACAGAACTCAAGATCACAGGTAAAGATGATGGAAGTAGAGCCAAGAGAGGAGGGTAACAGTGGCAAAGAGAAAGGAGAGTGAGGGAGCATTGAGGGGGAAGCAGATGAAATTGAAGTAGTGTTATGAAGTGCACCCTTTTCAGGTCTGTGGGAATAGTTTTCCCCCAGATTAATTTAGTTGGGTTTTTTATTCCCTCTGAGAAAAAAACATTGTCTAGTGGGACTGCTTCTTTGAGTAGCAGTATGCAAAAATCTGTATTGATTGGTTAAGGAGAGAGAGGGTGAGCTTCTTCTTCTATTCCCCTAGTGATAAGCATCATAATGCTAAATGTCATAAAAGTCTTTCCTTTTCCTGAGAATTACATTTTAACTCTTGTTTTCTCTCTATACAGCAGATCTACGACAATGTGCCTTATAACAAAACCATCTCAGGGGAGCGATACAAACCTGTGGCCCAGCCAGGTGCACCATCACAAGGCAGATCCTCCACAGGGTATCCTGCTCATTACCAAACCCAATACCATCCTTCACCCCAGTATCCCAGTGACCCTTCATTGTCCAGCCCCCCTCAAGACTACCCCTACCCTTCCCCTTCCCCTCTCAAACCTTACCCCCAGCCTGTCCCAGCCTCCTACACCACTGCCTCCACCCCCACAGGACCACGATTCAGTGTGCAGGTCAAAACAGCCCAGCCCGTTACCTACTCCCAAACAGGGCGGCAGGCCGAACAGGCCTATGCGCCCCCTCCTCCTCGCCAACAAGCCTCCCACCCAGCCCAGCAGGACCGCTCGCAGCCCTACCCTGAATCTGCCTCAGGACAGCAAACCTGGTACCCTCCTCCCCCTCCCGTCCAGGAGCATGAGGCTGGAGGTGCCTACAAGGCCGCCGCTGTGGCCCCAGGGCCTCGAACCACCCAGGCTCCCCAGCCCCCCCAGCCCAAGAGGAGTTCTGACACCCTGCCTTCAGCATCTTCTCACAGCCCCGCCTATCCACCCATTAAGGTAAAGGCCAGAGTTGGTATGAAAGTAAAAATTGATGATGCTATCAGTGACTCACTGATCTGAATCACTACATTTATTCTCTTAAGGGGATTCTAGGTCAGAATGTATCAACAGTAACTTTCCCCACCAACCAAACATTTTGTGGGTCTTATCACTTTTATGACTGTTGTATGGATTCATTTTTATGTGGTCACTAGGGAGCTCTGCCGAGGCCAGAAGAGGAATTGGAGCGCCTTACTAAGAAATTAGTGTATGACATGAATCATCCCCCAACAGAAGAATACTTTGGTATGTAGGTTTGACACCCCTGTGTGCATGCTGGGACAGTGGGAAGTAAATAGTTGATTGTGAGTCATTTGCAAATGTTCTAAATGTAAACTGTGGCTGTCCTTTAAAGGAGTGTACATACAATTCACAAAATAATTTGCATTTTCCCCCTTTTTAGTGTTTTTTTTTTTTTTTTTGTCCTATTTCCAAATATAACATGTTTGAAATCAGTGAACCAGTTTTCACATTAATTTCACATCGCATTCTCATTCTCTCCCTCCCTGGTTCTGCGGTGCAGGTCGCTGTGCACGCTGCGGAGACAACGTTCTGGGGGATGGCAGCGGCTGCATTGCCATGGAGCAGGTGTTCCATGTGGACTGTTTCACCTGCATTACCTGTCATGCTCGTCTGCGGGGACAGCCCTTCTATGCTCTGGACAAGAAGAGCTACTGTGAGAACTGTTACATTGTGAGTAACCAACCCTCTCCCTACACATGTCTCATGGGTTTTACCCTTGTGCACTTATGGTCTTGTGATTTCTCCTCTCCCAGCATTTGGTGTTTGTCTAGCTCTCTATCAAACATACTATGCTGCTTTTCTCTTAGTACAGGGATGGTCGGCCCTGATCTTGAACAGCCATGGGGTCAGTGGGGTTTTGCTATTACTCTTCACTTTTTTGGTAAATTTAAAATAGTTTATTACCCAGTTAAGTTACCTCACCTGGTTTCTTTGGTCTGAAATAGTTGCCAAAAACCTGCATTATCCGGGGGTCTTTAGGGCAGGATTTGAGATCTTTCTCTGGGTATAAGCCACATTCTCTTATGTCGCGCTCTCCCTCTCCTCCCACCATTCTCTGCAGAGCACCCTGGAGCGCTGTTCCAAATGCTCACACCCCATCTTGGACCGCATCTTGCGCGCCATGGGCAAGCCTACCACCCGCGCTGCTTCACCTGTGTGGTGTGTGGCTGCTGCCTGGACGGTGTGCCATTCACTGTGGATGCCACCTCTCAGATCCACTGCATCGAGGACTTCCACAGGTCAGACCTCCACCCAACTTACCCCAATCATTTCTAAACCCCTTTGACACCCCGTCCACATGTACTGCACCTACATACATCTGATCAACTCCATCTGCACAACACTGCATCAAACAATTCCCAAGATGTTCTGAGAGGCAAGCAAAGCTCACTGGTTTGCTGCTGAGATATGGGAGGTCATATGCACTACACAACTCCCTTACACACATCATCACTTTCTAGATGCTGAATTAACCAGTAAAACAAAAGGAAACAATTTAATAAAATATGCACCCCCTAACACCCTGTCCAATTTCGATAATATTTCCTAATTATAATATGGTAGTCATATCTGTAAGAAACCAATATCCATAATGAATACTAATTCTTCAGTGCACTTAGCCCCCTGCTAATGCATACATGTCTTTGTAGGTAACATGTTACTTAGTGGAGCTGATAGTATGGTTCAATTCATGTGGAGAAAAATAATAGTTATTTATTGGGTTTCTTATATTTGATCTGCTATACATTGCAGAATTGCATGTTACCTTTTGGGTAGTGTTGAACCTTTAGTCATACATGCTAGTCTGCAACCCCCTGAGCACATTTAGTCAGAAATGGTGGTCCTGTCACCTTCTCTTACAGGAAGTTTGCTCCTCGATGCTCAGTGTGTGGCCAAGCCATTATGCCTGAACCAGGGCAGGAGGAGACTGTCAGAATTGTGGCTCTGGACCGCAGCTTTCACGTCAACTGCTACGTATGCGAGGTAGGTAACAAGTTCTGCCAGAGGGATGAGGACTCTCACCACCATCAGCAGTTTGGTGGTTAGCCGCATAGAAAGCTGGAGAATTGTTAGCGAATATTTATGAACTTACACATGCTTCTTGTCTTTGTCCCACAGGAGTGTGGGCTGCTGTTGTCATCTGAAGGAGAGGGGCGTGGCTGCTACCCACTGGATGGTCACATCCTGTGCAAGAGCTGCAGTGCGCGCCGCATTCAGGACCTCTCTGCCAAAATCTCCACTGATTGTTAATGAGGCAGATGGCCTGCCCCACTGCCTCCTTCCCACAAACCTCATGACCCCCAGCAGATCCCAGGCCTTTACTTCAGACTCATTGCTTCCCCATAGGATCCAAAATGTTGTAGTGTGTGGACTCTCTGTGAAGTCGCAGAAACTCCTCTCAATTACCAAAATCAAAATAGGACCTTGGAGGCATATTTGGAGTACTGCCTTACAGTATGTAATATGAAATGTGTCCTTCACGCAAGCAATATGTTGCTCACATTTTTGGGATTTGTTTAGCAGGATAGATATATGTTGAGAAAGTGAGCCTTAACCTCTACCTCAAGACCTCCAGTCAGGCTGAGTAGAGGGCTCAGTGAAATCTGCCCCCACCCCAACCCAACCCCACCCCTCCTCTACCAGTACTGTATTGTGCTCCTGTACTGCAGGCAGCAGGGGCAAAATTTACCCCATCCCATAATCTAAGAACCTGTACTTATTTCATGCTCTACCTGGAGGTGGTGGGAAGAGGTTTAACAACCTTAACATTTAATAATAATGATGACATCACTAAGGATTATGATAATAATAAAGATGTTTCACATAGTTGAATTTAATTATTTTTGTTGCTCCAGGAATTTCACATTGTTAACCATTAACTGAAGACAGTATATTAATGGGTTTGTTTACCACAAGACCACAGAGCCCAGATGGAATTTGATTTGTTTTTTGTTGTTGTTTGTTTTTGCTTTGGTCATTGTATTGGTTAATTACGTATGTTACTGAATGGCACTACCGAATGGTTTTACACGAACATGAAGGAATAATAGATTTTCTTTATTAGTTGTAGTGAAGCTCCTTTGGAAATGCACCTGTGTGCTTTTACCTGTGTGATTCAGGGTAAGGTAGGGCTAGGCCCCTGCACACATGTGATATCTCTCCAAGCAGATGGCATTGCAGAGATGTAATAGTGTTGGTACAATGCTGGAGAAACCTCATAGGATGTCTTTTTTTTTCCTTTATTGTTGTGACTTGACTGTTACTGATGAAAGTGCAATGAAGAAGAAGCATATCCGTTCCATGTCTTAACCACCCACTTGAGGGGGCTATTTCACAGACCCTAATTAGCTCTGATTAAGAATTGAATCGCACATCTGTTTGGTCACCTTGCTGGTTGTGAAATATCCCTCTGTCTTTATTTTACTCATTGTCTCTTTTGGTGGTTTTGTCAGTTTTCTTTCTTTTTTTTTTTAACTTTCAGTAGTCATAGGTCATGCCTGTTATTTGGCACTTTTGACACAATTGCAAGCAAATTAAACAGAAGGAGAAAATAGATATTGTGCAGCACTACAAAATTGTAGTTGGTGTGACTGAAGACTATAGAGTGTATGACGGGGAAAAGATCTGTTCAGATTCGCTTTGCTTTTTTCTGGATGCCCTATATCAGCCTCATTCAGATCAGTGGGCTGCAAGCCCGAGATTTCCCCCTCATTCCCAGCAGACAGGACCAGCAGGAAATCCATGTATTTTGGTGAGGCTGTCTTAACTTAAGAGAACAGCTATCTGGAACACCTCAAAACAAAACCGATGTGATGGAATGTTTGTAGCAAAATTCTCGAAAGTAATGAGCACTGCAGGATTCTAGTCAACCACTGACAAAGGCTGTGTCATTGACAGGTTAAAGAAACAATGGTGACTAGTTTACAGAAGCTAAAATATACCCTTCTACATGATTCAGTGTATATTTGATAATGTGAGCATAAGGCTTCATAAATTTATTAAAGACTTGTCAATGACTTTGACAGTTTTAAAATGCCAGGTTTCCTCTGTCATCCAACTCCCAAAAAAAGAGCATTCAATTTGTTGAGCTGCAATTTTCTCGTATTTATTGCTTTTCTGTTACATGTTATTTTTGTTTGTTGAAGTTCATCTTTTTAATTCATTTAACATTTTAGTATTTTGAAACTGTGTCATTATGGGTTTCTGGTCATTATCTTTTTTAAACTACAAAGTGGATTGCACATGAAAGTGACTTGGCTTACAGAATGGGAATTTGTCTCTGTTTGGCAATTATTTTATATTGTGAAGTTAAGTTTAATATAATACTATCCTTTCAGTCCAGTTTAATGTAAACAACTAAAACCCCATTCAAAAAGCCAGCTTTGTAGCCAGTTTTTTTTTCATATTTTTTTCTACTCATAATCCAGGGCATCTACTATCAATGAACCAACCAATGTGGGTGTTATGAAGCAGTTATGCTTTAAAAGCAGGTGATGTCCTGTGCACTAAAAAGCTGTTTTTTATGAAGGATTTTGATTGTAGGTGCAGTGTTAAAGGGACTGGATGTTCGATAACAGGGTGTGTGTGTGTGTGTGTGCGTGCGCGTGTGTGTGTGTGCGCGCACGCAAGTTGTAGAAAACTGCTCTTAAAATAAAACCATCCATTTCTACAGCAGCTGTTTTCATGAATTTCAGTTTTGTGGCTCACAGATATGATTTTTTGCCAGCTTGAAGATCTGATCCAGGTATGATTTTGTGCAGAAAATAAACCATAGGATACCACCTGAGAAAAAAAGACACACTGCTGGGGTTTTAATAAGAGTCTATGAATGGGGTTTGCTGAGATCCAATCACACCCTCTCACTCATCTTCATAGCATTACATTCCTCTAGTGCTTGATATCAGCAGAAAGACCATGAGCAGTCCCTGTCTTGGAGATAAATTCCCACCTGGCTTAATTTCAGCTGGCAAAGAGCAAACATACTCCATGTTTGACATACTTTGAGTTTTGATTTCAGATTTTTAGCATCAATTCGAAAGAGGGTGCAACATTGCTCTACTTACGACAGAAAATGGTAGAAGAAGGCATCTCCAAGACAGGTTCAGTCCTTTGTATATTCATACAGACATGATTACAATACATTTTACATGGTCTCTGAAGTGCCATGTGCAAAATAAATAGCAAGTATATCCATTATAAATCGGTAATAGGTCTGAAAATGACACATGGGACCACATTGTGCAGTGTACTAACATGATGTGAATGTCTTCCAGAAGAAGTTTCGACAGCCTGCTTTGCGCTCGCGTTGGGAGAGAGGTAGCTGGCGTGCCACTTCCTGGTGGATTCCCAGCTCCTCCATCTCGGGCAGGATTTTGTTGTCCCCCTTAATCATTAGGTCAGACACGATCTTTAAAAGCAGCATGCGGGAGAGGTCCTAGAAGATGGCCAAAAAGACAAATGGTAACTCTTGAGTCACATTGGAATGATGTGAATTCTTACTGAATAAATTATCCTAGAGAAGCAGTAAAAATGACACTGGTCAAATTTTCTGCACAATTACATTGGTTATGAATGAGGCAAACCTAAACTCAAGGTAAACTATTTTCTTCCAGGGGAGTGACTTGTCTGTTACAGGTGCTGGATTAGATATCTCATAGTGAGCAACCATTTATGTCAGCTGTAAATCTTATGGATCTGTGTTACTCCACTGAACCAATGGTTTTGTATTCTCAGACAATGGATAATTATTTCTTGGTAAATAATAGCAATCCATATAGCTAACTTGTTCAGAGGCTCACACGGTACAGTGACTAACTTCCATTGAATGAGTTGTACAGGAGAAAAAGTAGCATACCTTTATGCAGTATAGCTGTAGTTAAACCTTTGTCTAACTAAGCTCCTCAACACCCTGTGCTCAGGTTAACGCAGGCTATGACATTTATTTCCCGGATGGACAAATTGAAGGCTGAAGTGAGCACATTCAAAGGGATTTCTACATATTTCTGAAAGTCTCTGAAGAAACAAAGCATGCTCATACACAGTGCTCACCTCATTTCCGTCTGCAATGTCTGTCCGCAGTAGTTCGTTCAGCATGTCTCTGTTTGGGGCTCCGTTGGCTCGGGCCAGCAGCACCGATGCTGAGAGGGCCACCAGTAACACCTGTATCTGAGAGCACAGCATCCTCTTTCTGAGGAAATTCTGGGTGTCTAAAGGTAGTCGAAAGAGGGTGGATGGTTCACAAATCTCTGCACCATTGGGATGATCTTGCAACAGTGGCACCCAGGCTATATACCTGTCTTCACCCCAGCTTTCTGCCCAGTAGGAGAATATGATTGGCTGTGCAGCAGGGTACAGGGTGAAAAGAGGAGGAACAGGAGGTAAGGGGTTGTGCATGTGTGTGTGTATGTGTGTGTGTACGCATGCATTGTGGTGATGAGGAGCAGGGGGTGTACAGAAGTGACAAAAAAGGAAAAAAAACTGACATCATGATGACTTCATCTAGTTTGTGGAAAATCTATGCCAAAAGTGCCAGCAGGGTGGTGAATGGGCTCTATAACACAAATAAAACTAATGTGGTAAACTTCTGACAACTGCACATTGTTCTGGCTGAGTAGGACAACACAACTGGCAGTGTCTTTTGTTCTCCAACTGGATTATCCAGCATGACAACAATAGTCTGTGGCACTAAGGAGGGGGTTAATAAATTAATTGATCATGAATTGCCAAGAGTTATAAAGATGCCCATGGAGACCCTAAGGGATTATGTGCTGTTGTGTTTATGTCTAATTCAATTAAGGCCATTGGTGCGTCGGTTTTGATTAAATGTAGCAGGCCTGTGTGTATCTCTCTCTGTGAGGTCCTTGCTGTTAATGACAAGAAGTGACTCAAATGTTAATTAGTCTGCCTGCCCACTCCCCATAGTCACCCCCTTCCCTGCACAAATCACTGTAGTACAGCAAAAGGGCAACAAGACTTGCAAATAAGTCCATTTGGATGTCATTTATTTTACAATCATACTTGCTGCGTTTTCCCACTTGAAATCAATACTTGCTATATTGTTTTCCAGATGTTCAAAAGATGGCCCTCATCAGTGATTAGAGGTAGGGGCATTTGCTTGAAGTCAGAGAACAAAAGCCATTACTGTATCTTCACTTTCCATCCTGTTTTAATAGGCTAACAGACATCCTGGTTTGTTAGAGAAGCACAAAGTATTGTAGAAGAAAACAATAACAAGGTCCCTGCGCTCCTCCATCAAGCCCGGAACTTAATGATGAAATTATCAATTAGACTTCAGCAAAACATGCAGTATCCATGTATTACCTAGTTCAGGTAACCAAGTCAAGGGCAATGAGTGTAACGATGATGCTATGATCAAGTCTATGTCTATGTCTATGTGATCAAGCTATGATCAAGCTTTGATAATATTTATGTTTTTGCCGAACATTAAAATTATCAAAGCCTATTCATAAATGTCACCGGACTTGGCAAATTTCTGCCTTCATGAGTTGGTGGCCACTGCTTATGACAGCCCTCCTGCTGGATTTCTTGGACTCTTTTCGGTGAGCATGTCTGGACTAATACTGATCATCAGCGGCAGGCCAAGATGAGGCCCGGCCTTGCGCAGGAGTAGCAAGGTGACCTTTCCTTCCGCTCTGCCTCACCCCTCCCATGGGGAAATGTGTTGTTTGTTTCTGATTACTCAGTTCCTTGCATCGCCTCCAGCACTCATTAACATTTTCAACAGATCGAGGGCTGTCAGCACTGCAGGCACCACACTGGGCAGCTAAATATGCCCATGTGGCATCTTTGCTAAAATCTCCTCACCTTCCACCTGTCTTTAATTGACAGGTGCCACAGGTAGCAGGATAGTTCTGAGGTTCTATGAAGTTTTCAAGCAATATCGCTCTGTTACATTTAGCTGATGCTTTTTATCCAAAGGCTTTTATCCAAATGATTAGGCTAACCAGGGGCCAATCCCCCTGGGAGCAATGTGGGGTTAAGGGCCTTGTTTAAGGGCCCAACAGCAATGATGTTCTTGCTGTGGCTTGAACCACCAACCTCAGGGGTCCCAGTCATGTACCTTAGCCACTAGACTATAGGCTTCCCCATAGTCACACATGGACTGATGTTGTGATATAGTTATGGCTTTAGCTTCTTCCATCCTCTTTTGCCTGAGCCTTGCATGTTTATTTTTTGTATATACTACATTTATTTGCAACAGTCACCATTTTGGGTTTTATTTGGGATGGGACATCAGCAAACATTTCGTTCTTAACTGGGCTGTTTTTTGAGTTGTACACATCTTCCTTCAGTTATGAGTACCATGTTCTGCCATTCATAGAGGACAATCAATACTATTCACATGGTAATTAACAGTTTCTAAGCATGCACAATACAAATACTGTATGTACACATTTTCAGTTCTTAATTCAACAAATTAAATCTCGATCATTAACCCAATACACATTTATCATTAGATCATTTTTGATGTGGAATTTTAATTTACAGTATTTACTCATTACGTAGAAATACATGTTTATGCAATTGTTCTACTTATGTTAGTTTTATGTACACGTTTTATAGAGACACACAAGGGACACGTTACCTTTTAACTCACTGCTTATGATGTCTAAATGCCTAACTGTAAAATGTGAACAACACTGAACAAGCTTCAATGAACCCCACCACTGCATTGAAAAATAATTCCCCATGCTGTGATTCTCCAGGCTGACAATAATGTCTGTCAGCTGTTTCCAGCATCCTAATGATAGGGTGATTGCTTCTTTCTGCATATTATCAGCTAAGTTGTAAGTATATCATACATCCAAATGAGAAACATGACAGAGGAACTTGTTTGAACGTTATTGGCAGATAAACTTCGTTTGTTGTCTGTGGGTACATAGATTCCATTGTTTTGGACATCAATGCAACTAGTGCTCATTGATTCATTGCTAATGCAGACAATTCATTGAAACCTAATTTTGTATAAATTGTATAATTGTATATATAATTTTATAATGAATTAACAGAAAAGAAGGTTAATACTTTAGTACCAAAGACCAAACCCTACTTTCTGATGTTTCATAAGCAACAGTGTCTGTGGTGCAGTATTTTTTCATGGCATATTCTGGAAGGATGCCTGAGAAAATCTTGTCGAATTAACGGTGAGTTGATTGACTTTCTGTTAGAGGAGTGGTGCAAAATTCATCAGGAATCAAAACAATCGCGAGGTTTCATATTGTAATTGTTGAACACCAGAGACTGTCCCTTCATGCAAGAGATCTTCAAGGGTTACCTTTTTTACTTGCAGCGCAGTTCACCATCCGCAACAGTAGGTGGCAGTACATTGTGCTTTTGGTTTTAATTTCCATGGTAAATTCAGTGAATAAGATAAGCAGACACATTGGTTCGACCATTGTGTATCACTGAGCATGGTTGCAATGATATATTTTTAATCAACAGCAAGTATACTCCCAAATCATTATTTTGCTGGAAACATATTACGTCGTATATCGTGAGGGAAGTTTTCTTTTCTATTTCTCATCAAGAAAGGATCGGCTCATGTAGATAAGCTATTCAAGGAAACTGAACCAATCGGCCCACATTTTTGTAAACAGGAAAAGGGAAGTTGTCTGGTTGAGTGTTTTAACAAAGATGGACGTGAGCTAACAAGCTACATAATACATTTTGAACCCATATTGTTTAAAAGTTATTTTCCACTTGACCTACCTATCTGTGTTTTTAAATGAATAAACCAAGGTTCTTGGTATTATTCAAATGACAGTGCACTGAAAAAGTAACTTAATTTATGTAAGCTTGTTGGCTAGCAAGAGACAATACATCTCCTCTCCAGCTAAGTAACGTAAGTTGACGACAGTTAGCTATCGAGGCTGTGGATAGGTAGTTGGCTTGTGAACGACAATTTGCGAACGGTAACGTACCATCGTTGCGTACGACATTCATTCCAGCTAGCTAGCTAGCTTTCCAACCAAATATAGATTGAGTGGTTAGTTTGGTGCATCTTGAGACGCTCTGCATCACCTCTTTCACCAGCCAACATTTTGGTGCATGCTCTTATCATGAATATGGTCACCTTCAGCTGAGTTTTGTTTTATAGCCAAACTGTAACGTTTGCCAGTTGTGAATTTGTCCTAAATACAGTGAGGTCATGCTGCGACATGAAACCCCACAATAAAGTAAAGGTTGCTAACAAGAGCAGGGAGAACAATATTTCGACAATGTCAACACATGCACGTCCAGCCACAAATTCGGAGGTGTCGCTCTCCTTTCAAGACGAACTGGCAGCAACGATACACGGTGCATTTGAAGTAGCAGTAGAAATTGCAGTTTTGGAAATCACAAAACTAGTCGGGCAGGCGCTGGGAGATGTCCGTGACCAGATGCATGAAACATTAAGAGAGAACAAGTCACTCAAGCAACGTTTACAAGTGGCGGAGAGGGAGCTCAGCGCCCGTGGTAACGTTACTTGCGGCGTGGAAGATGAGAGTGAAGGACAGCTTGTAGTGACTGTTGGTATGACTCCAACTGATCAAATTCACCAGAGACCCCAAATGAACAGCAAACCCAAATCAGGGAAACTGCAGAAGGACGACAGATCAAAGGCAAAACTCCAAATCGGTGCTTCGTTGAATGTTGCAATTGAAGAAAGCTATGGCTTTTTAGTTGAAGAGACGGAAACTAGCACACGCCACAACGGATCGTTTAGTGAAATTCGGGAAGATGGCCGAGTGTGCTCCCAGGAGCTCGACCCCAGTTTAGGAGGAGAGCCAGTACCTAGTCAGGAACTTGTTACAGGTACTGTTTCCAGTTTCTAGCTGTGTCTGTATTTATTTTTTACTGGAACGTTTTGGGAAAAATGCTTGTGCTACCCTTTTCTCTTATTTACCATCTATCTTTCTTTGCATGTTGTACAGCTGTCAAAGGGAATTCCCCTGTGTACTCTGAGAACCTGATTAATTTTAATCGGGAGGCTGTGCCAGTAGTGGGGAGCACGTCATCACTGTGTACTAGCGCGGGAACTCCTGAATTAGAGCAGGTGAAGGTGAAGGAAGAGAAGTCTGAGCCAGAGCCGGAATCCAGTTCTGGCCACAGTGACAACATAGTCGAAGAGGAAAATTTCAACCCAGATAACCTCTCTCTGGCTCAGTCCAAGCTGCTGGAAGACTGGAGGCCTGAGCCACTGCACCTGCCCAGCTGCAATACTGATCCAGTTGTGCCCTGTACCAGCCTATCACTGTGTAAGTTGAAGCTTGATGGAGAGGTAGCGTAATAGTGGTACTGTCTTCAAGTGTCTGTAATTTATCTTCTGAGCTCTGTTAATGTGACAGCCTATACTCTAATGTAATTTCATTCCTTTACAAGTAAAACATGCATGTCAATAAACAACATGCAGCATAAAAAACACATTCTTAATCTGTGAAAACCTTTGGTTTTATTTTGTGCATTTCCCCTGGTGTTGACTTTCCTTCCGGAAGTCAATTTTTTCATGTTTTATTTAAAAATCAGTCGGGAACCATACAATCCTGAAAAGGATAAGATTCTGCTCTAATTAGGTCATTTCTCTAAAGAGAATAAACTAAGATGTAAGGTTTGAGTTGTCCTGTCAGAGGTATAGGATATTTTTGTAGCCTCTGCACAGCACACATTATTGTAAAAATTCATGTATACTCTTATTGGTTTCTAACCAGATATTGTGTTTTCCTGTGTACACAGCTGACCCTCCCATCTTTAACCCAGATGCCCCTGTCCAGAACACCCTCACTCCAGCAGTCAGCGGTCCATCCATCTTCCCCTCCCCCTTCTCAAACTCCTATCAGCCTACAGAGTCGGTGGGGCTCTCTACCTCACAGCATCCATACACCAGCCAAATCAGCAGCGCTAACTCTGGCTCCATCGTGCCTCCCAGAATGCACGTCTGCAAGGTGTGTGGAGAGGCCTTCCACCTGCCAGGGGAGCTGCGCCGGCACCATGGCCAGCAGCACAATCCCAAGCCCAACAGAAATCCAAAGCGGCAGATCTTCCCCCCAGGACGCAGCCCCTACCACTGCACCCAGTGCGGCCGTGACTTCAACCGCATGGAGAACCTGAAGACTCACCTGCGCATCCACACAGGGGAGCGGCCCTACGCCTGCTCTGTGTGTGGTGTTCGGTTCCGCCATTCGGGGGCACTGACAAGGCACTTCCGCATCCACACTGGTGAAAAGCCCTATGCCTGCAGTCAGTGTGGCAAGACTTTCCGTAACTGTGGGGGCCTCCGATTCCACCAGCGCTCGCACTCCAGGGAAGGGCAGGGCATGGGGGACTGAGGGAGGAGCTGATTAGAGATTTTAGCTGTTTTTCTTTTTAATTATGAACCTGGGAACTGATGGGACCTAGGGTAGTGACAGATGGAATGGGATACAGTGTTGCTAAATGTGGTTTTTTCAAACTGCATTGGCTGTAGTGTGAAGTGAGAATTGACTTGTATCTTTGGGAAGGCATTCATTTAATTGTGATCGATTCATGGTGATTTGGTAGGGAAGTGAATCTCACCTCTAGGAGATGAGAAGACATACATAGGAGCATTGTCAGGCAGAACCATATCACTGAAGGTACTGGGCTTAAAGATAAACTTTTCCCTTCACAGAACTAGACAGCTTTGCTGTTTTACAGAAGATGTTCTGCATCGCTGCCCCCCAGCCTTGAATTACTGCTGGTGTTTTTTGAGGTTTGAACACTAAAATGAATTAAACTTGAGAAAGCACACATTCTCTTGGTCTTTATTTTTCAAGGGAAGCTTTTATTTTTGCAGGCAAGGCAAGATTAAGCATGAGCACATTCACTTTTTCGGGTTATCGTTTGCGATTCTGTGTGCCAACCAGTATGTGCAGGAGTGTTTCCTGTTTCTGCCAGTTTACCATCTCATTCTTTAGCCATCACACAGCATTATATAGCATTTTGAATTGAAAAGAAATTATTTCTCAGATTTAAAGATTTACATCGAAAGATGTGTATGCACCCAATGTCAAGAGAAATGTAGCAGATAATGGAATTATTTAGTCATCTGCTGTTCAGCTTCACTCATGTGGTGGGAGAGGTAGTTTGATCTACTGAAATGTCAGATCTTACCACAGGACCCAGAAGTGGTCATTATAGCTTTGCATTTCATAGAAAGGGCTTCATTTCTCAGATGCGGTTGACCTCGTGGTGGAAAAGGTACACACTGATCTCTTGAACTTAATTGCTCATCTATCCAATATCTGGTGACAAACATTTGCCACGATTTGACTCTTACAATAGCGAGTTCCACTGAAGTCAACAACTGCATTGATGTTTTAAATTCTTTGGACAAATGTCCTCACCAGTGTCATAAAAGTCAGTTGTTTATCACTCAATTATGAGAGGAAAGTTCTAGAAGTCTAAAAAAAAATACAAGTTATTTTTTTTTTATTGATATTTTGTCATACAAATAAGAAACCACCTCTGTTGGAGGTACTTCTCAGATTTGCTGTTTTTATTGGGTTTTACACATATGTTTTGGAAAGGATTTAAATTTGTTTCTACATTTGCAAAAGGTATGTATAGGCAAAATAATGCAGCCACTGAGTCACTATTGTTACCTAAAAGATGTTTCCATTACTGTCCTGATATTTAGCAGATGCTCTTACATTTAATAAGGAAAGTATAAATTCTCTAAATTTCAGAGTCTTCACCCACAAAATGGACAGGTTTATGTCTTTCACATTTAATTTTTATGTGTTTGTTGCAGTTTGTGGCCTTGTAGTTTTGTGATTCTTTGAACTGCTTGCACACTGTCAGGTTGAACAATCTTACGCTACGGTGAACATTCTTAATGGCATGTATATCACACACTTCCCTGACATCACGTGTCCTGGCATGGATGAACGTGTTAATGGGCTTCAGCTTCTGTCTCCCAGAATTCAAACTGGCCATCATCCTGTTGCAGTAGGTGTCATTTCCACTGGATACCTTTGGGTCCACATGTTGCTGCTTGAATTTCTCGTATTGAACATCAACCTGAATTGTGCAGAGGACTATTCAGATAAGGGCCTTTTTATTTTTGGTACATGAAAGAAATAATGCACTCAGTTACAGTGGTCTTCTTACCGGGTCACTTTCCTCTTCACAGCTGCAGTGGAAAGCAAGAGACAGTTTGGCCCTTTTTTCCCAGCCAAGATGCACTGGAGTTCCGCTGTGGAACGTCTGATACCCCTGGTCCTCTTGTTCTCTCCACACGATCAGCACACAGCCCTGAGCCACTGTGAGAGAGCCCTGGTCTGGGTCTGCCTGCAGAACCACACAGGGGCGAGGAGCAGAGAGGGCACTGACAGGCACACTGCTGCAGCAGCTGCCCAGGAACAAGCACATAAGCCCAAGGGTAGTCTTCATTGTTGCCATTCAAACCAAAGGTCCTGCCAGCATACATTCAAAACTCATTAGTGAACTTTATTTAAATTATTTCAGTTATTTTTGTGTTACAATTGTAGTTATCTTCATAAGGGTAAGTCGATGGTTTGCAGCCAAATTATACACCATTACAATGATAATACACCACAACTGCAGAACAAAGGATATATTGCTGAATCAGACAGCTTGACTTTTAGGACCAAGCAGTTTAAAAGCCAGGTGTTAAAGATGTATGGTAGCAATGACAGTCCCAAAAAGCATCTTGGATGAGACATATTGCATATATATTGTTATAAGAGTCAAACACATTTATATTTGAGTGGTCATTAATAAAACTAACCTCACTTACCTCCTGTAAGGCTCAGCTCCAGGGTTAAATCTTGTTTGAGCAGTGTGATATCGCCTGAAGGTTCAAGGCCCGTCTTTAGACTTCAAAGCACAGTTTGTGGCTGTTTATCTTTGCTCTGAACAAGTTAAAGAGGAAGCCCTCCAGACCCCACCCACCTCCCCACAAAGACTGCTCACCACCTTCCATTTATTTCCTGCACAAACAATTTGATTACGTATGTTAACCACTTTCTTGCATAAAATGCCTGTATTGAAACTCCTTGCCTAGATATAAAGTGTTTAAAATCTGAATGGCACATATGCTCCTATGGGCCCTCAGCAGGATTTGAATAGAAGAGTTTAATGTTTTTGCAATGACACCTACATTTTCTATTCTGTGCTTCTGTGCTTAGAAACATTATTTGTATTCCTGACTTGACTCCAACTATATTGGAATGCTCAGTAATAATTCTAGATCAGGAAACATCCTCCATCAATTCAAGGGGGCCTCATTTCACGCTGCTTGTTCCAAAGTGAAAGATGACTTGGGGAATTGTGTCAGAGAAGTAAGTATTGTCTATTTTGTTGGATCTCAATAACATACTCTGTTGGACATGAAAATGGTGAGATAAAAAAATCAAGTTTTCCTTGAAGGACAAGGAAAACTGAACATCCTTTCCCAGCACCTCATGGCATCGCTCCACAGGTCCCAGGCCTCCAACTGTGTCTGACTCAGTCCCTGCCTGGTGAGGTGGAGACCTGGACCAGTGGGGGATTAGAGTCTCAACCCCCACTGCAGAAGCAAATCATGCAGAAATACCTCGCTTCCTCTCTCTCTCTCTCTCTCTCTCTCTCTCTCTCTTTCTCTTTCTCTCTCTCTCTCTCTCTCTCTCTCTCTCTCTCTCTCTCTCTCTCTCTCTCTCATGCATATACACACATTTGCAGAGGCTCAGTTTTGCCTCTCCACTGACTTGCCCTAAATGGCTTTTTTTTTTTTTTTTAGAATGCATGTGGATTTTCATATATATATATATATGCAAGAAACTCAGTCTCAGTTATACTAATCTGACCCTTTGCTCAACCCCCCCTCCCCCCCACCTCTTCTCCAAGCCACATGCTCCCTCTAAAAGTAAAAGATGATAAAGCTTTTTGTAATTATTTTCATACTGAATGTGAATTCCCACTTCAGTGTGGTTTACCAGTCACTCTCCCAATTACTATTTATACTTTACCTATTTTGTGATGCTGCTCAATTTTCCAAAAGCATGCAATGTAGCCAGAGTTTGCATTTTAATAAAATGTCTTGGAGATGTATTGGCGGGAGGGCAAAGTTCTATGCATGTGAAAAGCATGTTAAATGAAAGGGCTTCCTTACCCCTAAATTTTAATCTGTGGCTCCACATCTAGCCAGGGTCTGTTATACCTGAACAAGCCTGTCAGATATATGCCTGCCTTCAGAGATCTGAAAAAAATGCCTTGTTTGGGGATCTCGATTGGCATATAGCATAGGTGATATGTTCATTAAAAAAAAAAGAACTTTTCATCTTCAGTTTGGCACCAGAGATAAAATAACACCTTTATTTCTTCTTCAGTAACAAGACTACCAAATGTATGAATAAATGGATGGATGAGTCAAGTAAATTGACTCTTCAGGCTGTTTGGAAATTCATATTTGAAAATGGGATTGATGGATTGCTGACATGAAGTATCGTCAATGAAAGAGGGTGTTTTTTTTCTCTATAAAAATGGCACCTATTACAATATCTATGATTTATTCTGACCCGTCTGAAGTCTGTATTATAGGTACCAAAAAATCACACACAAAGTATTAACTGTATGCAAAATATTGGGGCAAATTTGAGGGGGGCATGCAAGGAACATTGGTTGATTTCTGAAAGGATGAACCAGGTATACATTGCACCGTGTGCTTTCTTGGTAGCCTTGTGCAGGTAATACTCATCATGGTGATTGCACACTTGTTTTGGCTGTTTCATACAGCATGAAGAGGATGAGAATCATTGTTTTTTTCTGTTTCCCTCAAATCCTCTTATTATGAAGTTTTGCCCTTAGCTCCCAGTACCTGTCACTGGTTTTCTTTTTCTCATCTCCTTGTTTTCCACCCCTGGTTCCTAATGTGTCTCTATTATTTATAATCTCTGCCCCCCAATCACTCCCTTTCCCTGTCTTTTGTGCTGTTTCTGTGTGATTGACATACATCCGTCACCTCCTCCCTCCTTGGCCATGTCATATTAAAGCCCCCTCTCTCTGTCCCCACCCACCTCTCGGTGTGTCTGCACCTTGTCCCTCATCGCCATTTGCTTTCCAAAGAGTCAAATGGACTGGAGAACTTACGGTAATGTCACCCGCTCCCTGTACTGCATGTGGTATTACGTGTTCATTGTGTCTAGTGTCATCTGTTTAAGTGGCACCTTCTGTGCAGGTCCACTTGTGTTACAGAAGTAGTTTGATGGTGGCTTTGTGTTTTCATATTTTGAAAATTTCAGTGATCAATATCACACCCATGGAACCGATAAATACTAATGCACATATAAATCATAAATCTAAGTGTGCTGAAACATCAATGCTTTAACAGCTTGTAATTATTTGACTCGTATTATTGCATTGTCCTTTGAACTTTCAGATTTTTCTCTACGTAGCTTGAAAATATGGGCTGTGCAGTGGTGTTGCCTAGAATTGACAGCAGATGTGAAAATTAAAGTAAAACAATATATCAGATTATAGTTACAAAAAGTCATCAATTTTGTTGATGCAAGAAATGGCTTCTTGGTCAAAGCTTTCATTTTGTCTGTCACTGTAAAGTTTTTTGGGTTATCTCCTCCCCTTCACCCATTGTCAATGTATATCTGCATGTCTGTGCTCTGTCCGCAAGTATTCAGTGTTAATGTGTATGATTCATTAAGCTATCTCTTCTCTCCTCTGTCTAATGGCTCTGCTCTGTTTTTGGTGCAGAGCTGGAACCCCTGGTGGTGCCCCCTCTTACTCCCACTAGTAAGGATGTTCTCAGCCAGGCAGTGAGGGCCATCTTCGCTGGCTTCACACAGGAGCGAGTCCGCCTACGCTTCCCTCCAGGTAGAACAGCTCATGACTACTGTTATGTCATTACAAAGACATTTGGTGCAGACATTCAGGTCTGATCTAAAACATGGCCGAAATGCTGTGAAAATACTATTGGTACTCTCCCACAATGGATTTTAGTGCCATAGAAATATATCTTTGCACTACAATGTTTTTTATGTGCAAAAGCTTAATGTCTGCCTAAGATTAAAATGTTCTCACATTCAGTGACACAGCATTTGATACTATTACTTGTGGACAGAAAGTTTTGTTTTGCATGATTCAAGTTACAGCATTCAAGTTCAACACAGGCCAGTGGACTTCAACTGGTTTATCAACCTTCCAATGCTTATACACTTATCAGTTATATCACATGTACTTATTCCTACTTAGAGACTTATCACCATTAAAAATGTTGTCTTTCTTGAAGTGTCAGTTCCACATATCTGAAATGTAAGAGACTTAGAGTAGATCACTAGAAACAAATTAGTGACTGTTTTGTTTGTTATTTATTATTAGAAGGTAATTTTATTTTACTCCATCATGGCAAGCCATTCTGTTCAGACTGTTTCACTCATTTGACTCTCTCTCTCTTACTGTCTCTTAGACCCTAAGCTGTGGTCAGAATGGGAGGTGAGCCACTGGTTGGACTGGTGCCAGGCAGAATTCAGTCTGCATGGCCTGAGCTCAGATTTGCGAGGTGTGCCTGGAAGTGAGCTATGTACCCTGGACAGAGACGGGTTCCTGGCCCGGACCTCTGATTGCACTGCTGGAGAAATCCTATGGGAACACCTTGAAACCATGCGCAGGGGTGAGGTGGAAAATAGGGAAACATATCATTTGATATACTGTTAAGTGATTGATACTGTCAGAGAAATGGGGGCCTCTCAGGTAGTGTCCATCTAGCTAGAGCAAGGATCATCATTTATCCCAAGTGGGTTGCTGTGGGTGCAGGTTTTTGACTGTTTGACATCACAATATTAAGTAAACTCTTTTGTGGATTACTGAAGCTGGCAATGACCAGAATATATTTTCGGAAAGTATGCAAACACCTTGACGGTTTCCATTTCACTTGTTGGGACTTAAAGTGTTTTAATATCTTCTAAGAAGATGGTGTTAATATGGCATACATAGACTAGTTCACTGACTGTCCCTGGAGCATTAAATGAGCTTTTTTGTGAGTGGTGAGGCAATGAATGATTGACCCTAATAATGAATATATTAGGGGTTGTAACAGATTGAGAGTAATAGTATAGTAAATGTCTCTTGAGAGAGTACAACATCATAATGTAATTAGTTAAAAGGAGTGTGTGTGTGTGTGTGTGTGTGTGTGTGTGTGTGTGTGTGTGTGTGTGTGTGTGTGTGTGTGTGTGTGTGTGTGTGTGTGTGTTTCAGAATATCGAATGGACTGCAGCTTCAATCTCTTCCCCTGCACACCATCCCCTTACAGTCTAGCAGAACTCGGCTCAGGTAAGAACTTCATACTTCTTGCAGCCTGTCTCCAGAAAAATAATAATATCTACATATATCTATCCAATATCATCATCATTTTCCCTGATAATGGATTAGATAATCAGACTCAAAATTGTTCAGAAAAGTAGCAAAATGAGGACAAAGATAGACCGTAGTCCCTGTACCCTGCTCCTGCCCCACAGTACACTCTCTTTCTTTTGTAAAAAAAGAAATCTTTAAAAAGAATGGCTCCATGTACACATTACTACCAAATCCAGTTTCAATGTAAACATATTATTAACATGATACTAAACTACAAAAAGGTAGCCAATGTAGAAAATGAAGGAATGTCAAAACTAGCATAGCCAGCTCCTGTGTACTTGGCATAGTAGCCCTCTCTGTCATACTTGGAGGATTTCTGTGACACAGGCCTCTGTATCTTCCACAGATTATCTATCTGAGCATGCTCAGAGCCCAGAGAAGTCCAGTTATGCTCAGCTACCGGCCAGTGACCGGCCCGAACCCTTGATTGCCCTTGGTCCTGTAACCTCAGGACACCACGTAAAGCAGGAAGGGCTGGCAAGGAAAGAAGAAGCCACTAGGCCATTCAGTCAGCTCAAAAGTGCAGGCAAGAGTGTTTCTTGGTTTCATTCACACAGACCTGCATGTTGTTTTTGTATTACAATTATTTCCAACTCACAACTTTCCTTTGATTGGATGTAATAGCTTATTTTGCTCTGAGGTTGTGATGAGATGGAAATTCATTAAACTATTCATAACAGTCTGAGCTGCAGCAAAAGCAGTGAGTTTTTTTGCATCATTTTCTACCTAATTAATTTCTTTCTCATTCTGCCTTGCCTGAATTCTGTGTGATAATTATATCTACTTTTCTATCTTTTACCTTTAGACCGTGAGGAGGAGATGGAGCCATTGTGTTATAATATCACGGAAATAACAACCTCACTATCCTGGGCTGGTCAACAGCAAGAAATGGAGCATCATGAGAAGGAAGGGCCCATGTCCAATGAAATCTTTCCCCTAACACATCCAGTCGGGAGTTTCAAAGACTTTTTGGGAGAGAAAGGGGAACCCAATGACTCTGCAAGAACAGTGGTCTCAGCAGCAATTCTTGCAAGTTATACTGGTAGTCAATATTTGTTAAAAAAAAAAAAAAAAAAAATCTATAACTATAACGAGCAGCTTCTGCCAGAATTTTTATATTGATTATGTTGTCTGTCAGAGGCCATTTTAAAACAATAACTTTTGTTATTGACTATACACTCTTTCTTTAATGTTTAATGCTTATATGTCTGAATGTTTGTATATAGGGAGTGGGCCCATACAGCTGTGGCAGTTCCTATTGGAGCTTCTCTCTGATCGCAGCTGTCAGTCATTCATCAGCTGGACTGGGAATGGTTGGGAGTTCAAACTGACAGACCCCAATGAGGTATGAGGTGATAGTAAGAAATATACATGCTGGGAAAAGAGGTGGTGTTTGAGCCTTGAGGGGCATCCCAATAGGCAAAAATGCCTTGTCTTCTCCATGAACTGGAGATCTTTGTGTCCTCACAGTCTTGGTGTCCTAATAGTGGAGGAGATGAGAGAAGCAGCTTAAAATTTGAAGCGTTCTTGATCTGTAAGTGTACAAAATGCAGAAGATAAGCAGCTTCACTCTCAAATGAATTGCTCACTGTTTACATTTCCTCCACACCTACCCTCTCCATATTTTTCCTCTATTCCCTTCTTTATGTTTGTGGTCTCATTCACAGTTACTGTTTTCATTTCCCTTTCTGCCTGTTCAATTCTCACTTACTGTTACCTGAGCTGTTTGTGTTTCCCCGTCCCACCTCCCTCCCCCTCAGGTAGCAAGACTCTGGGGTCGTCGGAAGAACAAGCCAAACATGAACTATGAGAAGCTGAGTCGCGGTCTGCGTTACTACTATGACAAAAATATAATCCACAAGACTGCTGGGAAACGCTACGTATACCGGTTTGTCTGCAACCTGGAAGGCCTGCTAGGATGTGACCCAAGGGAGCTGCAAACTTTGCTGGACATGTTGCCCAAAGATGGAGAGGAATAAAGTGGGAATAGGATATGTTAAAGAAGGATATTACTCTTAACAACATAAGAACTGAGCATCCACAAGCAAAGCTTGTTGTCCTTCAATAATCAAATGATTATTGTTCATTTAAAAAAGGCTCCACGGTCCAGGCTAATCAAGATCCCCGAACACCAGTTGTCATGCAGCATCCTCACAGTGTCATAAGGCCACAATAACATAGACATTCATGTCAAGTGTATCTCATACAAAAGTTTGATAATAAAAAGGGTTGATTTAATTTTTGCCTATTTTTTATGTAAAATATATATCATCATTTCATAATGTCCATTTTTATAATCAATACATTTTACTGTAAATGCACTGGTTGCATATACAAATGGAAAAATCGGAGTGAATTAGGAACAACTTGTGATAGATCAACTAGATGTTTCACAAGTAATGGTACTCAGCTTTTTTGCCCCTAAACATTTTTTTAATTTGATTGCTAATTAAGGTTGTAAATGATGAAACAAGTAAGAGTTAAATTAAATTAAAGCAAACAAGACTGTGTGTGTGTGTGTGTGTGTGTGTGTGTACGTGCATATCTGAGTCACCACTAAGTGAGTCTGTGGGTGGCTGAGGTATGGCTTGGCTGAGCCCCAGCTGGAGGTGCTGTTAATGGAACCTAATTGACAAGTGGGCGCTTGCTCACAAACCAATTTCTTCCACAGCTTACACACTGCAGCCATGGCCAAAATGTGTCTAGGGGTGTAGGGTAGCAGTTCAGAGCTTAAGTCCATTCTTTTGAAAGAGTGAATTGAAATCAGAATCACTACATCACTATACAACAATCTAATTATCATTACACTAACAGGTAAGAGCCAGTCAATGAAGAAGAAACTAAAGGTTTATTTTCAGGCAGTGATTTATCCCAGCTCCAGATCAAACTATACACAGTAAAGACAGGCACATTGAAGATAAATCAACATTAAATAAATTTAAAAAAAAAAAAAACACAAAACATGTAATATTAAGAATGACAAAGGCTACTCCCCTTTATCAGCTCTACAGCACTAAACTGGATCAACATGCATTAACAATCTCCCCACTATCAAAGACTCCTCAAAGGTGTCCACTGCAGACTTTAGGTATTGGATGCCCCTGTAACTGGAGGAATACCAGTCATAAAAATGTACATTAATACAAAGGAATTTAGCAGCTAATATACATTTTCTCCTTCTCTAGTACTTGGTTCATCAAAAGGAAAACACCTGTCTCTACATACTACCATTAAAAATGGAAACAAACAAGCTGTGTGAGTGACATTTTTCTAACACTCTCCTCCCAAAGTCCATAAACCAAGACATGATAATGAAATTTCCTCAAGCTACTCCCATACAGTATAATAAAGATAGTGTTTGCATGATTCAAGTTACATTATTCAAGTTCAACACAGGCCAGTGGACCTCAGCCAGCTTATCAACCTTCCAATGCTTATACACTTATCAGTTATAATACATGTATTTATTCCTACTTAGAGACTTATCACCATTAAAAATGTTATCTTTATTGCTTTGAGATATTTATGTTGTGGCACTAATTAAAAGAGTATATTCAAACTACAAGTGGCCTAAAACATAAAGAGAGAAGTTATGGAACAACAAAAACTCCTTCTTAGGGCATTCAGTCTGTCACACCTTCATCTTAAAAAAGCAACACATCACAGTTGTGAAGTAACAGTGAATAAAGAGGAGGTGCCATTCAACAGCCTCCCAATAAACAACACATTTGCTTTTGAGCAGATCCAAAAACATATAATCATGATGATAAAATTATGTTCTCAGTATCACGTATATTTTCAGTACAAGGAACATATTCATTTAATAGGTATTTCATATCAAGAAACTGATGGTTTGAAAAATACAAACATTAAAAAAGACATCCTTGCACATTGTTGTTGCATTGACTGATATATTCAAATTGGATCAAGTAGCACTCTGTGGAGGGGATTAACACATCAGTGGTTTCCCATATTCACGATCGAAGCTGCCTTTTTTAAGTGCATACAGTGAAACAGACATCTGTCTCTCTCGCTCTTTATCTCTGTCTCTCTTGCTCTTTTTCGGCATGGTGCAATGATCCCAGTGTGTAAGTGCTGTAAGTAATCCTGGGATTTGAGAAAGGCGTGTACTTCTCCCACGTCTTTCCTGTGAAGCCTGCCTCTTTCTCTGTCTGTGTATTAACTTTCCATCACAGGCCCCTGCTGAGATGAATCAAAGCTGGCCAAAAGCAATCTTCATTAGTACCACTCAGTACACACTCGCAGTTTCCATTAGTGTCATGTTCCCCAATTTATCCTACCACCAGCCTAAGAATGACTCCTGCATTACTGTCACTCTCATTTCATGTATTGTAGTCAATGCATCCAACCTTTATGCAGATAATTTTTTGAGACCCAATATTTCCAGAAAACAACTGCAGACAGATAAAGCCAAACAAATGAAGAGGAGGAAATTACCAAACCCATGGAGAAGTACCAAGCCCATTTATTATTACCTTTTTATACTTGAATATTTGTTGATATATTTACAGTGTCAATGGCTCTTTGTGAGGTTAACCTCCATGTGTTATCAAAAGTGAATGTTCAAAGAATCAAGAAGTGATCCACACTGCTCAGCGATGTACATAGAGAGTGGTCCATACATGTGTATACTAGTTTTAGTTTTGTTCAAAATCAGCAACCATTTCAGCAGCATGAAAACAAGTAAGACACATGCCTAATCAGCTGTTTTAACTGATAAATTAGTACATGAATAACAAATCTACTCATTCACTATACAAACCAGCCTTCTGTGACAAGGTTAGTTACCCCTATTCTCTTCCCTATTTGCCATTGCCATTTCCTATAACTATAATCCTTAGACAGTTGCTATTCCCTTGCCAGATAAAACACAATTTATAATTGAGTACAAGCCCTTAATAAAGAATTTGGAAATATAGATGTACACAGGGATAGGATTACTTAAATACCTGAGTTTAGTCAAATAAAAATATTGCACTTAGAAGTCATCAAGACAAAGAAACCTTGCACCACAAATGTACTATTGTTTAGTTACTGCAGCTTCAAACCTTTGTCTGTCTGCTATTTCCTTTTTACAGAACAGAGAAAAGTAAAGTTCCTTAGCTTGAGAACATTGACTAGCCTGTTCCAAACAAATGAAGCAAAACCTGTGTTCACATTCGGCACAACGCACATACTTGCAATGCCCTGTGTGCATAATCAGACAATGGCACTTAGGACAAGCACGGAAGAGGGGATAGCCATACACTTTACTCTTGGGGTCAGTCACTATGTCACAGTTGAGCAGCATGGCCACCAACTCGCAGGACCCATTGCTGCAGTGCCCAGCGCCTGCCTCATTTGGGAAGAGCCAAGGCGAGAGGCAGGCCCAGCACAACTGCCTAGGTGGGGGGCACTGGGGGCACTGGACAGAAAGACAGGGCTGGCCAGCGCTGTCCTGGGGCCGCTTCAGGACACAGCAGCAGGAGGGACACTGTGCAGGTGAGGGTACAGACACAGGGCATGGGGTTTTCAGTTCTTAACAATATTGCAAAATGATAGTATGTGGCACAATATACATGTGATTTCCAGGTGGCCCTTCCTCTGGTGCTGGAGTACTGCCAGCATTGCTAATGTTTAGGATTTCCCAAGTCAAGGCAAGAAACACCAGTGCTAACTTACAAACACTTGTCCCAAATGGTGATCGAAGAGCTGGACAGTTCCACAGTTTAAAGTACATACCCTTCACAAGTGTGAGCTATGTACAAATGTTTTTTTTTAATGACCATCATAGCAAAAATAATTAAAACCACTTACTGAATATTTCCACATCTACATCTACAGTTAAATCTCTTTTTTTTGCTGGGTCCATTATTCCCAGTTGAGCCTAGTTAGCCTAACTCACCTTCTTATAGACATCAGGATGGCTTTCTACAATTTGGTGGACTCTTCCCTCCAGGACAGCCATCTGCGCCTGGGAAATCTCCATCAGTCCCTTCACCTGTCTCCATTCCCAAGCCTTCCTGCAGACTGGGCAGCTAAATTCCAGGGAATTCTATTTTGGAGCAAGGAGACAAGGGGTAAAATATTCAGAATACAAGTCAATGAACACAATATGGCACATAATTTCCTCTTTGTGTGTCCCGGTTTTTTTGTGAAAAAGAAGCAATAACTGGTTAAATGTATTTCAGGGGATGCAAGTGCTAATTTGCTGTCTCATGAATCAGAGAATATTGCAGTGAGTGGGTTGGATTACAAAATTATAAATATGGTTATGGTTATGGTGAGAGACTAAAATACCTGTACTACTGAAAGTGAATGGGGATTGATAGTAATATTGATCTTTGACATGGTTTTAACATTTTTAGTGTTTAGTGGGTTTAGTGCTTGGGTGAAACAAATACATGATAGTACATCTAGTTTCTGAAACCAAAAGTACTGAGTGCCCTGCTCTACCTATTTCCAAGAGAGGTATCATCATACAGGGTTGCCTATACTTTTATTTACTTCACAGGCTGATGAGTGCTATCTCACCCTGTCCAGACAGGTGTTCACCATGCTGTTAACATTAGACGGGTTGCTCTGGTGTCCACAGGGGGCTGACTGTATGCTTTTGCCTGGAAGGATGGAGAGATGGGAGAGGTTATAGAGGAGAGATGGGTCATTACATTCTCTCCCAAAGAAATGTTGTGAATCTGGTAACAGAGAGCTAAGGGACAGACAAACAGCAAGAGTGATGATAGGTTGACATATAAGAGAGAGAGCTGAACGATTACGAAGAGGGAAAGGTCTAATACATGGTTTTAGGAGAGCATTTTTGACATACAGCTTGAGACTTGATATTGGTTTCCTGTTTGGCTTTCTTTACATTTCCTGGTTTTTCCTGATGTACATACGGTAAGGGAAGGACCATCGGAAAAGGCTTGATGGGAGACGTAACCCCCACCCACGCACCCTTAGTAGTCTCACCCACATTTTTCAGTTTGGCTCATAGAGGAGAATGTTCCATCGCCCTCAAGTGGTAATTTTTATAATTACAAATAACGAGGATACGAATTAAGTGTAGGGCAAGACGTACTCCCATATCAAAATGGAACACGAAACCATTTCAACGACAAACATACCAAGTCTGTTTTTACTCTCTTGTTTTAGGCAACTAGTTTATCAGGCAAACAACAACGTAATTTACTTTGTGTTTTTTTCATGTGTTTCTTCTGTTTTGTTTGTACCTTTCGTAAAATACATCAGGTGTGCAAATATCTCATTTTCACAATTAACTAGTTTAATACAATCACAAATTACACGTTTAGTTATACACAGTTGTCTTGTATTTATCTATTCACTTATTTACGTTTTACTTTATTGGGTGTCCATGGTATTCTGTTAAACTGCCAATCCTAAAAAAGACTGCCGGTTGTTCTCACAATCAGACATTGGTGCGGTAATGATATGCGTCGCTCTTTGCTTCCTATCGCCTTATATCTCATTTCAGAATATATTTCTGAACCGGCGCTGCTGTGATTATCTTTAAGGAAGAAAACCCACAACATTAGTTGTTGTGCACGTATTATTTATCATATAGCTTTGTATCCTACCTTATACTTACCCATGTGCGTCACCAAGGATGTCTCATATGCGCCCTGCCGGGGTCTTCCTCTAGCTGTGATTCCATGTTTTTCATTTTCCCGGCCTCTTTTTATTGCAACAAGCAGCCTTTTGTACATTCGCTTACTGTGGTGTCGTACGTAAAAGCCTTCTGCATACCACGGTCCAGTGGTTCACGAAACATTTACACTCGGATACGTCTGATGTGAAAGCGAAATTAAAGTTATCGTTGGTTATCAACGAGATCAACAAGAATGTCCCAAAAGCAATAAAAGTTTTTATCATTATTGTTTATTGAAGCTGGACTTCATCTTCATATTGTTTGCTCATTTCATTTTAATACAATACCAACAATGACATGTCGTTCCATTTTTTCTTGCATTTTTTCGTTTTTTCGCTCTTTTCAATCACAGCCGAAAACAACTACCTTCGTGATATCAGCACATCTGAGTTGTCACACAGATCCCATAACCGCATACGCCTTAGGATTCATACTTGAAGAGTTATAGAGTGGAATTTGCATTCCATACTATTGGCCTTCTGTTTACTCCATGATACATTCGTGACTGGATGAATGTAAATGTACATTTATGTATGATAGTTTAGGATGCTCTCTGTTTCTCCCACTGCTCTGGTGTAAGCGTCTTCTGCTCAAAGGTGTGAATCTCCTTCAGCTCCTCTGCCAAGCAAGTGTTCACCATCCTCAGACAAGGGCTAAAACACTGGGAGAAATGGGACAGTGAGAAACAGCCTTTGAGACAGCCTTTCCAAAAATGTCCACCAGCTCCCATTTGGCCTCCTGTTTCCTCACAGTCTCCACATAATATGTTTTTGTATTTAGCAGACACCAATATTGTTACAGATGTATTACCATTTATTCTATGTGGCTTGTCTTAAGATAAATTTAATCGTAACTTCAATCTTTAACACCGTTTAAGCCCAGCTACAAAACACGAGTTAACTAATTCCTAAGGTAACTAGCCATAAGACTTCAACATTGCGCGATAATGTCTGTATGTATAAGTTCGGGACTTTCTTGTCAAATTGGATTTTCACGAAAAATGCAGCAACCTCTCACACATAAGACTCACTTTAATATTAACACTTTTCTATAACAAGAGTGACTATGGAATTTTAACTTTTTGAATGACATGTTGGAATTGGCAATAGGATGTGATTAAAGCACAGAAAGGGGAAAATAATCTTTACAAAATTCCTAAAGACGAGATTCGTTTTGGTTTTCATCTCTGGAATTAGTTAACATCCAGCACATGACTTTTTCAGTCATATGCTGGATGTTACACTCTGTGATGGACAGTTTAATGCTACTGTCTTTGTAATCATTTAAAAATGGCCCTTTGTCTTTCTTCAGTCTGTTGACCTGTTTTCATCCCTCCTGCATAGTGACTAGCTACTCATCTATTACCTGTGGAAGGGGAATGTCCTTGCTGTCATCGTTCAGTGCTTTAGGGTAGTCTGAATCGTCACAAGAAAGACTGGTGACTTGGAGGTAATTACAGTATCACCGTCATCTCAGGTATGTTATCTTGCTCTTTAGCTTGTTTTTATTTCTGCACAAAGGTCTTCCAGGAACACGTAATGCTGTCCAGCATGATGTCAGCATGTCTACAGTTATGGTTAGTAAGTCTTTATGATTTGATCTCATTTGACATCCATTCAGTTTTGGGTCTGCCCAAAACATGTTAGAATAAGGTTACAAATCTGGTTCAATACTTGGGTTGGACCCTGACAGTAAATTCATGGGTGTGACGAACAGAATTGTACATGCTCTACAGAGCCATTGGGCAGATGAACTGCAGATATGAAGAAAGTCTGCCCTGGCACAAGTGAAGCCAACCAAATGCTGGAGAACACCTCAGAATATCAGCAATTTTGAATTTTATACCGACATAAATATGTTTGTAAACATTAAGAATAGATAAAGAGGTGTTACATTCACAAAAAATATCAGCTAGCTTTGAGCTAGTGAAACACAACTCTTTATCATTATGGTGCTTCAGCTCTGATGCATGAAATGTCTAACCTGATTATATTCATTTTACAATAATGTGATCATTTTGTAAAAGCCATTTTAATGCACATAGTTTTTTAAATAATTACAAGAATTTTCTTTGTTTAAAAAGCTGAAAAGACAAAGTAAAGGCACCAGGATTGTGGTGAGGTACCAGCACCACTATAAAAATCATGTTTTTAGAAGAGATTTAAAAAGGCATGCATTTGTAAAGCTGCTCAAGGCTGGCCACTCCTGTTCTCTTTCGTCCCCATTTCCTGTAACTATTATCCACAGACAGTGCTTTTCCCATGCCAGATAAAACACAACTAGTACCATAGTATGAGGCATCAATAAAGAATATGGAAAGATGGATGTATACAGGGAAGAAATACATATTTGTAATGAAAAGTTTAATTTAATAAGGATGAATTCCTGAGTTTAGTCAAATGAAACATTTGTTGGACCAAAAAGACAAACACACATTGAAACAGTGCTATAGTGCTATAGCTCAGTTAGAGCAGTTTCAAACCTCTGCCTGCCTGCTCTTTCTTTTTCACATGACAAAGAAAAGTAGAGATTTTCAGTCCTAGAACATTTGGTGGTCCTTTCCAGGCAGATGAAGCAAAAAGAGTGTGTACAAGAGCAACGCACATACTTGCAACCCTTTGTGTGCATAATCAGACCATGGCACTTAGGACAAGCACGGAAGAGGGGACAGCCATACACTTTACTCTTGGGGTCAGTCACTATGTCACAGTTGAGCAGCATGGCCACCAACCCGCAGGACCCATTGCTGCAGTGCCCAGCGCCTGCCTCATTTGGGAAGAGCCAAGGCGAGAGGCAGGCCCAGCACAACTGCCTAGGTGGGGGGCACTGGGGGCACTGGACAGAAAGACAGGGCTGGCCAGCGCTGTCCAGGGGCCGCTTCAGGACACAGCAGCAGGAGGGACACTGTGCAGGTGAGGGTACAGACACAGGGCATGGGGTTTTCAGTTCTTAACAATATTGCAAAATGATAGTATGTGGCACAATATACATGTGATTTCCAGGTGGCCCTTCCTCTGGTGCTGGAGTACTGCCAGCATTACTAATGTTTAGGATTTCCCAAGTCAAGGCAAGAAACAGAAGCACTAAATTACAATGCAATACATTTATGTCTCCAGTATCAAATGGTAAAGACTATTGTCACAAATAGTGCTGGAAGAACTGGTAAGTTCCACAGTTTAAAAGTACATACATATAACAAAAAAGCATGACCTATGCACAAATGTTTTTGTTTAAACAGCGATCTTAGCAAATCAATAAAACTACATACAGAATGTTTCCACACCTACCGCTAATGACATCAGCAGTTAAATCTCTTTTTGTGCTGAGTCCATTATTCCCAGCTGAGCCTAGTTAGCCTAACTCACCTTCTTGTAGACATCAGGATGGCTTTCTACAATTTGGTGGACTCTTTCCTCCAGGACAGCCATCTGCGCCTGGGAAATCTCCATCAGTCCCTTCACCTGTCTCCATTCCCAAGCCTTCCTGCAGACTGGGCAGCTAAATTCCAGGGAGTTCTGTTCGGGAGGAAAAGACTTGGGGTAGAATATTCAGTGACAAGTTTTGTCTTCTATGTTTGAGAGTATCTGAGTCTGTAGCCAGACATCCTAAAACTGAACACACATCTGAATGCCATTCATTAAAGCAGGTTCAGTATTATCAAATTATTTTAGTGTTGAGAGATTATTTCAGTATATGGTGCAATGGTTTATACAAACAGGAAAGCTGAAGCAAATTAAAAGTAATGCATTAACAGGAAAGTAAGCGACTGCCTG
Source organism: Albula goreensis (assembly GCA_022829145.1). Lineage (NCBI taxonomy): Eukaryota > Metazoa > Chordata > Actinopteri > Albuliformes > Albulidae > Albula > Albula goreensis. The sequence continues at coordinate 29,053,289 of CM040746.1, read as the reverse complement.
TTTGAATCAACTAAAACAGAAGACAGAGCTGTCACTGGCAATAAGTAATATTCATAGATTTCCACCACAAAGTACTACTTTTCATAGACCAGTTTGTGTATTACCATGTTAAACTGTGTTCCTCCTGCTGCCAAAGCATTGTTTCAAATGAATGATATTTCATTTTTGCAGAGAGACAAAACAACTTATGCAATACAGAACAGACTTACTATGATACACTTTACAGTCAGCAAATTAGGCAGCTAAAACTGCCATACTGCTGAAAGTGGACAGGGATTGATAGTAATATTGCACCTTCAAAAACATTTTTAGGTTTTTATTGGATTAGTACATGCATGGAACCAACACATGGAAAGTACTCTCAGTACTACTGAAGCCAGGGTATCCTGCTCTATATATTTTCGAGAGACGTATCATCATACAGGATTCTCTATACATTTATGAACCTCACAGGCTGATAAACAAAATGAGTGCTATCTCACCTTTTCCAGGGAGGTGTTCACTATACTGATAACATTAGACGGGTTGGCCTGGTGTCCACAGGGGGCTGACTGTATGCTGTTGCCTGGGAGGATGGAGAGATGTGAGTGGGTATAGAGGAGAGATGGGTGATTACATTCTCTCCCAAAGAAATGTGGCAAAAGATCAGAGAGAAAATAGATCTGAGAAAAGAGAGCTAAGGGACAGAGACAAGGTAAGAGTGAACTGGTTGAATGACATTCTCACTTGCAAGAGAGGGAGCTGTACAACTGGGAAGAGGAGAAGCTACAGGGGTGACTATATATTTTTGTCTAATAAGTGGTTTTAGGAGAGCATTTCTGACATACAGCTTTAGACTTGATATTGGTTTTCTGTTTGGACTTCTGTTTACCAGCCCCCTGACATGCTGCATAGTAGAGTGTAACAGTGCATAAACTATGCTTTCTCTACAATGGAATGTCTGAGGGACACTAGAATAGGCTCTCATTCACCTTTTGTATTAACCACTATTTTACCAGGATGAATGGTTATATGGTATAAACATTATAAATCAATACTTCAAATATTGACAAATATTGTCAGACTGGTTGGGCCTGACTATAACATGTATTGATATCACATAAAATGCACTGGACCTAACATAATTGTTTTCTATCCATCAATTCACAGAAGCTAGACAAGTTTCTTGCCTTTTCCAATGTACATACGGTAAGGGAAGGGCCGTCGGGGAAGGCGTGATGGGAGACGTAACCGCTACCTGCCCACCCTTGCTAGGCTCACCTACATTTTTCAGTTTAGTTTATGGAAGAGAATAATCCATTGCCCTCAAGTGGTGATTTTGAAAATGACAAATAACAGTGGAGGGTACGATTCAAGTGTCGAGCAAAAAGGTAATCCCCTGACAAAATGGAAAATGAAACAATTGTAACGACGAATGTACCGCGTCTGTTTTACTCTCTCGTTTTAGTTAACTTATCAGAAAAATGATGAAGGATTTGAGTTTGTGTTTTTTTTCAAGCACTTCTTTTGTTTAGTTTGCACCAGTAGAAAATATATCACGTGTGCATGCATCTCATTTTTGTAGTTCACGTGGTTAATACTATATCAGAAATTACAAGTTTAATCTTCAGCAACTTTTATGTTTTCTTTTTTGTTCTGTTTTCCATGAGACTGTTATAATGACGAACATAAAAAGATGGTCGGTTGTTCTCGTCATCAAACATCGGTGCGATAATGATACGAGTTTGCTTCCTGTCACTGTGTTTCAGAATATGTGATTATATCCCTAAAGAGGCGCAGTTGTAATCATCTTTAAAGAAGACAACCATCAGCATTATTTCCTGTGCACGTATTATGTATCATTCGAGCTTGTATCTTAATTTATACGTACCCATCTGCTTCACAAGTGATGGCACATGTGATCTCTGTTGGGGTCGTCTGCTAGTTCTGATTCTGCTTCGTGTATTTATTTTCCCAACCTGTTTTTTCAGCAACACACAGCCTTGCGAACATTCTCTTCTTGTAGTTTTTCTTTTTCTCATACGTAAAGGCATTCGAAACACCACGCTCCAGTGGTCCACAAAACATATACCGTCATATGTGTTCGATGAGTCTGATGTGAAAGTGAAATTAAAGTTCGTGTTTATTATCGCTCAACAAGGAAGTCCCAAAGGTGGTTTCATATACATATGGGCTTTTTTTTATTATTGAGGCTAGACTTCAGCTTCATATTTTATGCTCATTTCATTTTAATAAAAGACCAACAATGACATTTTTTCCATTTGTTTTTATTGCAGCCTTTTGTTTTGCTTTTCAATCACAGTCAAAAATAACTGCCACTGCGATATCAGCACATCTGAATTGCCACTCAGATCCCATCATAACTGAACAAGCTTTAGGATTCATACTTGTAGAGTTTTGAGAGGAATAGTTATTCCAGACTATTGGTCTTCTCATCTTCTCTTAACTCCATGATACATTTGTGACTGGATTAATGTAAATGTACATTTATGTATGATAGTTTAGGGTGCTCTCTGTTTCTCCCACTGCTCTGGTGTAAGCGTCTTCTGCTCAAAGGCGTGAATCTCCTTCAGCTCCTCTGCCAAGCAAGTGTTCACCATCCTGAGACAAGGGCCAAAACATTGGGACAAATGAGACACCGAGTGATTTCAGCCATCCCTCCTCTCCAAACGTTCCCACCAGCTCCCATTCGGCCTCCTTGTTTTCTCACACTCCCCTTCTTTTTCAGTCGTGTGTGAAGACCAATTTAGTAGCAACCAAAATCTTTAACACCATTTAAGCACAGATACAAAACATGAGTACACTAATTCCTAACATAATTCGCCATAAGACTTACACACTGTGTGATAATGTTTGTAAATACTTACATGTAGAAGTTGTACATTTCTTGTTATATTTGATTTGTTAGATTCATATCATCTAATCATCCAGAGGGAATAAGCATGTGTTCAAAAATATATCTGAACAGCCCCTGTTATGGACTCAATAAACATGTGCCCATTCCATTCAAACAACAACAACAACAACAACAACAACAACAACAACAACAACAACAACAACAACAACAACAACAACAACAACAACAAGTGCTTATTTTTGGAAACTGACAAGCCCTTTCCAATCACATACTTATTTACAACTCTTACAAACTTGTGATTCTCAAATTCGTGCTGCTTTCTGCTCCCATTGTATGTGCCTATCATTCTCACACCGTGTCTCTCGCACCCACCCAAATACCTGTGTCTTTGCAGCAGTGGTTTGCCTTCAAACTGTGGGGACACCACAAGCACCTTGAAACTTGCCGCACATCTGTTGGGAGACGTGTCTTCTACTTCCTACCACCAGCACAAATAAAGTCACATTATCACTGTTAGTATAGCAATAGAATTATAGGTGTACGTAAACCCATAGCTACATTATGAAAATGCTCATCAAAAAGTGATAGTCAATTTAACTGCTCTATTCGAGCGACAGATTTAGTAAAACGGCATTCGTGGCAAAAGCGTGGAAATTAGCAATCAAATTCGCGACATGAGAAATAATTAGCGAGGCAATGCAATACAGCAGTCTTTCACTATACATCATGATACGATTGAGTACATACCACATGCACTGCACCAATTTCCGTTGTCAGTTTATTGCGAATGTGATCGACTGTTATTTCCATACTGGTTCAAAAAAGTTTTTACTCTTTTTTAGCCACGTTAAATTATTTTCTTTGACGGATTTCAATTACAAATTACCAAAACCGGCTGTAACTTATGTTATTCTTTCTGTTAAAATCATGCACCGGTTTCTCACTTTGAGGAGGGTCTATTTACCATGTTCAGCCCTCAGGTTTACCAGTAACCAATTACAAAGCTGGATCTTGAAAAAAAGGGCCCACGTTGTTGATACGATTGACCAATCATCATTAACCTTTTTAGAAGGGTCCTTGAAGTATGTATCCGTGTTATTTGCCCATATTAAAAGTGTAAAAATGTGTACAATATTTACATATTTTACTGGATTTGCATGCTTTAAATCCTGTGTATGAACAAATATTTAACAATGTACATGGGAATATATTCCACAAGCTCTATGTATAGATATTTATGGAGACATTTTATCCGGCGATAATGACATTGCCATGAACACTTCTTCCATCGTAACTATCTATGAAAAAATGTTACTCTGTTTTGTGCGTATTTTCATGCAGCGATGTCTGTTTTTATTGTGAATAGGTAATAGCTATTAGACGACGCTGTGTTTTATTGTTGATGAAGTAGTTTAATAAACTTAAATTCGCATGCATTTTGGTCCTACAAGAAGAGATCTGACAAGGTAAGGTACGCTGCAGAGTCTTTGATATGATGTTGACTATAATGTGTATTTTTACTTTCCAGTGTTTGGTAGATAGCTGGTGGTATCTGCAATGGCAGTATTACATTGCTTTTCTTTCTTTCTTCAACTTAGCTAGCTAGTCCAAGAGAAGGGTCTATTAAACATACTGCTGTTCGGTTTGTATATCTTTCCTGAAAGTTGGCGTTGCTATTGACGTCTCGTTTTGTACTATAATTCATTATTTTTAATTTGGTCTTGGTTTTCAGTGTTCTGAGATGGTTGTGGAAGTGGAGAACTTCTTCGGTGTATACATGTTGTACTGCACTAACCCAAAGTTCAAGGGTCGTATTTACATTGGCTTTACTGTGAACCCAGAACGTCGGATAGGGCAACACAACGCCGGTCGACAGAGAGGTGGAGCTAAAAGGACCAGTGGTAGAGGTCCATGGTGAGCAATAGAATGGAATGACATGTTGGGATTTGCAATAATGAATTTTTAAGGGGTTTCATGGACTAAGTAACACAATGCATGTTAGTGCATTAACAAGAATGCTTATTGTTGCAATGTTCTCAAGCCAATAAGGCACTTTTTTTTTTGACGTTTTTACACTTACCGTGTTAACTGAACCAAATAGCTATAATATTGTAATGAAGAAATGAGATTTTCACACTAACATTTGTTAACCAATTTATTTTAGTTGTTTTGTGTTTTTTGTTATGTAGGGAAATGGTTCTAATCATTCATGGCTTCCCATCTGACATTGCAGCTTTGAGGGTAAGGCTCCATTCGGTATTGTCATATGTTCAAGAGTCAAGCCTCTTTTTCCATCCGCTGCAGTTGTACACACATAGAAATAGCAACACAAATAAACTTAAAGGTTTAGTGTTTGGCACTGACCTTCACTTCAGGAGGAAACTACCAAACCAATTGTGTTCAGAAGAACACAGGCATCAACTGGCTTGATAGCCTCCCTGTATAAATGTATATGCCAAATCAGCATTTCACATCACTCAGAAGCTTCCCCTTCCATTCCTCAGTTTACCCAGTGGTACAGTTGAGGGTATATGAAATTATATGGAGTATACTCACCTAAACTCCTGGGGATTTTCTGTACAGACACCTACTAGCCTTATACTCAATCACGCATAGGGTCTTTGAAGTTACAGTATGGCCACTTCCATATACAGTACACTGACCTCTTTAGTAACCATTCACAAACAAGAATAAGCAAAGTCAAGAGAAAGCACTTGTAACATAATGAGACAGACAGAGGGGATTGATAAAACAAACTCTCATCTTACAATTGCTTTTCTGGTCTTAGCATATTTACGCAATTATAACTGCTTAAGCAGGCTATCTTATTGGCATGGCAAACATTAAGTGTTCACAACACTCATATCTTCTCATTTTCACTTAATGTAGTCTTTTTTGCTCTCCATTTGTCTGGAGGTTACATGCGCCACAGCCCCAGTACTGACCCTCCCTTTGCTGAAATATGCCCTTCCTGCAGTTTGAGTGGGCGTGGCAGCACCCCCACTCCTCTCGACGCCTGTCTATTGTGGCAAGGCGAGCGCGGCGCGAATCCAGCCTGCAGTTCCACTGGCGTGTGGTGTCACACATGCTGCGGGTGGCACCATGGAATCGCCTGCCGCTCACTGCTCGCTGGCTAAAGCAAGAGTATCAGTTGGACTTTGAACCCGGCCTCCATCCTCCTCTGCACATCCCTGTAGCATTTGGCAGTGTTCGAGCCAAGAAGCAGCAGCAGGATGCCTCTAGAGAGGAGCAGCTGAATGAACTGAGGCTGGAGACTTGTGTGCTGTGTCAGGAAACTATACAGGTGGGCTGGATAAGGCACATAATGGGTGTTTTCAAAATTTTATAAGCATGGTGCTTATAGGACTTGTGCCTAAAGGAAACTTAGGATGTGATTAAAGCACAGAAAAAGGGAAAACAATCTTTAAAAAAATTCCAAAGGATGGGATTCATCTCTGGAATTAGTTTGCCTTACTTTTTCAGTCATGTGCTGGATGTTGCACACTGTGATGAACAGTTTACCACTTCCATCTTTGTAATTTAAAATTTGCCTTTTGTCTGTCTTCAGTTTCTTGACAGCGTGTCCTGTTTTCATCCCTCCTGCCAGATGAGTAGTCACATGATTTGCTTAGCCAAACACTTTCTTACATCTGAACCCACTCATCTATTACCTGTGGAAGGGGAATGTCCTTGCTGTCATCGCTCAGTGCTTTGGGGTAGTCTGATTCGTCACAAGAAAGGCTGCTATGGTGACTTGGAAGAAATTAAAGCATCATCGTCATCTCAGGTATGTTATCTTGCTCTTTAGCTTGTTTTTATTTCTGCACAAAGGTCTTCCAGGAACACGTAATGCTGTCCAGCATGATGTCAGCATGTCTACAGTTATGGTTAGTAAGTCTTTTTGATTTGATCTCAGTTGACATCCATTCAGTTTTGGGTCTGCCCAAAACATGTTAGAATAAGGTTACAAATCTGGTTCAATACTTGGGTTGGACCCTGACAGTAAATTCATGGGTGTGACGAACAGAATTGTACATGTTCTACAGAGCCATTGGGCAGATGAACTGCAGATATGAAGAAAGCCTGTTCTGACACAAGTGAAGCCAACCAAATGCTGCATGGAAACACCTCAGAATATCAACAATTTTGAAATCCCTTTGTTTACCCCTGGATTTTTAAAGACACTTTTGAAAATCAAGACTGGACTGTACACCATCTTGGATGGGTTTGATGTACACCTTCAGGGTGTACAGGTTTTGTGCACATACAGCATAGTGCATGGATAAATTGTGTGGATAAGTAAGATTAATTATTTTTAACATACATTTTATGTACAGACATTAAGTGTTTATATTTAAAGTAGTTAAAGAAGTGTTACATTCACAATAAATATATTGGCTAGCTTTGAGTAAGTGAATCACAACTCTTTGTCTTGACACTAAGGTAATTCAGCTCTGGTCCATGAAATGTTTCTTCTGATTATGATATTCATTTGACATTGATGTGACCATTTTAACCAACAATTTTAATAAACATAGCTTTTTAATGAGTACAAGAAATTCCTTTGCTTAAAAAGCTAAACCAAAAAAAGCTAAAAGTAAAGGTATCAGGACTGAAGTACCAGTATCACTATAAAAATCATGCTTTTAAAAAAGAATAAAAAAAGCATGAAATAACAAGACCAAAACCAAAAGTAGGCTCTGGTATGAATGAAGTCAGGGCTGCTCATTTAAGTGTTAAATTATCTTCATTCTAAGACTGGGTTTGTCCAAATGTGACCAGTGTTTACAGCAGTGGAAGGTTGGGATGGTCATTGTTGCCAGTGTTGCAAACTTAAATAATTTTTTTATGAAACCTGGTAACAATGACACATGGTCTGGAGATATTTTTGTTTTGAGTGACAAACACACAAGTTATGGTTTATGTGTCATTTTTGGGATACATAGCAAACTGAACTGCTTATTTCACTGCAGCTGTATAATTTGTCTGCCTGAAAACACACTGATGGTGTAATAATAAATATACAAGAAAAACTGAATTTTCTGTGTAAGACCGTAACAGCAAACAGGCCAAATATAACAAAAACAGTTTCACCACAACCATCATATTAAGCAATGTTCCTTTCTGATTGTTTCACATCAGATGGATAGAACCACAATAGGAGGTGGACTCTGAAAGCTTTTAGTAACACTTGCAATATTAGCTGCCTTCTGAGTATTAAAACTTGTTTGCACTGAACAGCAAGTCCGATGTGTTTTTGCATTGGAATTTATGTATGGTGATCTTTTTGGGGGGATAATCAGACCACAATATTAGGCACTAGTAGCTGGATACAGAAGGTACTTAAGTTCACTATGTTCCCACCCCTCATCTCCACTCAGAGAGGATATGGCTTATCTTTGCATGGGTTTTCCTTTACTATCCTTTGGGTGGACAGCAGCAGCTAGCTCAGCCCACATGACTGTATGGTGCAACCAGCCTGGGCATGCTGTGGCAGTGCTCATAGCAAAGAAGCATTCTGCGAGGTCAGCACAGGAGGAGGTCCTCAAGTTTGACATCAGTTTTAGTTCTGCAGGAAAAACAATATTAAAATGTGTATTGTTGTGAGTGTATTATTGGGATACACAGTACAAGTGAGCTAAACTGATACTCAACTGTGATAGGATACAATACATAACACTGAAGATAATAGTTAGTGTATGTGTCACTCAATAGATGGAATATAAATTCAATAAAGCATAAATAAAGTTTTGGATCATCATTTGAATAATCATCTAATAAAAAAGAACAAACAAATGTCTTAAGTTGTACTGTTTCAGTAAATTAATGGAGACAAAAAATCACAAATACAATATATATTAAATCTTTAAAAGAAACAAGTATACTTACATCATTATGATGATTCTTCTGGTGGATCAGTAACTGCTTTGTATCTGAAAATGTCTCCTGGCAAAATATACAGTTGAATTTAGAAAGTGGTTTCCGACTCCTGCTGCACATTTGTATAGCTACTCATTTTAAGTTGTACCTTATGTTGCTTTTCGACTGAGTTGATACCTGAATCCAAGCTGCGAACTGGAAGGCCTCTCTTATATATGCTGAGTTGGGGCACTGTCTTCCTGTTGAGGGCTGTGCAAGTGAACCTTGATTTGGGACCCGACTGTCTTTTGAGCAAGCGGGCTGAACCTGCCTTTTCCAGAGGAGGCTGTCCCATCACAGAGTGGATAAGGGATCGGGCTTTGTGCTGGCTGCTTGTACACAGTGCAGGCTGGAGTTTACCTGTTGTGGAGGCCGTGATTACTGAGTGCAGAGATAGAGTGGCACTGGGACTGAGGGCAGGAAGTGCTGGGTCATGTTTATTCCCTAATGCCACACTGTATCCACTGCAGGCATCCACCACGGCAGCAGCAGGTGAGAGTGGAGGTCTGGAATCAGTTCTTACTCTGTTATTCTCTGGTCGGGGCAAACCAAAGCTATAGTTCTCCAGGGGTGGTACAGACAGCTGCTGGATGCATTGATGCAAGAAGGGGTAGTCCACGTATCTGAACTTCGGCACTTTTTCCTCAGAGGCTGTGGTGCCCTGGCTTGAATGGGCCCTCCTCTGTGGGGTGCCTGGCAGGACACTGTCTATTGGAGGTACTGGCAGCTGTTGAATACACTGGTGCAGTGAAGGGAAGTCTGCATACTGGAATTTGGGGACCCTTGGCGGCAACTCCTGCAGCTGTTCCTTTTTCACCATGATCTGAGTCATTTCTGCAGATCTATCCCAACCCTCCTCAACTGCTGGTTCCTCTTTGCTCAGCTCAATTGTCACAGCTGAGGGTTCAAGCTGCTCTGCCCCTTCCTCTAGAACACTTCTCCATCCCTCCATAGCTGGACTGTGATTCTACCTGCTGCAAACATGGCATCAAATCTGTTATTCAAATATCTTTTTTAACCTTTTTCCAGATTTTTCCCTTTTCCCCTGCCCCAATCAAGCTAGCAGGGTCACTGCAGAAACCATCCTGCTGGCTTCAGGAGGTGAGCTGTAGACATGTGACTCTTCCAGTTCACATGACAACAATCTCATTTCTTTCCACACTGCAGCAACACCACTAATTGCACACTGCTTATGTCCTTGGAGGATGACAAAGACATTATGCACCTAGTTTATGCTACTACATGTGCCCAACCTGATTGGGAGTGGCTTGTAGAGAGTGATGAAACAAAACAAAAACCCAATCATCCCAGGGAGGTCTGGGGCAATTCTTACTTTGCCAAATGCTGACCTCTGTGGTATGGCACAGCTGGGATTTTCAGTTATTTAAATATCATTGATCTTTAAATATCATAAATCTTTTTCAGATTTAGTAATGTGTTCCAATTAACTGGAAGGACAGCTTGTGGAATAATATAAAAGCATCTAAAAAAAAAAGGACAGTATTTGTGTTTTGTTCACTGATAGGTAACAAGGATTGAGCACAATAGTGCACAAAGGAATTCAGCTATGAGAGAAAAGACAACTTTGATCCCTATGAGATGCTGTCTGCCCCATAGCCTTGTCACAGATATAAATAGCCCCTCAGGTATGAGGTCAGGAGCAAAGTAGGTCAGAACTACATAGAGAGCACTGCCAGTAAGTGGAAACAGAATATGTATCACAGGACATAATCAACCAGCCCTTCTTTGTACACCATGCTCAGGCCAAGAGAGCTGACCAAAAAGGATCACTTGCACTACATTTCTCTGTGCTTTGGAATAAAGATGCATGCTTAAACAGGGTGTAACTACTTATCCACCTTCAGAACTTATGGTCATGCAATTTCTTAGGACATGCACTCTGAAGGCTTCAAGAATAGCAGCTATGTTGGGTTCATGCATCAATATGAACATCTTATCACTGTCTGTGTTATTAGCATACAATATGTTTATCTCTTACTGTTCAAACGTTAAGCATTTTATATGAACTATAACCAAGATGATTAGGAATAATAATAAAAAACCGCTTACATCTTAATTTTCTTGTTACAACATAATGACATTCCTACATTTCTGGTATTATCAAGAAAGCCTTAGGACTATGAGTCTTGAACACACGGGGAGCACACGCTATGATCCACATTGACTGCTGTGTGCACAGGAATTAGGTCACCGTGGCCTATATTCCGAGGGTTTGTTGTCTTCTTGAATTTGGGTTTCCAACCCCCGTACTCCCAACGCTTAGAGCAATGCTGTTTTAAATTATTTTGTAGGGTTGTAGTTCAGGTAGTTATAGTAAGTCTTGAAACAGTCAAACACGATATTGTTGGTGATTGCTCCTTACGCATGAAATTTGACAATGCCGAATGTTATGCATCTCGCACTGCGCATTTTAAGGTCGCAAATATTATAGATTAAATTTATATCAGTGAATTAAAAGCATTAGACAGGTATTTTGAATGTGCTAGAAGACTAATATATGCTAAAATACTCTGGACAGTTACCTGAAAAATTGTAATCAATTGTCTGACAAATAATATCAGTACATGTCAAGTAGTTAACAGTATCCTCCTAATCACAACACAATTGTTTAAAACTTGCTACTCTGTTGCATATAGGTTGTATGAACTTCGCAACAAAGTGTTGAAGTTTAATGAAACTAGGTAACTTTGCAACGCGGTAAGTAAATACCTTTGTGTTCAAGTGCTCTGCTCTTCAAGTGCTCTTCAAGTGCTCTGCCTTGGACGACGCGAAAAATCATTTCCTTGTTAACAATGCTGATAGCGTATTTGCGTTTCGCATTTATCGCTTGACATGTACCCAGCAGCTTCAGTAAGTCTTGCTCTCTGTACCGCAATTATTCGGATCATTTTGAAGTCACTCTATCGTACTCTCTCACCAATCATTATGTTGATACTTCCCAAAACGCACCTATGAAACCGCCCACTGTCATGCTGTAGTCCAACCCCTAAACACAAAGAAAAAAGAGGCGGGGTTTTCCTGGCCTACATTTTTGGTAACAAATTTGAACATGAAAATATGATCAACAATGCTGTAAATCCGTTAAATGAGAGACCATCAGAGTAATATTCATTGAATGATTTGGGCAAAATAAATACGAACTATGCAAACATATTTATGTGGTTGATAATGTTTTTATTTAATTATTTTTATTTATTTCAAAAATTTAAACAAAACAGTGGTACGATTCGTTAATTGTACAGTGTGGATAATAACATTAGACCATGCACTAATAGTGACATAGAAGATACAAGTTACCGTAATACATTACTGCGGACTTAGACGGCAAAACAAGTGTTATTCATGGTTAAATTAATGGGTATTCGAATAAATGTACAAAGTTGTCTCAAGGGCAGGTCCCATTTTTGTTTCCCAGTTTCTACTGACATTGACATCAGAATATTACATTTCTCACTAACTTACTCGGTTTCCTCTAAGGACCAGCGAAAGTCCTTTACTTTCATCACTGCTCATCTTTGCATTCGATTTGTTCCACCCACCGGCAGACAAAGACAAGACAAAATGTATTTTAGCATACGAATGTAACTGAATTATGTGGACTTGGTTATAGAATCATATAGTTATCTCACTCAATTATTCTTGAATTGTTTATTAAAACATGAAAAAATAAATAGGGCTCTTCAGTGTAGATTCCTACATCAGAACCAATGAGGAAAACATATATTATCATATAATTGTGGTTGAATTATATTTTAGGTAGCATATAAAGAAAGGAAATATGTATCTGTTATGTAGAATACATGATTGGTAATCTGTGTAAAGCAAAAGGCCACACTCAAATGAACTGTATGTCAACAGATAACTTTCATAAGTGAAGCACATAAGTATTGCCCTCAGGAGTTTGTTTCCCTGATTTCAAATTAAGTACAATTATCCTTATGGCCCCTCATCCAGATTACTTTATTAGTTTGGCTCCAAAATCTCTCCATCCTTTTTCATTTACCGCTGAGATGGGGGAGCATTTATGGTGATCACAGGCTGAAAGATAGAAAGAAAACATACAAAAAAGGATAATGTTAAAAGCTAACGTCTTTTACTTTGCTTTTTGTGAATGAATAATGGTGCTCTCTAAAGGAATGTTCTCACTGAGCTGTGTCCTTCTCTTGAAGTAATAACACACTGTCAGAAATACTTCACATGTTTAACTATACACACTTTCCCTGTATTTCTCCTAATTTCTCAAAATTCATCTGTGTCTGTCTGTCTACCACACTCTTGCTCCTTCCCTCTCTCCCACCCTCTGTCCTCACCGTACTGCTCATTGGGGTGCAGCAGTGGATAACCTTGCAGCAGTAGACAGCCAGGGTGACAGAGATGGCAAAGAGGGCAACATGCAATACGATTTCTTCTGCATGGTAGTGTTCAATCCCATCCTATTAATGAGCAGAGGGGAAAAAGTGAAATCACAGTGGGGTGTGCCCAGTGCACTGAATGTATTTTTGAGTGTGATAAAATGGCTTCACTTGTTAGGCTCATCCCTCGGAGCCTGACAGACTACTGTCTCTGTTGTAGCAGATCATCACCCAGCTTCGGGCATGTCCTCAGTAAGTGGGTTACTAATTCTGACTAATCACCGTCTTGTGTAGGTGGGCTTCAAATTTGAAGCTGCTATTCCCAGAAAATATCTGTGATGGTAATTTTGTGATAAGTGTAGAGATAGAAAAATTCTTGTAGGAAGACTGCAGGCACCCAACTGTCCAGTCGCGCTGTGCGATGAGGCAGGGGATATCCTGCCAACTAAAATCTTCACTGAGATGGAAAAACTCATAAACTGCATATATATTTATATAACTATTGGCTTTGTAATGGCATATTGCATTTTTCATTTAACTTAAGAACCAGGTACATTTCCTGACAGTAAACTATGGAAGAAAGACTGAAAATTAAAATGAAAGCTGCAACACAAAAAATGGTTTTCAACATGGTGGTCATCTGTGCTTTTACCAGAAGAAAAAGCTTGCAGTAGATCACAATTCACAGATCAAACAGCAACCAACTGGTTAAATTATTGTAGATATAACAGTGCTTATATTACTACATACTGCAGCTGAACAAACTCACCCCAAGTTTGCGGCACATACTTGAGGGTTCTGTAGCATTAAAAGAAGAGTAACACATCAGGCGAGGGTGATCTGAGATTTGTATGGTGCTGGCAAAGAAGTTGATTGCAGAGGCAACAGATGCCACCACTTCCATGCCAAGGCAGGTTCTCAGCTGTGGGGACACAGGCATACAGAGAAATACCGCATAATACAGAATGTTTGTTTACTATCCATTCATGTTTATCTAGAAAAAAATATTTCTTTAGGGTGACCTTCAATTCTTCCAGCTACACATCCAATACATGTCTACCCTAAACACCTGAAATACTGCTTCCTTTTTAAGTGTGCTATGCCCAGTAACAGTTGAATTATTATGTAACTGTACTTCTAGATCTTACAGTCTCTCAAACAGAAAACCGTTATTCTTTATGACAATAATTACCAAATAAATCTCAAAAACACCAATCTCATCTTCAAATCTACCCATCCCAAAACCATAAAATCTGCTTACAGCGGCCATTTGAAGATTCTGAGCTGCTATTGCAGCAATCCCAGCCATTATGACCTACAATGAAAAGAGCAGAGCTTTAGCTATACTGCTGGAGTATAATGATCCTTCCAGTGCTTTAGGTCATAAAAGCGTGATTTCTCAAAGATTCAGCCTTTTTCTTGGAAGTTATTTTCTTTTTTCTTTAAAAAAACGGAAATATAATGACTAGTATTGTCCAACAATATCGTGAAAATATTAACATTTACTATCTTTTGTATAGTGGATACTCACAAACAGTGATGCGACGACCTGTACGGTAGAAGATGGGACTGATCCGAAGCCTGTGGCTATACTGGCCAAACCCATGCTGACCTGATATACACTGAGAGTGATCTGTGTCAACTGACAGGAGAGACGAAATACCATCAAATTTAGCCAGCTTGTGTTCCCTTTTATTCTCATTTTATTTACTGAAACATTATTGGTTTTTCTGGTCACATTTGTTACATCAGAAATAAAATTAAACATAAAGAGACATTTTCAATTGCTCATTCGAAATCCTGCCATTAGCCAAAGAAGGATATTTGCTTGGTGTCTCAGAATTAAAAATAGGTGTATTTTTTATTTTTATGCACCCCGAGGGCCTTGGGTTCCGCCTCAAGGTACTTCCGTATATGCTGGGGATTCTTCTGAAAAGTGACAGCAACTAGCGGACCGTCTTCGTTTCCAGGGATATGGATGGGAGGTTGATCGTTACTGGCAACAGCTTCCATTTCAGTCTGAAACAAAAGATCCATTTTTCCTTACTTACAGGCTCTGCATTATACAGTCAAACAGATAGTTTGTGCCTCGCTTTTTAATGACGTTGAACATAGAAAGGTAATATTAAAATATGTGCTTAAATTTAGCATGAATTTCATATGCACAAATGCCAAATTAATGTATGAATGAGATATTCAGACAAAAGGACACAATAACCTACTCGACAGAGATGTTAGAAAATAAAGTGCGTTTCCATTCTTCACAACATAAGATATCTATTTGCATTTCAGTTCATTACGAGAATAACACAGTGGCAACATGTGCACATATACTGATAGATATAGTTAAATAGTCACGTTTCTTAGAACCTTCAAATCTCTAAAAAGGCCAATCAAAATATACAATAAAGTCTCAAACTTTTAATTGTAAACGGTTGCGCAGTACGCTTCGTCATTTTAAACAAAATCAACATTGCACTTACGCAATCACAGAAAACTTACGTATTTTAGTCAAGACCCCTGAAAAGTTCACTGGTGTATCAGTCTATTAAAAAAAGAACATTTGTTAAAACTATCTGCTATGCTTGAAACAAAATACAACCGATTGGCCTACTTTCAATTCAAATTGAACTCAAAACTGGACTTTTAGTACGAGACAGTTATCTCTTGTTACCAACGCCCCGTAGTTTCTGCGTGTGTACCCTGAACCTCTCTCAGCCAATCCCCTGTCTTTTTAATAGGAATTTGACTCCTTGGACACAAAGAACTTTAGGACGCAGTACGTCCCATCCCCCACCTTTTTGGATTTTGCTGTTTCCGATTTACCAACAATATGGTCTAGTTTTAAATAACAAATCGTATTTGCCATGGTTTCAGCTAATTTAAGTTTCTTTTAATGAACCGAGAAGCACTTAAAACTCCCCCCGCTGCTGCTGGCCAGCTGAGGTCCAGTTGGACGACTTAAGAATGGTCATGGTTTTCATCTTTTCAAGATGTCATATCAGTTCACCATGATGCCAGCTCTAAAATATATTATTAAAAGTATTAAAACTATAAGTAAAGCATAAATATGGATCTTCAGCATTGAAATGTTATCACAAATTAAAAACACAGTAATACATGACAGGGTTGATCAAGTAGGTAAAATATGGGCCGACTACATGATCAAGGTCAGATTATCAAGACAACCCCAGCAAATATGGCACTGTATGCATTCTTTGGGCAGTGTTGGCCAGGGTTAGCCCACAAAAAGCTTCAAAACAAACTTATACACACAGGTCCTCTTGAAATCCAATACCACGCTTTGTTATTTTTATTTTTTATTTTGGAGGAGGGTTTTTTTATTTTTCATTTTCTCCCACACTGAACTCATGTTTTCCCTTTTTCCCCAACCTAAAGGATCCTCTACCTAGGAGAAAGCAGGACATGTGACTGCTCTGATTCAGGGGATGACCAGCCCTTGCTTTTGTCCACAATGTTCTGTAATTAGTTTGAAAACATTGAGTCACTTTTACCTTAATGACTTGTACCATAATATAGGCCAACCACAAGTGGCACTGGCCAACAGGCACCATTCTGTGCCTTGCCAACAGATGGAGCCAGTGTTCCAGGTCATGGAGGAGCTGTGCCGGGAGGGCTCCAACAAGGTGGCTGTAGATCAGGGCGTGCTTGTTTTACTGGCAAAATGATCCAGTCATCTGATACCAGCTTGGGAGGATGACCGTTTAAGCAGCAGAATAAGTTGCAACACTGGTTTATAGTCACATGTAGAAGCATGTCACAGGTGCACTCATGTCTTCTTATTAAAGCTACTCTAACTGCTGGACCCCAAATATGGCTTTCCATTTCTATGCATCAGGGTTGTTGAGAGTGAGATTATCTGTAGTTTCACACAGCTACCTATAATTAGCCATTACAGGTTCCTTTATTATGAGATTCATTGAAATAGAAATTGGCACTTAGTGTCATTATGTGTGTTGGATGCAACTGGCTGTTAAAATATGTGGTGCTTGTAGAATTGCACAACTGTAAAATCCATTCTAGTATTTCTAGAAAAGGATGTCCTTATCTTTACTAGGCTATAGGCTGCCCCCTATAATACACTGGGGAGTAAGAGCAGAATTAAAAGTCAAATTTGGCCTTCTAGCATCTTAGTATAGTTTCAGTGTCTGTGACATTCTGACCAAAATAGTGTGAGGAGGCAGAACCAGGTGCCACACATTTACAGGAAATGCACCCATGTTTTTCTGTCTGGAGCACAAAAAGACTGGAGAGACTTGAAAATCCACTGTCTCTCTAAAATTTAGGTGGATACAAAATTAGTTTGAGTAATTTTATTGAAGGAAGAAAAAACACTGTAACCAGGATTCAGTCAACATTTGTCCTCACAATGAAATGCAAGTGGCCATTTTTGTATTTATAGTGTATTGACGGTTTAGTAAATTCAGAAATCATGAAAATTAACTCACCATTCTGTTATTGCACAGAAGAAGCACAACACTCTCAATGAATTCTAAATAAAGTTAGACATATTTTGACTGAGTCAGAGCCTATGTCATTGAAATACATTTATTCAATATAGAAAAAGTTTATTTTCAGTGCAAGCACAATTACATTTAAAACACAAACAGAAACTTTTGAATTTAATCTGACAGTGATCAATTAAATCCACAAAATACTTTATATTCCATAAATAGACATTAACATCTACACTTGAAGAGAATCAGCCTTGAAAAAATAAACAGCTAGCAAATTTTCCCTTGTTGATCTATTAAAATGATTCTATTTCTTCCCTTTCAAAAATTTCCCTTCAATTCATTTTGAGTCATATACACTCAATTCTGAGCATAACTACATAATATTGGTGGCATTCCAACAGGTCATTTCAATTCGACAATATCATTATGGCTTATAGCATCTTGCCAATGCATTCTCATTTCATTTTCAGTTTTCAAACATTGTAACACAAAGTGCCAAGCCCTCATTGCATTTAATCATATGACTTCCCAAACAATGAAAGCTGGACAGCCACAAGCAGAAAATAACCAGTGTGCTGGAATGGAGAATCAAACTCAACTCTGATGATAAATGAGCCAGACCTATCCATGTGAATTCCTATCCAATTCTTGACACTGGAAATGATATCAAACAATTTATCTTTCTTTTCTCTGGCCTCATTTTCCAGCTTCCACAGGACATGATACATCTTATGTCACAAAATAGCTCTAACGACGAGTTGATATGATCTCCCCATGACAATGGAAGAATTGCAATGTAACAATGCATTTCAAGACCTTTAGATAATAGCTCAGCAAAGCAGACCAGCATACATTAGTTAAGGGAGCCATAAAATTACTATTTCTATTCTTAAATTTTCATCAAGTTGTCAGGAATTACATCAAACACAATTAACGTTTGTCATATGGATTTTGTTGGTTTGTTTCAAATATGTTAGAATCGATGTATAAGATTGACAGAATTACTTATGTGATGATTACATATATTTCTATGTAACAGTATAAGCAGTCATTGCAAATGAGCTGACCTTTGCACCCTTTAGCATGGTTCCTTTTTGCACGCTTTGCTACAAGCAGAAACGCAAAAAGAACGTTTTTACGGCAAGCTGGCTTAAACAGAATACAAAAATTGTGAAGAGGATCATATTGGAGGGATTATGACCAGTTCTGTATTTAATTATAATTCTACTAGTATTGCTAAACAGGTTATGGGTGATAAAAAGTACCAAAGAGGACTGAGGAAAAGAAAATAAATGCAAATGTATGCAAAATCCACAGGGTTCTGCACATGCACATCAGTTTGACTGTTAATGCAAGTGCTGGTGTAGAGGTGATGCATGAACTTTTTAACAAGAGAAGGTAGACATTTTCCATCCTTGAAGGCCACAGGACCACTTGAATTTTGTTCTCTCTCAGGGTATTTACAAAACTGAAATCCATTTACCCTGGACTTATAGGCAAGATTATTGTAACGATAAAAGGTGTTTCTCTATAATCTCTGGGTCTACAACCGCCAATCCTCGGGGAGAGAGTGCAAGAGGATTTTTGGCAGGAGGACAAGATGAAATATCCTTGTTTAATTTGCATGGCAGGTATTCAGGGTGTGAGAACTATGAGGGATATGTCAGAGCTGGGGCACATAAGATGGATAAACTCGCGGCCGTGAGTGAATGCAGTGTTACGTAGCATATGTCCTACCCAGGCTAACCTTCTCTGCATCTAGTGCGCTTGTGTCTTTACAGCGACTGGTACCCATCGGTCCTCTTCCTCCTGCCAATAAGGTACGCCAGGACAACGATGACGATGAGAATGATCAGGACGATACCAACGGCAATAGCCACACGGTAGTCCGGCTGGTCAGCAGGGCAAAAGTCAGCTGCAAACACAGATGATGTGCTCAGTAAAAAGGCCAAGATCATCAATGCAATTCAGTGCAAACACCATACTCAGTATTAATGGGATTGTGGGAAAATCTACAGCGCTAAAGATCATTTAACAGTAGGTCTGGAAGAGTAAAATGGTGAGCACATATACATGCAGACTTACGGGGGCCGAATGTGCTGGGATTGCTGATGTTGAAGGCCTGCATCCTGCCTTGGGTCAAATCCAAATGGATCCCTTTCCCTAAAAACACTGATTGGTTCCTGCAGGAGAAGGAGTGGCCGACCGCTGCACGGAAGAGCTGTACTGAGTCATTCCTGGCTGAGTACTTGGCACTGGGATCTATGGACCATAAAAATGGATCATATCATCATACACACAATAAACAGTCAGTTCTAAATAACACTGTTGAAAATAAATTAATGTTTGAAAGTATGTGGCTGTTTTGATACACCCAGAGTTGTGTAAATATCTCTTTACACCATATCATTACTAGCCTGTTGCTCATGCACAGGTTAACTGGTAAAGATAATTTCACTATGAACTATTTTCTGTTAATATTTAGCCACCCTATAAAACTGGCAGGAAACTCAGTAACTATGTAAATAAACGAATGTCAAAACATGTGGCAACTGCACATTTGTTAGTTGAAACTAAAGGTACTGTGATAGATTTGAAACAGCAGTCGGGTCTGATCTCGGGTCTGTACCTGCAGGGTTTAACGGGTACATCAGTTCCATGGCAATTGAGCCGACATAGACAGATTTCTCAGTGGAATTCTGAAACAGAAAAGGAATCTTTCACTTTTCTAACCTTCCTACAGACTGGGGGAAAAGTCTTCAAATTAAAATGAATATACTGAAGTAAATGTGATCAACCATGTCATTGTCAACACTGTTAGTATAATGATGCCACCACATAATGAAGAATTTTGACAGAAAATTTCAAACACAATGAATTTGCTCAGTCAATTTCCCCAGTGTTCATGTGCACCTGGACTCTTTCAGCTGAGTCTTCTTGCTCATATTAAACCTCTGATATATTTTCTGCAGTCTGTAAAAATAGGCCTTTTGAGTTACAACTTCCCCTTTAAATGCCAGGTTCCTTTTTCATCAACATGTCATTTCACCCTCTGTCAGATACACCAGGATTGCCACCATTATTACATTTATTCTTACAGCTTGCAGTCTGTATTAATATTACACATATCATACAAATTGCTTGGTGTTCCTTGTATTAAATTTTTAGTTCAAAATGCAAATTTTCTATTGATGCCAGACCATTCTTTATGCTCTTATATACCTTTATACAGAGTACAACACACTCAGGTGCAGTCAAACCTTCCGAATCGACATGCTGAAGTAACATAAAGATCATCTCTGCCTAAGGGTCTAAGCCTTACCATCTGAAACTTTAGGTAAATAAATCCTTGCTTGAAGGTGAGGTTGAAATTCACTACAGTGTCTTCACAGTTTCCTGAGACATCAGCCCCATTCTTTAGATCTGGAACAATGAAGGTCCCTTCAGACTAAAAAAGAACAAGATTGGTTTAGAGTTTACATCAGTGTACCCTCATCATACACCATCTTCTTCTGCTGAACTACAGATATGTTATGCAGTTATATTTCATTCTGAACAATGCAACAACTCAGAATAGGGTTAGTTATGAATTATTTCTTCATTGTCATGTATTCTGTTCAACATTTATCATTAGACTGAAAAGACTGTTGCAATATATTTACCTGTATGTATGTGTGTACTGTATATATATATATATATATATATATGCGCGCACACACACACACACACACACACACACACACACACACACACACACACACACACACACACACACACACACACACACACACACACACACACACACACACACACACACACACACAGCTACTTGCTTTACTGACCTACCCTCAAGCCCAAGCCATGGTCCTCTTATATGTAATGCATTCTACAGGTTTGTACAACTGACCTTGTTGTTTTTGACGCTGTACTCCACTCGGATCTGCAGTGCTGCAAGGGTCATTGCACACACTTTGCTGCCCTTCCTCAGAGTATAGTTTCCTACTGTCAGGTTGGCCTTGGGGGTAGGCTGGGGTGGAGTGGGTGGAGCAGCAGTTGTATGGTTGCTTGGGGAGCTTGTGGTATTATGTGTGGTTGGGGCAGCAGTCGTGCTGTTGGTTGGTGTGGGAGGATGAGTGGTTACATTGCCGTGTTGTGTAGTCGGTGAGTGTGTGGTTGGTTTGGGCTTTTGTGTTGTTCCGTTGGTGTGTTGTGTAGTTGGTGTGTGTGTGGTTGGTTTGGGCTTTTGTGTTGTGCCATTGGTGTGTTGTGTAGTTGGTTTGGGCTTTTGTGTTGTGCCGTTGGTGTGATGTTTAGTTGGTGAGGGTATGGTTGGTTTGCTGAATTCCTCAGGAGGGGACAGACTGGCAGGTGGTTTTGATTTCTTCTCATCTTGGGCAGCTGCAAGAGCTTCAGAAAAATAATGGACCATAATTAGAGAAAAGAAATAAGGACACAATCAGAAAAGAAGAAATAGAATTTTAGAAAAATAGAATTTAATTGCCTTATTAATGGTTCAAGGACCTCTTTACTGTAAACAGGCAGATGAACAGGGAAACTGTGTGGTGTCATGTGTTTGGTGCTAAATCAGCAGTTGCCCAATGACTGTATTATCAGGTTATATGTCAAAAGACAGGAAGTTCCAAATGTTGATGACAATTAATCACACTATCATCACAGTCTAGAATAAGGAACTGAATATTAGAATTCTGTTTCACAACAATTGGCTGAAAAACCCCAGAGCACAGAAAATGACCCCTGCCAAAATTCACAAAGGTTTAGTATATGTTAGATTCAACTTTTTATGATAGTTGGAAAACCCAATAAAAACAACCAAAAATTTTAGACTCTATGGAGTTTCATTCAACAAGATCTAGGACCAGATCTGCAACACATGAAAGACACATTACATGTTTGCTGTCTGAGTAATATCTAACCTCCACAATATGGTTTAACAAAGCCTTAAAATGAGGAGCAACATTTCCATCCAAACTACCCCACACTTTCAGATCACTGCCTGCAGAAGAAAATCATTTATTTTCTCAGTCTCTGAGAAATGAGCACACATCATGAATAATAAGAGAAAAGGAGAGAAAAGGGAAATGCAACTTGGACATTAGGTGTAGCCTATTCATGCAAGGTGTGAAATAATACAGCTCACACATCACCATAAGAGTTAGTTATAGGGATTTATGAGTGGTTATAGGGATTTTGAGTGTATTTACATGGAGGGTCTTTTGTCACTTTTTTATGCTTAAAAAAGCATTCTGTGGCATTTTTGTCATGTCCACAATGAGGCCAGTCACCTGCATGACTACTTTTGAAAAAAATAAAAAATAAAAAAAAATAGGATGACTACTCTTAATTCAGTGTTTCAGTTTGGCATATGTATGTATGTATTTACTTATTTTATTATTGGGAGGTTTAATGGTTGCACCTTGGCAACATCTAACATCCAGCCCAGGCTGCAGTGTTGTGGACACACATACAAAGGCACATTTCTAAAATGTAAATTGGAATGTTATTATATAATGAATCAGAGTAAGGCATTTATACATTTTTATTATAATTAAAAACTCGTGTATAACCTGGTAAAAAAATTAACTGTATAAGAAACATGTAGGCCGAAATATGAGCAAGCATTTATAAAATTTAAAAAAAAAAACGAAATCTGATCGGATCCACAAAGATTTTAGGATGCCACATTGATGTAACTGAGAATCCAGATCATACAAGTCATACAAATTTAAAAGAGCTCAGGAAATTGTTCATGAAGAACTGCAGTCGTTCTGTCTACCCATTTTCTCTCACGTTCCAGTAAAACGTTGTAAACTTCGTCCTCACTGACGCAAACAAAGCACGTTTCAAGTATTTGCAGGCGCGTTTGAATTGACATCAGTGCATGAAAACCACCACAGGTGCTTTGTTCAGTAATTAAATTTGAGCAATTTCTATCCTTGAGATTTCTTAGTGAACCATTTTCCGGGTTTTGCTGAGTTCAGCTCAGAAGCTCAACTTCTATTTTACTGGAAACCGAAGCTCTCGTACTCTCGTGATCTATCTTGACACTCCCTTTTTGAAATCACATGATTTATAGGACTTTTTTAAGTGTATACGTTTATGATTGAGTACAGATACTGTTTCAGATTCCAAATTGCTGTGAAATCTAACGGGCTGCTATAAACAGTTGTTTTAGACTGTCACTCATTAAAAAGCAGTAGAGATATTTTGTTGGACGTGTTCTAATCAAGAACTATTTACCTGAACCATTTCATTAAAAATCAATCCAAAACATTAACACTCAAAATCAGTCTAAAACCTTTATAAGGGTCATACCTTAAACATGTAAAAAGAAATTAACAACCCAACCGCAATTTTAAGTTCGATCATAAGGAAAAATGAATATGCATATTAACGCTACGAGACAGAAGATAACTAGTGTGTGAAAACGCCGCCCGCTAAAACAAACAATAGGCTCTTACAATTAGTTTGTATTTTCTCACATATTAAACAGGTTAACCTGTTGCTTAAACATACAAATTCCCCAATAAGTAGTTGTAACTAAAACATGCGCCTTCTGACCAGGGCTAGCGTGGTGTGTGTTTAATTTAAGCTATAAATAATATATCATTTTTTAAAAGAATATTCATCCATTGAAGGCATCAAATAGCATACCTGTAGCTATGGCAAAAGCCATAGTTAAAAACTTAAATCCGTTTTTCATCATGACCTGGCTTTGTCCAGTTTCTTCGAAAATTGCTAGCGACTTTTCCCCTCTGAGTCAAACAAGCAAGTGACTCGACCTTATCTGCGTTTGGCAGCTGCGTTCACGCATGAGGCTAAAGAAACGAAACCGAAAACAGCATATTAAGGAAGTTAACCTCGAGCTCAGAACACTGCTCAACCGTCCACTGGCGACATGTTAGTAAAACCTATTCATAAATTGCCTATATTTAAGGTGGATCATGTGTGGCAACTACATGTTTACATGGAATGTACATTTCCAGAAATTAGGCCTGAGAGTTCTCTAAAATGGCCTTATTAATAAAAAAGACAGGAAAGAACAGAAGAAATGTTAAGATACAGATAAGCCTGTTGATTTGGATCCACCTTTTGACCTTTTTTATTCAAATGACAAATAATCATGTCTCTGGTACTACAGCCAGGCAAGCTTCAAACATATTCTGAACTCCTGATCGTAAAATCAAGACAAAGCAAGGATCCCCCACCCCCCAAAACCCCCTGCCAAACCAAGAAGCACTCCACTCATCCAGCTGGTTAAAAGACTAGAGGATGGGATCACTAACAGGTGAGGAAACAATCTCAATCACACAGACCCACACAAAAATATAGATTGTCGAGAACAGACACAACCATCCAAGTGTTTTGCCAACTCTGAGCTATAAGCTGTTTTACACTGTGGACAACCACAGAAAATAAACCAGGTCATAGATGTCAGTCATTGGCCTTTGTCTTATTCTTATTAATTTGATACAATTGCATATTGTACATACAGTACCTGTATTATTTGCCCAAAACCAAAGATATTATTGCAATGTCTACAAATTTTACTTCAACATAGTGATTTGGTTTCATGAACATTTTCTCAGTTTCTCAAAAAGTAAAATCAGGGTCTGACATCAGTAACAGTATTTAGTTGCTTGTGGTTTATCATGATGTGACACAGTCAAGACACAGTGGACAGAGTTTAAAGTATGGGCCTTTTCTATTACATTGCTCTCTCTCTTGCTGTTACTCAGGGTTTAGTTTGTACATGGTGGTATTCAACATAATGCATTATTCAATTTGTTCAAATGATCAAAAACTCTATTCAAATTTTAAGATGTAGCTGGGGAACATGTGTTGTCCATGTTGTTTTGAAAAAAAAAAAGAAAATAGCTGACAAAACACAAAGTATGAATGGTGTTTATAGAAAATTCACAATCGACATTTACCTTCAAAAAGTCATTTACCTTCAAAAACCAATGTTTTTCTTTTTCTTCCATACAGAAAGCATAATTCCCTGCACCACCCTCCATCAGTGTAGGAAGCAGAATACTCAAAATACATGAATGTAATGCAGTTCTGAAGTGGACATTAATTCTGAAATGGACATTGTGTGTAGAAATCAAACAGGCTGTTAATTTGATCAGTTAAGAAATGGTCAGCTGTGGCTTCATTGCTTACAATCTATTGTCAGAAAAATCCAAACAGGCAGAAATAGGGTGAGATTAGTGAAGTGTCTATGATGTGCAGAAGCCACAAGTAATTCATGTGACAAAAAAAAACAGGAAATAGACACACTCATAAGGTCTTTGAGGCCTGGCTGCTTCCTTACTTAGTCTCTCTCTGTCAAACACAAACACACACCTTTTCACTCATATATACATGCACATGGACACATGGTCACATAAAATCTATTAATCATAAAATCTATAGTGGAAGGCTGTTTTTGAACAGGAATTACCAGTTTAGCTTTGAGCCAAGATTTTTAAGATTATCCAATATTTTTTCAATAAAAAGTAGAGGTAATGGAAAATTCTGGTTAAAAAAAGCTGCATCATCGTAAAAGTAGTATAAACAAAGTTCATATAAAAATAATGCAACTTATATTTGTCCTAAAAAAGCCACTCAAACAGCTTGTTTCCAGTGTTACTGATGTCCTTATTCAAAGGGGTTAAGTGAAGGATTGTTTTAAAATCTCTCTCAAAATCAATACGGATGGTGAATTGTGATTACAGCAAGAGTATGAGACTATTCCCAAAACATCAGTACCTTTAACAATAGTTTACAGTGGGATACATTCAGTCAGCATTAGTGGGTTGGATTTGGCACAAAATCCTTTCCAGTGACATATGGAATAGCTGCCTATACACTATCTGTCTTCATACTGACTATGTACTTACCAGGTTAGGGTATCACAATTCTAGAAAGCTGTACTGTTAGCTAACATTAGCAAACTATCTTGTTGTGCCCAATAGTCTCTAGGTCATGTGTGCTGCATGCAATTTTCATAGCTGTATGAGTTATTCAATACCTTCTCAACAGTGCCTGGTATAGCCTAGAAGTGCCATTCCTAATTTACTGGCATTGCCAGGAATAACTACCCATTTGTGTGCTCATTTGTTTATTACTAGGCAACATCGACTTGTCAGCTACTGTTTACTTATTTATTTATGTATTTATTTTTTGGAGTGGATGCTAGCCATGTGGATAGAGCTTAGGGACTTTGATCATCACATCTCTCTTGTTATCCTTTTGAGTGTAGTGTTGGTTATGCACCAGAATCCCTCTGTATCTAGCCATGTGTTGTCCATATCATATTTAGAATTATTGATCATCATTGCAAGACACTGCTTTCAACAAGCCCTTTGGCTTGTGCTTATTTGTAGTTTCTGCACCACATCATATCTAGCCAGCTAATGTTACCTAAATAAAAGCAAAGATAACCTTGAAGACGTTTACAAATGGGCTAGTTACTAACTGCTTCTGAAAAGTGGTACTAAGGGCAGATATGCTGTCATCCTATTTGTATCATTCTGTGTGCTCTGTATCAGTCTGTCCTTGGGTTTTATCCTTGGTCACATGCACTTCGTAGTTACTGGTTGTCTCTTCTCTATGCTGGTATCAATGTAGGTCCACTGAATAAACCTGCATTGGCTGAAGACAGTCATCATTAACCCAATCCTCAAAGATGTGCTGTTCTGAGGCATGCTTTGTGAAAGTGAAAATGACATGTCAGAGGGGATCAGTGTGAATTCCACTTTACAGAGGAGCAACTAGAGAGTGAGAAATAATCACAAATATCACATAAAGGATCTGTGAGTCTGAGTGCTTTGTAGAAATATGGCACAGTAAACCATATGGCTATGCCCTGAAAAAATAGCTCCAAAGAGTACCTAAAGAAACTGCTAAAACTCAACGCTCCAAAAGTACATTTATATCAAGCACAGTAGCAAGGAAATAACTCAAACCAAAGAACTTGAATTTTACACAGTACTGAACACATGAATCACCTATCCTGCTATAAAATGTCCGCTGCTACCTGATTATTATGTCAATTTGCAAATGACGTATGGAGAGGAGTCTGACACAGTACTGCTTTGCTTTGACCGGAATTGCTTGCCTTAAAGGTGGAGCGTACCTTTAAAGGTAAGAAAAGCAGCACTTAGCATTTAACCATGCAACACCTCTTATTAAAAACCAACAAATGTGACTGAACACTTAAACCACCTGAACGAATGTAGTGGTGCCTTATTTTAATGTTTACTCTTTGTGGTCAAGGGTTGATTGTAGCTCATATTGTAGTTTTTCTTGAAACTCAAAATACAGCTGTCCATGTTAAATTCAGTGCTGTAAGGAATAATATTTAATTCATTCAAATTTGGTGACCGAAACAAATACAGTAAGAAACATATTGCAGGTTCAACATACATAATCGTTTTATTTTCCGACTAAACATCAGCAAGGATTTTTTACGTTTCTGCTTTTGTTTAAAATTAGGTTTTAGTAGGCCTATAGACTACACTTCACCATTACCCATGCAGAACCAGCGGTTTTTACTGAAGCGAACTTCAATGCGTGTTTAATTTTGCATAATGATGTAATTGCTACAATATTCGTTTTTGTTACACATAGTGTTTTGTGAATCCATACGCTACACACAAGTCGGGAAAAAAGCAAGATTACGCAAGGGAACCAATACATACACAAACGATTCGGTGGAACCAATAAAAGGAAAATAAAACAGATGACAGTTTCGCAACATACCAAATGTTCGATTACTTTAGTTTAATACAGAACAAACACAACTCTTTTTGCTGTGTAATTTCAGAGAGTCCATGGATGGGTTCCAATACTCTGAATAACTTACCGCCACCACTACGTCGCCCCCGGCCACATTATGGGACATTGGAGAGAGGGAGAAAACGAGGTAGTAGTACTGGTAAGAGGATACAATTTTCGAGAATTGGGATTCACACCATTGATGAGGTAAACTCATTAGTGAAGGCTTTAAAAACAGAACTCTTCGTTTTTTTTCTTCAAACACAGCGATACAGAGTAAAGATACTAAAAGAAGCATACATACAGTTTACATAAATAGGTGTCTTATTTATGTAAAACGTACCTGACATAATGACAACAAAATTAAGGGATTTATTCTTATTTGTAAAGCATCAGAATGCATCGTCTTATTCATTACGAAGCTATTCACAGACAAAGCAAGCAACTCCCAGACATTTTAAATTAAATTACTATGCGTACAATATGCTAACACGTTCGCTACTCTTACGTCATTTCTCAGCGACGAAAGCAGTTACAAGTGGTAGAGGAGTGAGATACTTCGGACAGTTTCTGCTTCTTTTAAGCGTTTTAAAATTAAATTGTATATATATATGAGAAATATAATGAAAGATTATGTTACTACAACGTTCCGTAGTCTAGTGTGTGTAGCGTGGTTGGTTTGAAACGCATGTTAGAGCAAGCTTTCTAACTAGCGATTGAATGAATGGAAAACAACTAAGCTAAGGTTGGCTGGGCAACTAAGGGGAAATGCTTATATCTGACGAAAATTGAACTTAGGTTTTAAGATTTAGCTGTATCTGGTATGCACGTTGGCTCCTGGGTAGTTTAGCTAGCTACATGCTATTACTTGTGTCTAGCTAGACTGAAATAAACACACTTTCTGGCTCCAGTACAAAGGTGTTTAGTATTATGCTTGCTAACTAATAACACAGATCAAAGCGAGCTTGCTAGACTTTGGCCGTTAATTGTATTTCTAGAGCAGTAACATAAAGCACACATTAAATCGAAAGGATCAAATATGGATACCAGCATCTCTTTCTTAAAATACGAGCTAGCATCCACCATCGAACAAGCAGTGAGATGCGCTGTAGAGACTGTTCTGAGGGAAACGGCCAGAGTAGTGGACACTAAACTGACTGCAGCTCACACTGCTGCCGCCGAGTCTCATCGCGAAAACAAGAGTTTGAGAGAGAGACTCGAGATAAAGGAAAGTGAGCTGAAGGCTGTGCGGTATTATATGAGTGCTGCCGAGAAAAACATCAAGCAGTGCTTGCTTCTTAATCAGAACAATCCACTTTCTCATGCGATGACCTCAGAGCACCCACGAACTGAAGACACTCTATTTCTGTTGCCCTCTGGAACCTCCGACTTGCTGCCGGTTTCTGTCAGCGCCGGAGGCTCGTCTCGGAGGTCAGTGAAATCCTTTAGAAACTCGTCAGCGCGGACTCAGTCGTCCAAACCTTTCCCCAGTGTTGGTCTCTGTTTACCGACAGTTCAAACGGAGTGGGCAAGAAGTGGTTTCAACCGTAGAAGAATGCGGTCTTCTTTAAACCTATCTAACCAAAGTCAAACCACTCATGCCACAACCGAGTTGCATACAGAACCCGAGTTGTTGAGGACTATGGAAGATAGCGAAAATCATCTCTATATCACAGCAGAAGGAGCTTCAGAGAAAGGTGCGTGTATCACTTTGCATTAAAGATCTTTAACAGATGTATTTTTGAGTGCACTTAAAATTATTGAAATCAGGGAATTGTAACAAGTAAATGGAACTGTACTTGCCTTGCATAATGATGACTTTATAATTAAATAAGGTATTTCACACACATTTTCTTTACAGAATACACAGGGACAACTGAGCATGGGGATGGTGCTGGAAGTTATCAACAGGGGGAGCAGGAGGTGGTGGCTGTACAAGAGGAGGAAACTGACATTGGCCATTTTGAGTTTGAGATGGGGTCCCCACCAGCAGGACACGTGAATGAGCTTGGCCTGATTCGAGTGCTAGAGGATGGGGACGAGGTCAAAGAGGGGGCCATCAAAATCGAGGAGGACCCTGACCCTGTTCTGGAACCTGCACCTGAATCATCACCTATGGTCCAGCAGCAGATTTCCTCTCCTGCTGCAAGTAGCAACCTCAGTGGAACCTTCCCACAATCCTCTGGAGAGAACGTGGAGGTAGCGTCTGGGCAGATCGAGCTTCAGCACCAGCAGCCCCAGAGCCCTGATAAGGTCCACCGCTGCAATGTGTGTGGCCGAGGCTTCCGCCGCTTCTACAGCCTGAAGACACATCAGCGTATCCACACAGGAGAGCGGCCATACCCTTGCATGTTCTGCGAGAAGCGCTTCCGTCACCTTGACAGTCTCCAGAAACACCAGCGCATTCACACAGGCGAAAGGCCATACCGCTGCGCACAGTGTGGCTGCTGCTTTCGGGAACTTGGACATCTGAAGAAGCACCGACTGACTCACTCCCCTGCCCCATCTGGCAGCCTCCCCTCACTACCGACTCTGACCACGCCTAATACCTACACCTGGCCCAACCTTGCCTCACAGTCTCTTGATATGAATTAAAATATAACAGGGAAACACTGATGAATGAAAACATTTCTGTGCTTTGTTGTTGTATTGCTTTCAAATGTAAACATGAGGTAGAATTAAATAGCCCTGTGTATTTGTCTGAGAACAGTTGTTATGTACTGCTATAGATGAAACCTGGTGGAATGATCAGCTCTGGGATAAGGCAGAAATAACTCAAATGTTCGATTTGCTTGGTATTATACAGAAAGTATTCATAAACAAGTGAGCAAAATAAACTAAAAACAGGATACTTCTTTTTCAAGCAGGTAGTAGCTCGGCCACCTATAATGGCCCTAAATGCCTTACAAAGTCAACACTTGCAGAGGTCTATTCTCAGCAGAATATGGTAATGGTAATAAATCCTATTTTTCTGCATTCCACATTTACTCATAATCAGTGAGTAGTTGGGAGTTTTTCCAGAGTCCTGTTCAAGTCTACATTGCTGAATTCAGTTGAATGTTATTGTACTATTTGTCTACATACTGCTGAAAAAAGCATCTGTCGAGTCATATTTGGTACAGGTTTGTTATTTCCAACTAAATGTCTGAAGCACCAGAGGATTTCTGCATTTTGAAGCTCAACTGGGCATGTATTGAAGAATACATTATTGTTGTTAGCTTGAGCAGCCAGTGGGAAACTTCTGAGGTATAAATTACTGTCGTAGCATTCCAAAATCCAAACCCAGAAGGTTTTCATTGACAGACTGCTAGTAAACATAATAGTGTGGAAGGCTTGTGGGTTATCACTACCTCGGATGCTGCCCTTTAATCACTGCTTTCATCAGCCTGATCAGGGAGGTCATCTCTGGGGTAACTGGCTTCTAGTTCTATACTGAAGGACGTGTATTTGATTGGCAATACCTTTGTGTTTGTTCTGACCTGAGATGGGCAGAACCTTGCTTCCGGGGCAGAACTAGACTTTTTAGTTACTATCCATCATTAACAATGTTCTACTTGTTGCCTATATTTTGATATTAGAATGTTTAGAAGCCTGTTGTCACTCTGAAAAACATCACAACAGTTAAGTGGCATCGAGATGTTTGTTGTACAAAATGCAAACACATTGTGTGGCATTTGTAAATAGCTCAGTCTGGACCTAAACTATGTGTCTGGCCCAGGGCTTTGCAAGGAGGCTGTCAGTAGCATATTTGGGCATCACTTGGTTTCAGATGGAAAACCACATTCTTTGCTGTCAGTGCAGGCAGAGGTGTCACTCATCTCCAAAACCATGTTTGCCTGACATTTCACCTTCATGCCTATAGAGTGCCACACTATTATTTTTCTATCCTGTGTTGTTCATTTTGTTGAAGTGCCTGGTCTAAGGCTGTCAAAAGAACTAATCTTTATTGCATTATTAGCATAGTCAGGTGGCCAGGATTCAATCAGCATTTGTCCTTAACTTTTACTTACAATTGAATGAGAGTGGTATGCTTTTCCTCTACAAGAACAGTTTTGCAAGTTAATTTTCATGATTGCTGGACTCGCTAAACTATGTGGGTAAAGATAAAAATGAACACGTGCATTTAATGGTGAGCCAAAGTTAGGAACAAATGCTGATTGAATCCTAGCCACTGTTTTTAGTACAAGGCAAGCATATTTCTGCAAGAGCAGAAAGCAGTGTGAGGAGAACAATGAACGCTTATCACTTGTATATGTTGTTGAAGATCTTTTATTAATTCTTATGGTTAACCCATGGTATGTGTTTGGCTAACTCTAAAATAAAGTAGCAATTGTGTAATGATAATCTTATATGCTGGTAAAACAACAGTGATCATTAACAAGATTATATTCACTGTTATGCAGAAATGGTTAAGGAAAAGTCAGAGTTTGTATGGGTTTAATCTGATTTATGTTGTAAGAAGTATCTATGTTAACCAGTCAGTCCAAGTTCTCTGCCTGGTCTACAACCACACTAATATTTATATACTTTGTGCCCTCTAGAGGTCACATGGGCATCATTTATTCATTTCTGAAGGAACTTACACACGACTATGTGGTACACAACTGATTGTCACAAATTGCAGGATCAGGGTAATTTGTAATTGTATCTAGAAGCCTAGCTCACTGATATAGATAACTGTGCACTGTTTGGTCTCACCAAAAATAACCATACTTAATTTGAGGGTAGTTTTGCTTTGCTTATGACTATTGTAACAACAACTTATAGCAGAGCAATGTATTAGTTTTATTTCATTTGTTCACTGCAGAATGAATCATGAGTGCTATGTAAATGACTAAGCAATTGCTACAACCACTTCTCACTTTTTATTTGAATCAAGGAATCAGATTAGTAGTTTGAGAATGCTAGCAAATGATGTGAAAGTGGAATGTCTGTAAACACCTTAGTGATGGAAGAAGCTTTTCCAGGAGTTACAGTAGGCTGTCTGATTTTGCTAGGCATTTCATTAAGAGGGCTTCAGAAAAAGAATAGCATATTTAAAAAAAAAAAAACGAAACCGCTAATTAGCAATGAAACTGGTGGATTAAAACCTAACATTACTTTTGTTTTCAGTAAAATTTATATTCAACTTTCAGTAACAGATTTAGATTTTACAGGCATACCTGAAAGTGGTTGTGAAATATTGTGCCACAGAATGTGTTTGTTTTTAATCACACATATCAGTTCAAAGTACAGTACAGTGACAATTAAACTAAAAGACAGGATTAGAAAAAATCAGACGGGAAGAGAGAACATATCTTTGAGTCATCTTCCTTCAGAATCTTTATCTGTGTACCATTATTGCTTTTCCCACTTGCCCATACCCACTCCTCTCTGTCAATGCTTAAAATGAAAATTCACGTTTCACTGAGTAGGCCTAATTACTCTCCACCTAGTTTGTCCTCTTCGGGCTCAGTGCCAACTGACCCAGCAACATTTAAACTGGTAAGTGACAGTATACATTTAATTTTGGTCTGTTAGCAATGATCACTGAAGCACTGTAATCATTTCACATGTTGCATTTTACGATTATAAAAAAGTTTTCACTTGGTGTAACAGAAAGATTAGTCTCGTTACCTACTTTGGGCTAAATTCCTCAAATTTTTCAATTACAGCTGCTATGGTTTATGGTGTACGTTCCACAATGGCCAAGCAAATTCTGCCTTCGCAAAACGATTCTTAAGCTTGGAGAAGGTGATTCAAATCGAACAAATGCGCAACCTTAACATTACGTAAACTTAAAAATGCTTTACCATAATTGTGTTTATATGCGCATTTATGAATGTATGTACATGTCTTCATTTAGTGATAAACACAGCTGTCCTCAACCAGCATTCCTATTCTCTTAAACTCGCAGATGCTGATAATTGCCGGTGACAAGTTTTTTTCCCCTTTAATGTTACCCCCTCCTCTCCTCCCGCCCTTCTTTCGCTCCCTTTTGCTACATCGTCACAATGAACGACTGTCCCATGACTTGTCAAACTGCGAGTGAATCTGACATAGTGGATTTAGAGACAGCGGCGTTTTAAATTGTCATGATTTCATTGCTACAATATGGCTGTAGAATATAACGGTCTATGGACTTTGCTAGCCAGCAAGAGCGTGCGATGAAAACAAGTGCACTCTCGGTTTTATTAGACTGTCAGGCAACAGCGAAAATCTACCTAATGTTTTGTCATTTTTTATACCAGCAAGTCGTGCCAACCTCACAATAAGTGTGTTGCGGTGTTGCCTCTAGTTATCCGATATCTGTTATCCACTCGGAACTGCAACATCAGTCCAGCGGAATAATTACATTTCTAAAATAAAGAGGCGTTTATCCTTGGGCGAGCCATTTACTAACGGAAGTAGCTAGCCAGCTAACGAGCTAGCTAGAATTCGAAAAGCTACGCTCTCAAATTCAAAATCTGTCAGGTAAGTTACAAATGCTGCAACTAATTGTGTGCATGCATACGAGCGACTGAGGGACGATTTACTGCTGTGATTAGTCGCGTTTCATTTTAATATGCATTCAAATTGTAAACAAACAGGTGCAGCATATAATGTGATGGAGTCTGCAGTTTCTAAGCTGGCAGCGCCTTTCTGAATAATGATTATAGATTAGACTAATCCTCCTTGTTGATGTTCAAATCGGGTAATATCTATTATTTGCTGTCAGAGTATTACTGTTAATATCTTGAAAGCCGACATCTCTGCTGTAAATCGTACTGTCTCTCAGATGACCCTTGGACGAACTTCCATGTTATCTATAGCTGCAGCAGCTGGACTTCCGCAATTACAATATAAAAATCAGTGTTAACAAATATTTTTCGAATCAAATAGGTAGGCAAAACCTGATAGTGTTGAGAAACAGCACTTTTGACTGTTAATAAAAGATAATAATACAATGCATAATACCAAATGATACAAGAACAATAATAATGAACACTAATGGTAAGGAATGCACATAGCCATCTACCCCGATCTAATTTTTTTGTCTAGTTGAGAGGTACTCCGCTGATTGTGTTGTGACCCCCGTAGCTATGTAGTTACGATGTTATGCCCTGATGTTCTGAAAGGGTTCATTAATAATGTAGATTAATTACACCACTGCAATTGTAGGTAGATTTTAAAAGCAGTGGGCACTGATGGGACTGTGTCACCTTTCTTACTCGTCCTTATGTGTATTTTACAGACTGGAGAGAAATTATTACCATACTGCTCTGCTGTTTGTCTTACAGGAATGTCAAATGAGCACTCCCCCCTCCTTACTTATGGTTTGTTCAGTGTGGTGGGGGACCCATCTGGGTCAGCATCTGGGTCGGGGCAGCAGGGGGTGGGCACTGCCAATCCTGGCACCCCCCCAGCTTCTCCCCGTAGCCTCAACACTTTCTTTGGTGTGATTGTGCCCACTGTGCTCTCCATGTTCAGCATTGTGCTTTTCCTCAGGACTGGTGAGTATGGATGCTGCTCTTGTGAAAGAAAATACAGTCATACAGCGCCAAATGAATTCAACGGTTGGCTATCCCCACCATCTTGAAACTTCTAAAGCTATCTTATGTGGGAAAACAGGATAAATTGCTTGAGACCATCCATATTCTGAAATTGTTTATTTTGTAGTGGGAACATTGGAAAAGTGGTCCATGCTTTCTAGACAGATAGTGTATCTAATAGTTTGTGCTCAGTAATGTGGTAATAGCACTAGATATTTGTGTTAGCTTGTACTTGTGCACAGATTGTTGCACAAGCACAATTTTGACCATTTTTATTGCAGAAGTAGGATAACCAGCTATAATGCTATACAAGAAGAATCAGAAGAAGTTTATGCTTATGTCCCTGCAGGATTTGTGGTCGGTCACGCTGGACTGCTTCAGGCTCTCATCATGCTGGGTGTGGCCTATGTCATCATTTCCCTGACAATTCTCTCAGTCTGCGCCATTTCCACAAATGGAGCTGTCCAGGGAGGTGGGGCTTACTGTATCCTTCTGAACCCTTTGTTTTGCTGAGCAGCAAGAAAATTACTCACCATCACACAGATATGTGATACACTGTGTGGTGTGTGGTGAATGTACATTTTTAAACCAGAACACCTGATTTATGACTCAGACCCAGGCACAGCTCATTACTAAGACAATCTTACTTGACAACTCATGGAAGACTGAAAAAAAACTTGAATATTTTACTTCTCAATGAGTTGTCCTGCCGTACCATGTTACATAGTAACCGAGTCCTTGCTGTTACCATTAAGATTGTATTGAATTGGAAGTAAGTTGTGAGTTTGACTGATCCTTGACTAAGTGTATTCAAGTCATGATAAGCCGATCTTTGGGGCCAGAGTTTGGAGGCAGCATCGGACTTATGTTCTACCTGGCCAACGTTTGTGCTTGTGGCGTGTATGTGTTGGGTCTGGTTGAAGCCATACTTGACATTTTTGGACGGGACCCAGGTCTGTCTTCGACTGCGGTGAAATTATACACATAGTGGTTATACGGCATTGTATTTATTTGAGCTAATACATCTGTTTTCCTTTAATGTAATAACCTGGAATGTTCTGAATTTCATAGGTAAAGTTAAGTACTTCCTCTGAACACTGCTATTTGCCACTGTCACTTAACCCTATCTGATGGAGCATGAAATTGTGTGTTCTCCATAGCACTGCATGAGTGTAAAAACCTAAATCAGATGGAGTTGGTTTGCTAGATAGCACTGAGCAGCACTTTGTTATGATATTAACATGAGCTTGGCAATTTATCTTTAACTGTCAGACTCCATGCAAAGGGAAAGACAGATACATTTTGAATAGTGGAAATAAATGTTAGTTGCAACCATAACTCTATCAGATGTATTTATGAAGACATTATGAATGTACCTGCTGTTTGGAAAAGAAGAATACTTTGCCATCTATTCAACCAAATAGTATTATAGTGGTAGCTAAGAATGTTCTGAGATGATATCTCACTTTTCTTGCTTTTCCTACTCTCTTCCCATCTTTACCATGTCCCTTCCTTTTCTCCTGGCTTTACTTTCTTCTTACCCCCTCCTTTGCCATGCCCTTGGTCCCTTCTCTATATTTATCTTTTCAACCACTTCCTTTACCCTGTAACATGTTGTCACATTCCCAGCATCCACTGTGTCAGAGGGAGTACGGGTGCTGCCCCAGGGTTACTGGTATGGGGTCCTGTATTCTTCTATTGTGCTGCTGGTCTGCTTGCTGGTCTGCCTGGTGGGTGCCCAGATCTACTCCCGTGCCTCCTTCCTCATCCTCTTGGTGGTGACACTCTCCCTGCTGTCCATCTTCATCAGCCCACTTGCCCTGGGGCCCCAAGACTTTATCATCAGCCACCAGGGCAGCACTGAAAACAGCACCTGTGTCTACAACACCAGCTACACCGGATTCAGCCGCACCACACTAAAAAACAACCTGGGCCGTGAGTGACACAGGGCAGGGTGTTAGAATAATATGGGGTTGGAGGGACACATGCGGTGGAATTTTGGTGGAGGCACAGACAAAATGATGGTTAAGAAGGTAGAGGGAGGTCAGATGATGAGAATAGATCAGGTTAGAACAAGAGATAGGCAAGGGGGAAACCTGAGTAATAGCTGGAACAAACATGATTGAAGTAATGATCTTCTGTGATGATGGCAGTGGCAGTGTAACATAATGGTTAGGCAGCTGTGTATGTCAATCAGAGCTTTCAGGGTCAGTTCCATGGTAGGACAAAACCATTGTACACTTGAGCAAGGAACTTCCCCGGAGTTGTGTGTGCTGCTGTAAAAACACTGGAGGCTGTGTCAGCCATTCTGAATGAGGGCATCGGGTAAATGTAAATTTGTCTTCTCTGCCCTTTACCACCCCCCCCCACCCATTCATTCTCCACAGCGGGATACTCCCTGGATTACAGTACTAACACAGTCATGACATTTGCTACCGTGTTTGCTGTCATGTTCAACGGCTGCACTGGCATCATGGCTGGGGCCAATATGTCTGGTGAGGACATTATGGTTATTATTTTTATTTCATATAGTTAAGGTTCATAGTTATGCCATTTGTGTGAAGACACCAAAGAGTGTTATGAATGTTTTTGTAATTATTGTTATTTATAGCAATAAGGGCAGGAATTGTTCCCCATTTCCTCTTTCTTTCTCTTTAAAGGAGAGCTGAAGAATCCAAGTGTGTCAATACCCAAGGGAACCATAATAGCTGTGTTATATACTTTCTTTGTCTACCTGCTCCTCTTCCTACTTGTTAGCTCCACCTGTGACAGGTTTGTTGAAAACAGAATATTTCAAATACAAAACATTCTAGGAGATCCACCATTGGATTTTTTATTAAACAAATATCGCCACTGTCAAAATCATCCTTTCCAGAAATATTATATGGCAGCTTCATTTCTATAGGTCTGTGGAAATAATGTATTATTTTAGCCAAAATATTAATAGGGTGTCTGGGATACCTGAAGTGTAAACATTTCTAATTTCTGCAATTTGTAATACATAATATTGCACTTCATTTTCATTTGGAATATTGCCATCACATCTCAATACCTCCACACCCATGTCATATATGTAAGTAGAAAATTAGGTTAGTAAATTAAGTACCGTCATACTGCTGAAAGTGGTATTACCAATAGTAATTGGATAGCAGGAGGATAATAGAAAGTAGTAAAACAACAACATTTAGAGAGAAATACATGTGAATTGTCTTAATATACCTATATAGTCATACAGTATAAGTACATTGAGATTTATTGATGACATATGCATGCAAAGACAGTGGGGAATAACCCTTTTCTTGAACATTTATTCTTAGTTTATCAGCTCAATGCCTCCTTTTTTGTTTTGCAAAATTAGTGTTTTTAACCTGAAACCAAACACTGGTATTATCTGTTTTTTTGTCTTGACAGAGTTTTGCTTATCCAAGACTATGGGTTCTTCCGGCGCATCAATGTGTGGCCGCCCTTTGTCACCATTGGGGTGTACTGCACCTCCCTGTCAGCTGCTATGAGCTCCCTCATTGGGGCATCCCGAATCCTGCACGCCCTTGCCCTGGACCAGCTCTTTGGTGAGGTGGAGAATCAATCACTGGGACAATGAGATTTTGGGGAGGGGGATGTCCTGCATGTGCTGGCATCAGAATGTAGAGCCAATGGAGTTTAATCGTTGATGTTGTGTGTATGTCCATTTGCATATTCCCCTGAAGGCTTACCGCTAGCTCCAGCCACCATCACCTCCAGTTCAGGAAACCCATGGGTGTCAGTGCTGTACACCTGGGCTCTGGTGCAGGTGAGCTGGGTTGTGAGGGGGGCCAGGAGTGAGGAAGTGCCTGTTCGCATGTCGATATTTGCATGTTTTTAAGGATATGCAAATACTGACATGCATCATTGTAGCTTTTTCTTTTTGTGAATCGAAGGCCTATTCAGTCACACAGACATTCAAATGGTGTAGACTATATTTGTGGCTCATTATTCATAGATTGTAATATTATAATATATGTAATAGCTTGTATCTGCACATATTAACTCTCACCGAAGAGAACAATTAACTCAGTGCTACCGTATGTCCTCATAGTAATACGTATGTAAAAGTCCCTTTGACTAGTGTTAAAATGTTCACTTATTGCTAAGAGCTCCCAATAGTATTACAGTGTCCCCACATAGATGTGCTGTTTGTTTCCTCGGACTCCACCTCTTGTCTCTTTCCTTCGTCCATGTCTGATACTCAATGAAGTAGACAAGAATAATTATACAACAGTTAGGAACTAGGAAATGATAAAGCAATAAAACTGTGAAAATTACTGGGATGCATCCAGAGTTATCTGGATGTGTTGGAACCCATAGTGTGTGGAATGTGATGGCAGGTTAGAATCTGTGTTGTTGTAAGTTCACCTGGTCTATCTGTGTAGGTGTTGTAAAATGGTTTTAGGTTTAGCATTTTACATGTAAGGTGTAAAATGCTAAACCTATCAACTGGACTGATAAATCAGTGACCTGCTATTGGTTTTTAAATCAGTCAGGTTTTATATAATTCTGCTTATAGACATTTTTGATTTCACTTTTTTATATAATCACATACCCACAGAGGTGTGGAATACTGAAAAGATGAATAAAAAATACATTTTTGGTCTGTTCATTCTCAGCAAGGATGACTGAAATAGGAAAATGTTTTGTTCCTTTTTCCTTCAAAAGAATATGTAGAGGTAAAATCTTAGTGTGTCTTTGTAAATGGCAAGAAGTAGCACATCTTTAGAGTGTGCTTGGTATATGTCTTGAATTTTTATGTACTTTTAAAACTTTGGAAAAGTACAGCTGTTTAAATTCTCCTAATATAATTACATGGAGATGCATATTAATGGTTTTGCCTAAATCTTGTATAATACTGATTGATGACTGTATTTGAAATGATGTGTTTTATGTCAGGTCGCCCATGGAAAAGAGATTTTAGATCTCAATGGAGTTTTCCTGGTTAAAAAAGAATGCATCAAATAAAATGACAAATGAAAATGCATACCTAAACTTGTGGTTTATCTACTGAAACAAAAAATGTTAGTAAGATGTTTTTCATGTTGGTTCCATAGCTTTTGTGGGTCTGGGTATTTATATGTATATTTTTAAATACACATGTGTGGTAATATGTGATGAGTACTGAGGAGGCTGAATACTAAGCAGTGCTGGTTCACATGTATTTCAGTGTGTGGTGTTTGCTGGACAGCTCAACTCCATCACCAGCCTTGTCACTGTGTTCTACCTGCTGGCCTATGCTGCAGTGGACTTGGCATGTCTTGCCCTTGAGTGGGCCTCTGCTCCAAATTTCAGGTATCGTTCTGTCTATGTCTACCCATCTGTAGTCACTCATGTGACTCTCATGCTGATATTTCCTGTGTGTGCCAGACTTTTGTTCTGTATTCCTGCCTGATTCAAAGATTGGCACCTGCAACATTTGTCTCTTGGGCTCTGTTTCTCATTTTGACTCTCTGCTCGTGTGCTTGTACTTTCTTTCTGTTTTGGACTGACAGTGAAAATGTAAGCTTTACTGTACATTATAATGAGTGTTATCCCACTCATCATGTCTCTCTATCCCTTTTTCTTCTTCTCTTTCTTTTCGCCGCTGATCTTCTCTGCATCCTCTCCCCTCTTTCTCAGGCCTACCTTTCAGTTCTTCTCATGGCACTCCTGTCTGCTGGGCATCATGGGCTGTGTAGTGATGATGTTTGTGATCAACCCTGTCTACTCCTCTGCCAGCATCGCCCTGCTCCTGCTGCTTCTGCTCTTTATCCACTACAGAGCACCAACCAGCAGCTGGGGATACATCAGCCAAGCACTCATTTTCCACCAGGTACACACACCCATACACACAGGCCAATATACACAAACTTTAGCACACCTACAGTCTGATAAATAAATATACATGGTCTCAGTTCCCAGTTAGTGGCTGGGATCCCATCAAAAACCCATGGACTCGTAGTCCTATTCAGGCACTCATTGACACTCATTTCAAATGGATCACCCAATACCTTGGCCTGAACCCAGTTTAGACCCTGTTTATGGGCTTTTTTCTATAGCTTTGAGTAATGAATTCAAACCAGTATCATACTCAATTTAAACACTTTTTTGTGTTATGCTCACCCTTCCCTTTCTCCATTCCTCCTCTCTTCTGGATTCAGGTACGGAAGTACCTGCTGATGTTGGACGTGAGGAAGGAGCATGTGAAGTTCTGGAGGCCACAGGTGCTGTTGATGGTGTCCAACCCTCGCTCCTCTTGCCAGCTCATCACCTTCGTCAACCAGCTGAAGAAAGGCGGACTCTTCGTGCTGGGACACGTGCAGCTGGGGGATCTGGGTACGGTGGAGCACAAGGGCCTCTGCAACCAGTAGGGGGCAACATGCTCTTACTTTTAGTGTTTCTGGACCCATTAGTGTTGCTGCTACAATATGGATAATGTTACTGTATTTATCTTGGTTTGGTTTCATGGGGAAATATGTTCATCTTAGCTTGTATTATATGAAGTATGTTGTGTTTATTTTTTCCCAGAGATTAAGGGAGGTCATGTAACTGTTTTTATGTTTTTTGATAGTAACTCAAGTTCTTTACTGACATACCGCTTTTAACCCCTTCTCTCTCTTTCTCTTTCAATCCCAGACACATTACCATCTGATCCAATCCAGCCACAGTATAACTTCTGGCTGAGTTTGGTAGACAAATTAGGAGTGAAGGCCTTCGTGGACCTGACACTATCAACATCTGTCAGGCAAGGGACACAGCACTTGCTGAGAATCACTGGTCTAGGTGAGGCCTCAGTGCTTCTTACTCTGGTAGACAGAAATAATTCTCATCAAAGGAAAGCATGCATCCTGCCATTTTGCAATCTGTGCTCACATTCTGTTCTGATTCCTCTAGTCAATGTGCTACTAAGCCCCATACAAAGATGACTGACTTATCTGCACACACCAAATATAGATATTTAATTATTGTGTTTTATTTTTAGTGTTTCCGTTTTGCTTATATAAGCACACCTTTTCCTGATTTAATCTCCTTCTTCCTCTTTTGGTTACTATGTCCTTGTCTTTTGCTTGATGCTTAGGTGGCATGAAGCCCAACACCCTGGTATTGGGTTTTTACGACAACTGTGTCCCTGAAGACTACTTCCTTCAGGACCCAGCATTCTGCGAGGAGGTTTGTGGGTCCAGTGGTAGTGGGGGGGACAATTTTGGCGTGGATTTACCGTCCTTACAAGCCCACTTCCCCCCAGTCCGCCACATGGAGTCTCCCCGTTTCCTCTCTCCTGATGAGTATGTTGGCATTATCTCCGATGCCATCAAGATGGGAAAAAACGTGTGCCTGGGCCGCTACTTTTTCCAGCTGGAAGGTGAAATGAGCAGTGCGTCCCAGACCGGGGAAGAGAGGACCATAGACGTGTGGCCACTCAACCTGCTGCGACCAGAGAACAGTGGCTATGTGGATGTGTGCAGCCTTTTCCTTCTACAGATGGCTTGTGTGCTGAACATGGCTAGTAGGTGGCGCAACGCCAGGCTCCGGATCTTCCTGTGCGTGGAGGCGGAGTCTGGTGACCAGGGCTGGGTGGCGAAGGAGGAGACGCTGCGTGATCTGCTAGGGAAGTTGCGCATTCGGGCCTCCATCAAAATTGTGGCATGGGACTCTGTGGTCAGGCTGTACACAGGGGGCAAGGAGCGACGGGCTGCAACCCCAGGGGGTGGAGATGTAGGGGAGGGGGAAATGGGTGGGTGGGCCAGATCACCCCCCGGTGTCTCTGAAGACTTCCTGGCAGCAGTGAATAGTCTGGTGGTGGAGCACAGTGCTCTTGCAGCAGTTCGCTTCCTATACTTGCCACGGCCCCCTGCTGGCTCCAGCCAATCACAGCGATACCTGGCTCAGCTAGAGGCAATAACTCATGGCCTGGGTCCCACCCTCCTGATCCACGGTCTCACTCCAGTCACTTGCACTGAGCTTTGAGAGTGTGTGCATGTGCGTTATCATGTGTTATATTTATGCTTTTTCTTTTTGCCTTTGTCTTTCTCAACGCACTACATGTCTCTTAATATATTTGTAGCTGTGCGT
The DNA here is from genome assembly GCA_022829145.1 of Albula goreensis. Classification (NCBI taxonomy): domain Eukaryota; kingdom Metazoa; phylum Chordata; class Actinopteri; order Albuliformes; family Albulidae; genus Albula; species Albula goreensis. The sequence goes on along the minus strand of CM040746.1, from coordinate 29,009,290 downwards.
GTATGTATGTATGTGTGTGCGTATGCTTGTGGATGTTGTTTGTGTGGATCAGCTGGTATGCCTTTTTACCACTAAACCCTTTTTTAGTGCTTCGCACTTTCTTTTTGTTTTGCAGTCTATTTTATCTTTTGGTTCGGTGTGCCCATTCCCTACTCCTTAATACATTTAAATAGGTTGCAGTTCATCCAATCAATTGGCATGGTTTGTGACCAAAGAGCTCATCATAATAAATGGCGCTCTCTGATTTTGGTGAATGAATATACAGTAATAGCTTGCATTGCTGCATTTCAAAGTAAGAACTGGTTTATATTTTACATTGTAAATAAACTGAAAAAGAGGTATTTCATCAGTGAGATATAGCACAATACCAAATAGGATTTCTTCTGTTTTGCCTTTTTGTATTTGTGTCGACATATAAAAAACTAGCATAATTACTTGAAGTGATATATTGTTTTTCTTTTTTAATAATTAATTTTGCAGTTGTGCCTATATTTCTGCAAAATGCCAATTTTGTCTTAAACTAGTTTACCCTTTGGCATGTGTCAAGGACAAGCACCCATGTTAAAGGATCAGCAGGCAGATATTCACTGATCACTTCAAAGTTAAATTAATTTAACTGAATTTAGTTGACTGAAATGATTTTAAGCATATATGAAGATATGTATGTTAAACAAAAGTTTTGATACTATTTCAGAGAGCAGCCCAAGGTGCTGTGAAATTTCACAGAAATTGAAACTGTACAAAATCTTAGACTTGGCAGGTATACTTAGTCTGTAACAAAATATGTTGAAAGAGACTTGACATTAGAATCTGGGGGGTTTCAAAGGCTGAGGTGACATCATTTAAAGCTCCACATTCATTCATAATGCCAGACAAATGGCCACACTTTTGTTCCACAGAACAGTGCTCTTTCTGAATCAGTACATAGCTCTCAACTAATTTTGTATAATACTTTGTCATATTTTCTATTAAATATGTATATTAATACTATGTTAAATTGTGATACTTTTTACTCTGGTACTCACAGATTAAAAAGGCAGTAATATGATGCAACACTACATTAATTGTATGTGGTCACGTGTAAGAAATGCATCCACATTGTAGTATAAGGCATTCTGTTAGATTTTTATGATGGTTCCTCTGCACTTGACATTAATGTAAAAATACTGACAATTGCCAGTTTGCCTTGTATTGGCCTAGACTGGCCATTTCTGTTGTATTCAGAAATATTCCCTGCTTCCTACTATTTATGAAAACTGAACTTTGGGATAACATTTCTGTCTTGGCAAACTTGTTCAGATGCTAAATAAGTCATTTTGTATTCACTGATCTTTACATTAACATTCTTAACATTTATATTAATTTTCAATTTTGTTTCGCACAATTGTAGGAATATGCTGCAAATTGATGGTAAAAGGGACAAATGATGTGAGACAATCCATGAAATGTATTTATTTTATTAGAATGATATTTGTATGTCAGATTGAAAATGGTTTGGTTTATTTTTTGTGTTCCAATAGCAAAAGGTAAACTTATAATAAACTCGCTACCTTGCTTCCCTCACTTGGTTTCTCAGTCTGGTCTGTTCTTCATATGGTGTTGAACCTTACACTCCCGCTCAACCCCCATAATACACTGTAAAACACAGATTAATTTATATTTTAATGCATTCCATTTGTTTTTACAATGACGCACATTTTCATTTTGAACTAGCATAGTCAAAGGTCCCATTTTTGTCATGATCAAAGTCACCAAAGCTTATGTCTAAATCTAGCCTTTGGCTTTCTTGAATATCAGATGTGAAGCGCAAAGCATGAACAAAAATTTAGATAGCTTTTATTTACTTTAAGTGCATAATCGAACTGTTTCAGAAGTACATTTACAAAACAACATTTCATCAAATCTGGACAACTGAAAATCCATTTGAATCATCATCCTTGACAAAATATGAGCTTTCTTTGTGGGTACACACTTTTAAGAGTTTGAGAAAAAAAAAAAAAATTCTCTTCTATGTCTTTGTTCTAAGTCTTTTTAGTGTTGTCACAGGTCACCAAGGCCTCCAAACAGTTTCCGTCATGCATGAGTTTGCTGTATGCACTTTCTTCATCGGGTCAGCGCTTACATGTACCAGTTGCGCCCTGACACCTGGGTCTGGGGAGGGTTGGTGACGTGGCTGTAGCAGGAATGAAAACGCTGAATCTGCCACTGGAAGAGTTATGGCCTGACCAAGGACCACTGGCTGCAGCGATGTCATCTGAGTGGAATCTATCGTTGAAGGGCTGGTATCGGAAAACATCGAATAGTGCGCGAAAGGGACAGGGTGTGGAGAATCTGCATGATGGTGCAGCGGTGCAGTGCCACTGATCAGTGCAGTGGCACGATCACAGAGCCGGTGGAGCAAAGACGCCCTAACTGTGTTGTGAATCCCGTCACTGGTGCTGAGAAAGCGATTCACCTCCCTTGCGCAGTCGGTGTAACCAGCATAAAATCTGCTCATTGTGACACCCTCTGCACAAGTATCTGTAAGACAAATAATGACATTAGTTTATCAGTGCCACAAAATGTATGGATTAGGTTATTGGTGTCTACATTCCTCTCATGTTCAAGCCAACTACCACTTTAAGGACACCGATTTTGGTTGAGCAAACAGGTGTCACCAGATTAATGAATGAATAGATACATTTTACATGACTTGTATTTTCAAACACCAAGTAAGTATAAGAATCACTCATATGTTCTCTCCAATAAATACTAGCTGAATACCTTCAATAAATTCAAATAAACTTTTGCTGAGCGCTTTTGGACGTTGATTATAGAAAGTATGTGCGTCACTCACCCGTTCCATTTAATTTTGTCAGCGCTTTCAGATGCCGAACGGTCAGTTCAAGAATATCTGCTTTCTCCAGTTTCGAGCGGCGGCAAGACTGTGAGTCAGTAACATGTAGAATTACACTCTAGTCCGATATAGGCCTACATGAAATATGAATTTTACCACAGTTTTCCAAGCGGAACAGAACCTTCTATACATCCATAAACTGACAACTAATCGATTGTTCAAAGCATATATTAGGCCTACATATAACTGCTGTCAATTATTATGAGCTACGCTGTGTTTCTATATAACTAATATTAGACACTTAAAAGTTCATGATAAATGATTCTATACATAGGTATAAAAGGAGAAATATTAGGCCTATTGTTCAAACGTTTAAAAATCTGGGCCAATTGCTAACTCATATTACCTGGGCTATATTCGATTGTAGGAGTAACGTTCTGAGTTCCCCAAGGCAACCGTTGATGCGTGCTCTCCGTCGCCGCTCCATCAGTGGCTTTGACACCTGCGCACAAGAAGATCTCGTTAAATTGGCTACTGTAAGTACATGAGCACATTCTTTCTCTCTCCGTCTATTTGTCTCACACACACAAATACACACACGCGTATTTAATTTCACACATACCCGACGGTTTATCTTCTCGGTCTGATGGTTCTTCAGAGTCTCAGACTGCTTCATGTCAGCCAACTGATGATGTTGGCAAAGTAGCCAAGCAGAAGTCAATTCCACTTTTTATTGCAGAAAGAACAATGTAGAGTGGAAAGTCCGTTGCCTATGATATCTCAGTGATTACTTCGATTGATTTAATAGATAATTTGGTTGATAAGGTACACTTTTTAGAGAAGGTTGCTTGCAAAAATGTAAAAAAATAAAGTAATAATTTTAGGTTTTTACTGATATATTAAGATATTTACTGCTCATACGTGTCTACTCTAAACGTAGCCGAATGTCCTTCAATGATATAGACTTAGCCTATTCATCATATAAGCGCCATCAATTATTTGAAGTCGTCAGTCGTTGTAAATTTCCTGGTTTACAGGGAAAACGTTTTTTTAATGAATCTAATTTCGTTTTGAATAGTTAACATCTCTCAGAATGCATGCTTATTAGTTACTTGTCCTTAATACTACGAGTTTGAAAAATATATCGAATGGGTTTTAAACTTCTTTCTCTCCAGTACTTCCCAAAAATGTACTTGCAAGATGTTGCCATGCATGTATCTCTGTGTGGTAAACTGAGAGAATCGGAAAAGTTGAGGTCGTCCCGTTTATATGTGCTGGATAGACTTAGGGCAACGGATGGGCGGAGATGGGTGTTAGTACAACACAATACAATCACACGGGGGTTAAAAGAAGCAGAAAATGGGAGAAAGAAATAATAACAAAGTGTTGTTGTAAGTAGCAATGTAAGAGTTTCACCAATGGGTCTGTGGGTGGTAGTCTCATGGACCTATAGCGCACAGTTAGTGGGCTTAAGAATGGGGGTGGGGGGCGTCTTGAAGTGCTGTTTAATTCATAAGTTTGAAGTGTCACTTAACCCCCCCCCACACTCCCCCACTTCCATTCAGGGATTAGGGATCGTGCCAAAAGAACAGCTAGCTGTCACTCACTGCTGATTGACACATGAAGAGGGAGAGCAACAAGTTCGTTTTTAGTTCAATTTATTGGTTTGTATCTTAGAAGTCTCTAAAATTCATAAAAATACCGTTTCTTTCCTTATGATTACATTTTTGACACGTGTTTTAGTGTCGTCATTCTATTCTGTTTCATATGTTAGTCTGTTTCCATCAATTACATTGAATTTTGCCTTTGACATCAGAGCAAACGTCTGTAACATTACGTTGCCATTCACTATTGCGGAGCTGCTGGAATCGTGTACAAACAAAGTATGTCTTTTGAGCCACATATTATGTTTGGTAAATTGTTCATTCTGGCAAAATAATTGTGAACATGAATTCTTGCGGCACTCAAATCTTGTTATGTAAATAAATTACATGTAGAGGTTTCCCATTGACTTTATACAGTAGATGATTTGCGTATATCTGCTTTGCAAATACATGAATTACAGTTTGAGGATTAGTATTTGTATCAGCAATGAGCCTGTATGAAGTGGCAGATTGGTGTATGCTGTGTCTGAGTTTTACTGTTCTTGTCTTTGAAATGTCTGGAGGTCACAAAGGCTGACATCCACTTTAAGGGCACTTAACTTAGGCAAGAAAGGGGAAGAGGGGAAGGACAGGTCCACAGGGTGCCAATTAGTAAGCCCAAAAAGACATGTCAAACATAGTCAATGCCAACCCCACTCTTCCCATGAGATGCCCTGCCCTTTAGCACTCTCCATCTCTCTCCACTCCTCCCTTTTCTCCTCTCTTCTCTCTAACCAGTGCCTTCTCTTTCTCACATGCCTTTCTTTCTCAGTCACCTATCTGTCTCCCACCCCCATTTCCTTCCTGTCTGTCTGCATCTTGGTGTTTGCCTGTCCATCACAACTGACGAATCACTCAGCAGACACTGATGGAAAAGACAGGTGAGTAGCAGGGGGTAAAAAGAGTAATCACTCTTTCTGTCACTTTTTCTTCTCAATCTTTCAACAGAGATGGAGGAGGTATGGAGGGAATGAACATAATGATACAGAAAGAAACAAAGAATAGCAATACATCGCAAGAAGAATAAGGCAACAATTATCAAGACATTATTTGTTTAATTGTGACATTGGAGAAGAAAACAACAGACAAACATAAATCTTATGTCAGGAGTGACATAAAATGTAGCACTATTTAAATCTGCCATATCTGCCATTATTGTGGCAAATCAAACCAATAAACACTTAAATTCAAAATTCTGATATTATGATGAGTCATTTAAATGTTATGCAGCATGTATCTCATAAGTCTTTGGAAAATGTTATAGTTCTCATGATTGGGTTTGACATTTCCATAGTTTATTTGACCATGCATTGTCTTAGTTACCCTGCAATTCATTATTAAATATGAACGTTCCTTATAATTGAAAAAGTGCACAGCAGGTACATCCAGAAAGACTAGGCGAATCTCAGCACAGGAAAGATTACTACAACTTTCCAGGAATGCTTATGGAACCCAAAAATGGATTGTAAACCATCTGCCAGTTTACTTTAAGCATATTATTGATTTTGCCATGTCTTTACAGATGAACTGTAGTTTTTTTCTGATATATTAAATAGGTATAATTTTAAATGCATGTACGCCCAAGAAATATTCATTAGACTGCTTCCAACAACCTTTGGGAGAGAATCCCACTATTTCAAAGGTTGTGAGCTTTCAAAATAAATGGGGACATAAAAAAAAAAATATTATAGTGGTGGTGGAGTGTGGGGGGAGGGGCGATTGGGTCGGTGAGTGAGTAATAACATTTGAGAGAGAAATGTGTTGTATGATTTGAAAATTAATAGATGGTCATAATATAAAATGTAATTAGTCAAGTTGAATTATAAAATGAGAGATGAATTCAGAAATTCTGCCTGCCACTGAGGGTTTTGCCATACCTGTAAAACCTAACCAAATCCACTTATAATTCAGACCAACCCCCCTTTCTTAATCAGTAACAGAACTAGGAATATGTCATTCTTTATATGTTTTGATGCATGGAGTTAGGAAATGGTTTTCACCTGAGGCTAAAAGAACTCCCTATGTCTGAAGATGTTTATTATATTTGGAAAGTTACCACTGGCCTTCAGTCCATATAAATCTCAATGGATGACACCAGGTAAATATAAACTGAATGTAACTTTGCTTGCACATTACAGTCCCACACCTCAGTGAACAGCTTTATTTCCTTGCTTTCAAACTACAATATTTCACAGGACCCTCAGTGGTACTGTATTTTGGCACTGTACTCAGAGGGATGGGTGATGGGAGGAATGAATGAGAGTGGGGCAAGTATGAGGGCCACACACGAATTTTGGGGCGGGTTTCTACAAAAGTGAACAAGAGTCGAGGATAGGGAAATCTGTTTTTCCTTACAGAAAAGGAACATGAACCATGCATCTGTTACTTTTAATTCCATTCTCTCTCTCCCTGCTCACATTCTCCCACCCTTCTTTCTCTCTGTCTCCCCCTCTTGTCCCTGGAGCCAGCACAGAAAAGCACGACACTTGTCCTTTTTGGCTCTGACACGGACTTAATCCCTGTCCCGCCCCAGGGAAATAGAGACAGAGGGAGAGAAGAGGAGAGGAGGAGGGGGCAGGGGAGAAATTGGGAAGCAGGGACAGATGTCCAAGTTTGTTGTACATTGATTTGAGTGTGAGAGAACTGGAAAAGATGCCAGTTGAATGACAGGTGAGGGGCTAAGGCCTGTTCTCCAATCAGGGCTCCAGATCATGGATATGATTATAGCCAAATTTCTGATACTTGACCTGGATTTTTTATGGTAAAGGAGGAAGACAGAGTAATAAACAAGGACAGGAAATTGTATATCAAGCCATATTTAAGGTAGAGCTCTACCCGTTATGTTTCAAAGGGAAGTTTATTGTCTAAAATAAAATTCTATATGAATTTATGCACCAAGAAGGAGGAAGACCAAAAATAGGTCAAATTAATGACACACAGACTGGGGGGAAAGAAAAAAGAGACCTCTGTATCAGAGCAGCGAACTGGGCTGGAGGCAAAAGGGATAAAACATCCATAAATGTTAACTTATGTCTGAGTGTCCAATAGTCTCAACATTAAGTTCTGCTTTTTTAGAACTTGGTAGGAATATCATTTGGTTACTCTAATGACACTGCTATCTGGGATGTGAATGTCTGTAAGTCATCACCATTCCGGACACTGCCATATCTTCCCTACCTCTCTATCCATTGAGGGAGAGCAGGAAGTGATCCTGTTCACACCAATACTTCTGATTTCCTGGAACTGTATTAACTGAAGCATATCTGTATGCCCTTTAACAGGGGAAACCTAGAATATACATGTGTTCTTCAGAGAGGGTGGGAGGAACAGCAAAAGGGAGGGGGAGAGAGAAAGAGAGGGATGTCTGACATGATGTGCTGGGTGCTGGATTAGAGGGGTATTATGGGAGGGGGTGGGAGGCGTGGCACACCCCTCTGCGTGGGTTTGTTTCCCACTGCATTCATGTGAAGATCAGGGTCGACAAGTCTAGAACACTTATGCACATACTGATACACACAAGCACTGTGCTTTGCTATCTCATACACTCGTACACACATGCAGACACACATGCACACACGGATATAGCCAACACCAGAATTAATGGCACGCTTGCTAAAGATGACCTAATAGGCTGTGCAAAATGAACAGAAACTGGTATAGTGCTAGATTCTGCTATATTCTATGTTCTAAAAATCCAGAAAATAATATTTGCCTTTTCAAATGTATTTGTTTAAATAAAGGTTAATTTTCAATGAACTTTTCCATTTATAAGACATGAGCTTCAAAATAATTGGAAACCTTTGTTTCAAAGGCAGTTAATATTTAGTAAATTCGTGTTTGGTCTGAATGCACAGTGGCAATTGAGTGATGGTTTTAGGCTTCTTTGCTGTCTCAGCAGTTCAACACCATTTGCTAATTTATTCAATCATGTAGCTGATGCTATGCCCAAGTAAAAAATATCAGGCAGACAGCTGCGTATGAGATACCAAGCATGGTGTCAGTATGTATCAGTGTATACATGTGCTAAAGTTGATTGTACTACTATTTAAATATACAGAAATAATTAACATGTAAACTCATTAAAACTTTCCCAGTATTGTATTTTCCATTCCCATTTTGTTTTTCAAGAGGAAATAAAGCAGGCCTCTTAATTGGTGTAATACTTCCTTATTATATATGCTTGATACCAAGTTCACTGCTGCTGTTTATGCTAAAACAAATATATATCGCATGGAAGCCACTATCATATGTGCATATTATATATAATATTATTATCAATGTATGACACTTCATTAAATAATTCATTTTCCAACAAACACAGTATTGTACAAAATACATATTGAATGAATTTTCAAGTTTGAAAAACAAACTTAAATAGCTTACTTTTATTTCTCACCACACCCATCAATTTCCTCATCTCTGCCTGAAAGACAGAGATGAGATTTAACTGAAGAATGGAGATTAGAGATAGCGTGGGATCACAAACTGAAAGAGGGAAAGCCTGAAAAGGAGGATGGAGGGGAGAAGGGAGAGAGAGATAGATGGAATATTGTTTCAATTCCCCCTCCTTCTTTTTGGGGGGATGGAGGATGGAGAGGGAGCACGAGAGAAGCATCTTTTTTCCATCCGTTTGACAGAGCCTGTCTCATCCTGCTTTTCTTCTGCCCTTTTCTTTTCTGAACAACTCAAGAGGGCAAGTGTGGAACCTCTTCAGCTGGAGAGCCTGTGTGTTAGCCCCTGTGTGTGTGTGTGTGTGTGTGTGTGTGTGTATTAGCCTCTGAGTGTGTGTGTGCATGCATGTGTGTGTGTGTGTGTGAGAGAGAGAGAGCAAGGGAGAGAGAAAATGGGAGAGTAGGAGAGAGAAATTGATTGTTGTCAGCAATCAGAAAAATTACTTATTATTATTATTATTATTATTATTTATTTTGATACATGAATATTAAACTTGCATCATCAATTGGTTCAGTCAATATTTAACCACTATAAAAGGCATGATTTATTAAGTTAATTCAACATTATGTTGCTATTTTAAAAAAATCTATTGTAATATAATGATAAAAGTTTTTCTTTTTAGAAAAATAAAGTTTCTCTTACAGCACTGATGATATATGTGAATTTATGTATGTGAAATACTCTTTGCGTGTCTGTGTGTATGTGAGTGTGTGTGTGTGTATGTGTGTGTGTGTGAGAGAGAGAGAGAGAGAGAGAGAGAGAGAGTCTTTTACTGACATAAAGAGTGGGGGAATGAGGAAGAAAAAGAGTATTTTGCCAAAAATATTCAAGGAAATAAAAATAAAGGAAAGAAATGTAGCCATGGAAGAGGGGATTGGTGACAGCAATGGTGAGGGCAGAGAACGGGAAGAAACCAGGAGATTAAACTCAAGTTTGACCGACAGCATTCCTCTTTCAAATCCCCTCTCTCCCACACTCGGACTTGCCTTACAGACAATGCCTCCTCCTCCCCCTCTATCCCTGCCTCTTCTTATCCCCTCTCAATAGCACAACAGAGCTGAAGAGGCACATTGTGTCTAGAAAAACAAAATCAAGGACCAAAAGTGTCCTTCCATGTTAAACTGACCCGTGAATACTTGTAAAGGAAAAATCTATCTATCTATCTATCTATCTATCTATCTATCTATCTATCTATCTATCTATCTATCTATCTATCTATCTATCTATCTATCTATCTATCTATCTATCTATCTATCTATCTATCTATCTATCTATCTATCTATCTATCACAACAGTATTACCTGGAAAGTATGAAGTGTTTATACACACTGTGTATGCTCCCTGAACAGGCTGGCCCTCCACTGAGGGGATATGAGCTCAGTCCATCTACACACCACTCACAGCCTTTCATCAGGTCACTGCTGGCAGTCTCACCACAATCCAGGGAATGTGGCTTCCTCCACAAGATTGTACATAGTCATTAAAAAAACAACCTTGCTAGTTTTACTGGAGACAACTATGCAAAATTTTGTAATGAGTTCCGTAAATCAAAACCTCAAAGACAGACACAACGTGCTGCTCAATACTGTTTGTCAATTTAGCTTCTCAATTGAAAGGGGAGTATCACACCAAAATTATAAACTTGGTAATTTAGTCTTGCCCCCCAAAAATTGAGCATAACATGTCTTCCATCTTTCATCTGATCATTCTCTCAAAAAAGAATCTGAAGTAATGATGTAATTCAGATAGAACTCCTAAGCTTCTTATTTTTTTGGTAAATTGAAAGGTGTCTTTTGAACTGAAGTATACTGTGTAATTGTGACAAATGTTGTTTAGATATTTATATAGATATTTATATACAATAATATTAATTTATACAGAATATTTACCTTTAAAGTGCTAAAATTGTAATGTATTCTTTATTATAAATAAATTATGGCAGCAGCAATCAATAACGATGTTAAGTATTTGCAAACATCAAAAACAGCAGTAATGACTGTCTCCATTATTTTCACATTGTCCTTTTTTAATGGCTTTGAAACCAGCTTTTTCTAGGACATAAATTAACTCTAACCCAAGGCTGAAAATGATGATCTATCAAATAATTACGTTGTTATCTCGTGGAATTAAACATTTCTTTAAAAAAATAGGATAGAGATTGACGTTACCTAGACTAAACATGGCCCTACAGGAGTGCTCCCGGACAAGTCTCATCATCCAAATGTATCCACCAGAGGGCAGCCTGATCTGTTACGACAATGGGCGAACCATTCAGAGACAACCAAAACGCACTTTCCCCCGTGATTTATTTTGTCCTATTTCACCTCCCGTTCATGTGCTGTTTCTACACTGCGGCTGCGCGCAACTCAATGAGTGTCGGAGAAAACGAGTACTATAACCTGAAACAAATTATATTTATTTGAAACATATTCTCATGTACTCTCTCCAGCTAGTTAGTTCTGTCACTGCCTAAACTACTTTGGCAACTTGTTTCAGCAGCTGACGAGGTTACACCCATTTGGAACGACAAGTTAAAAAGGCGACGCCTGTATTGAAGAAGAAGCTTACCCACTGACAATGAATCAATTTGACCAGTAAGTTGATAAACTGATGAGTAAACTTACACAATATTTACTCGTGTTAACCAAGAACTAGGGCGATGTGTCAATTATATAGATATGCTCATAGTTTAACAGATAGTAACAAGCTCTCTTTCTGTTTTCACTTCCATGGGTGGAATCATGTGCTGTGTGTGAGTTGTACAATGTGGGATGCCCCCGCCTTGAAATAAGTAACTTAGCCAGCTAGCAAAGTTAGCCGTCTTAAACATAAGTTTATGTAATTCACAGATTGCTCAACTGAAAAAAGGCATTTATTACACAGCTCTATGGCTTGTTTTTGATTCCGGACATGTTGGGTTTCATTGAGTAATAATTAATAAACTTGGTAGTCATCTCAATGTTTTCCTTGCCAGCAGTATATTTGAGAAATAAATGACACTGTGAATGTTTCTGTCTCCAGTTTGAAGGACGACGATAGCGGAGATCATGAGGATCCGGTCGCGAACCGAGAGGAGAAAAGCGAAACAGATAACAGTTCAGTGAATAACAACAATAACAACGGACGGCGTAAGGTATCTCGCTCCTGTCCACTGTCTACAAACTTAATAACTGTTACAATATTTAAAACGCATCCAATCAAAAATAATTCCACCTCCTGATTGCACAAGATAGTGCTTGTTGAGTTTCTTTGAAAGTACTTGTTAAGTACTTTTTATGACTGAACTCAAGTACTTTTCAAAGAGAAGCTAGGCAGTTGTGATGGAGTTGACTGCGGAAACTAGCACGTGCTTATTTACAAATTTACAGAGAATAATAAAAGATATTAAAAGAAAGATATTATGAATGGCTATGTCTGTCCTCTCTTTCTCAGACTATTTCCCCCGGGGTGGGGGAGCATCCACTGCAGTACAACTACACCTTCTGGTACTCACGACGCACACCCAGCCGACCAGCAAATACCCAGAGCTACGAACAGAACATTCGGCAAATCGGAACTGTGGCTTCGGTTAGTCTGGGGCGGAAGGGGGAAGAAGTGCTCGAGAATAATAATAATACAGCTTATGATGCACAGTGTATAAGTTTGGGTATCATGCATGTCCCAGGGGGCCTTCTGTTCAGCTTGGTATCATATTTCTGTATCGTTTTTATTTTTAGGAACAGGGTTCAATCAGCAATGACGGCCCTGGTCTGTACAGTTAATTGTATCACATTGGGTTACTTCATGTGTTAAATTCATGTTTTTTCTTTTATAAATGTTGCATAGGTCACATAAACACATTTGACAGAAACATTGTAAGGATTGAAGTGTGCTGTATTGTGTGCTTAAACAATATCATAATGATTTAGTCTGATAGGCGGTGGTGTATCTACTTACTGCAACGCAGTAAACAGTGAAGGCTGGAGTTTTGGGGAAAAGGGACATTTCTGACTTCTTTTACTTTTTACCTTTTACTCTGCTCTTAGGTGGAACAGTTCTGGAAGTTTTACAGCCACCTGGTGCGGCCAGGAGATCTGACTGGGCACAGTGATTTCCACCTCTTCAAGGAGGGCATCAAGCCCATGTGGGAGGTGAGCATGTGGCAATTGGATACCTGTATGGCTTAGGGAGAACACAGAATGTTTGAATGGAATAAGTGAGTGAGCAGGTATTTTTGTTTCAGATGGTGTGGTGATGCCCATGTATACCCAATAGGTCTGAGTGGAGAGTGTCCAGATAAGATTGTCTGTGTGGACTTGGGTCTAATGTTTTGCTTGAAATTGTTACTATGCTATTCTAAGGCATTATGCTTGTTGTTGATCTTCAGGTAACAACCGATGAGAGACCATAATCACCAGTTTATTTCACTGCCTAGATAGAGATGGGCTTATGTGTTTGTATATGTCTTCAGGATGAGGCAAACAAGAATGGTGGGAAATGGATCATTCGTTTGCGGAAGGGGCTGGCCTCCCGCTTCTGGGAGAACATAATCTTGGCCATGCTTGGGGAGCAGTTCATGGTGGGGGAGGAGATCTGTGGAGTGGTAGTGTCCATCCGTTTCCAGGTCAGTCACTGAGGATGAAAGGGAGACTGAGGGAGTGCTTCCAGGTCAGACACTGATGTGTCCATTGACTGTGATAATTGCAGTGCTGGTTCAAACACAGACAACCGAATTTGGGAAATTGTGGGAACGCAGAAATGTTAGTAAATTGTTGGGGCTTGGAGACAGGATGCTGATGGCATGTGTGTGTTCGCCTGCTGTGACCCTGCAGGAGGACATCCTGTCCATCTGGAACAAGACCGCAAATGACCAAGTGACCACCTCCCGCATCCGAGACACACTGCGACGGGTCCTCAACCTGCCCCCCAACACCATCATGGAGTACAAGACTCACAATGACAGCCTCAAGTATGTTATCATGCATACACACCTCATAGAATACACACATGCTGAAACTCGGACATGGTTCATAGTAATCATCTTTAGGAATGCACATCCTCACAAAAAACAAGAAGACATGCACAATAAGATTCATATATCCTCACAGCATAGAGCAAGTTGCCATTCTTGGATTTTGAGCTCCATGTAAACAGCCAAAATATTTTTTTTTTTTGCAGGGACAACTCCAGTTTCCGCAACACAAAGATCACATTGTGAAAGCCCAGGGGAGGAAGAAGGGAGAAATGAATGGATACATGAGTGATAAATAATGGATGGGTGCATAAATGTAGCTTTCTCTCTCGCTTTCTCCAATGATGGACTTAGTCATCTTTGAAATCAGCAAATCAAAGACTAAAACAAGATGAATGAACATTAAGGAGAGAAACTGTTGGCTGGCGAAGCTTTTACCATGGGACCATGTTGAGGGACTGAAACTCCAGCAATACACAACACAGCAGCACAGACTGTTGGATGAACCAAGAAGAATGTTTTTTGTTTTATCCTTTACTGTCCTTTCTAATGTCCTTATGCCATTGTGTGTTGGTTCAAAGGTGAAAATGTGACTTTTGTTAATTTCCCTTTTTTTTCCAATTTGCCTCATTGAGGTGTAAAGCAGTTGCCTGTCTGCAGCATATGTCCGGCACACATGTGGCCCGGTGCTTTCACTTAGCTGTTTGATATAAGGGATTTCGACTTCTGAATAAAAGATTCTTAGGCAATCAGGTTAATCTTACTAACTGGTTGTTGAAAACCTGGTACAGGTATTAAATATGTAAAACATGTTGCTTAGCAAGCCCAGAATTTAACAGACGTGTTTTTTTTCCTTCATTTGGCGTGGTGTCTGTGAATGCCAATATGTATACCACTATCGCATCCTGAAGTCCCAAGTTAGGTTTTTTCAGTGGATAATGTTCATCTTGAGTGAGTCATTATAACAATTAATGGAGCTCTTTCAAACCAGAATTTGTGGCCTTTTCTGTGAATATTTCCTTGAAAAAATCTTTCTACTATTGCAGAGTAAAAGCTCTGACACTGTCCAGAGGCAGTTTGTCCAGATGCACACACTGTTTTGAAGTAGCAGTGTGAAAACTGTGTGTTTGCGTGCGTGTGCGTGTGTATAAGTGAGATGTATGGCTCCCAGTATGCGTGTCTGTGTGCCTGCATTGTACTCATGCTTACATTGAAATAAAATCTTGCTGTGATAACTTTGTGACCACAATACACACACACTTTTAAATTTAACTTTTTTTTCTGGAACATAAATTTGGATTAGGATTACATAATTTGGATTATGGAACTTCAATAGATGGTGAATCCACACACTGATCCGGCAAATGAGTTTGGCACCTTCAGCCTAACTGGTTGCACATTGTTCAAACACAATCATGATATAGTTTCACCTCATAATATAATTGGGAAGTAATGGAAATTTTCTCTACATACTATGTGGAGTTCAAAAACTGATATTTGCTGTAACTAAAAGAATTGAAAATATATACATCTAATGAGAGACATGTCATAAATTTGTTGTTTAGTTGCATGTTCAACAAAAAAGCCAGAGTTTGTTATTGTACC
This sequence comes from Albula goreensis, assembly GCA_022829145.1. NCBI lineage: Eukaryota > Metazoa > Chordata > Actinopteri > Albuliformes > Albulidae > Albula > Albula goreensis. The sequence goes on along the minus strand of CM040746.1, from coordinate 28,993,803 downwards.
CAAGGTTGAGGAGTCTTTGAATAAAAGGGTGATCGATGAAAATAGAAAGTGAAAGCAATGTGAATGAGAAACAGACTTGCTTTCACTTTTACATTTGAAGGAGCATTTCTTTGTTGGTAGGTACAATTATCGTTGCACAATTGTTATGAAAGATACGCTTGAAATGATTTTACTTATTTTAAGTAATATGATTAATCTAAACCTGGAACTGTTTCCTTGTGTAAACCTTTTTCTCTTTCAATCTTAAAGTCAACTACCGGGATACCAGCCTTTCTAGTTTCTGGATTATGAGCCACTCTCCGGTACAGGCACAAGTAAGCAAAACAATACCATTATGAGTTGTCTTGAACGCAGAATGCCAACATTCATTTTAATCACATACAGGATTAGTAGAGCTAGACATGTGGAAGAGAGTGAGGTCTTGCTTGATGCTGCACATGCTTATCTGATATGCTTTCAAAATTGCAGTAAAGTGTCTGACTTTTTTGAGGTTTTCACTGAGGGCCTGTCTCAAAAAATGAGCGCCCTGCTATACATTATTTGTTTTTGGTGATTTTTGCATTACTTTATCTGACCACAATAATGAACTGGTAATGTGCTGATGCAACCTAACACTACTGTTTGTAGGTCAGGTTGTGTGAAACTACTCTGATAGCATAATCTTTGCAATATTTATAAAAATGCTTTGGGACAATATATTAGATATATGTATCTCAAGATATTTAATACATTTTATGTAACAAATTTATTATATATAATTACATCTGAAACACCGTCATTTATCTGTTGTTTCTTTTATTTGTTTAGTGTAAACGTGCCTCCATACTAACATGTCTGTTTTCTGCCATCAATCTCCCCCCATAGTGTCCCCGTTGCCTACAGTGGAGTTTAAAGAAAGACAATGGTCACCGCATGGTGTGTCTCCCCTGCTCCAAGGAGCTGCGGCGTGTGTATCAGTTTTGCTGGGCCTGCAGGCGTGAGTGGGAGGTGACTGGGGGCAACTCCTGCACACTTCCTGGCTGTGCAGTCCGAGCTGCTCTCCTCTCCCCTGAGACTATCACTATCCGCAGCTCAGTCTTCGGGTGTCCCTTCTTCAGAGCCTGTCCTGGCTGCAAAGCCCTTCTGACTCACACTGGCCAGGGCTGCCCAAACATCGTGTGCCCACATTGTTTCACAAGGTTGTGCTTCCGCTGCCTGAAAACAGGGCCATGCTTTGGCTGCACTATGGTGGATAACAGTGGGTCACTTAGAGAATTAAGATTCTAAAAGCTCAGAGCAGTAATGGCAATTGAAATCAGAAAATATACTGCTAATACAGTTTGCAGACCATAAAATGTTATATTTGTTGCCTTAGTTATGAACTGATTTGAGGTTCCCAGTGAATATTTTAAAATATTTTTGTGTGTATTCTAAGTGGAACATTTTTACAACATTTTTATCTATACAGATAAATTGCAAGGCCCTGTTTCCCAAAAACCCTATGAGCACTAAGATCATCGTAGTGCCCTTGAACTGGGCCCTGTACCAGACTCTGATTTTGAACATTTCCTTTTATTCGTAGGCAACATGTAAAACAACAACATCCCTTTCAATGTAAGACATAATGCTATCACAAGTGATCAGTTACACCTGTTCTATAAAGTAAAAATTTTCTCACTTGTCAATAATATGTAATAATTTCTCATACTGATAAGATAACCTGTTTTGGAAAAAGTCACATACTCTACATGTTGTTTGTTATTTGTCATTGAACTGCAGTTTTGAACTTTGATGATTTTAATCAAATAAATTACTGTTTAATAAACAACAAAAAGAAATAAGGATTACTGTCCTTTCTGTCTAACCTTCCCAAACCATGCCCAGATTGGTGATACTATCCTTGAGTGTGGCTGGCGCTCAACCGACAGCACCTGCCACCGGAAAAGCAGTTCTGCAGCCTAGTTTTTTTCCCAGTCAGATTGATTGCTTTCAGAGATGCCACTGGATGAAACCAGGGACTTGGAATACAGTACGTACACTGTTTTCACCTGGGGCACGAACGACTGTGACATGCAGATATTGTGCAATATTCACTTTCCTCACAAAATGCCAGTTTCACTGCAGAATTTCAGTTTGTCGCATTTTTAACAAATCTAAATCTGGGAAATACATGATTATAGCCTTAGAAGTTTATTACACAATATTTACAGTGACAGCGGTCGTTTAAAATAGAATGGTATTTGAGTGATGCTTTTATTATGCGCAGTTTATGAATTATATAATTCATTCATAACAATATTAAGTGAATATTTAAGTATCAGTATTGAAATTATACATTAAAGGGCGTTACCTACCAACATTCTTTTGTCATAAAATAAAAAGTGGGGCAGTGTGATTGAATTCCTAGTCGTTCATAAAATCATTAACTTGGAATGCGAGGCAAAATAAAAGTAAATGCTTCAAAACGTAGTATATCCTTTCATACCTTTATTTGTCAAATTGTAAATGCATTGGCCATTGAAACCTTTAAGCTATATGTTCTGGAGTGAGAACTTTCCTTTTCTTACATCTGATTAGCTATCTAGCCTCAGGATAATCGTGTTGTGTGCAACGGCAAATGTTGCAAAAAACTTGTTCTGAGTTTTGTCTCAGCTCAACTTGAGGACACGGTTCATCATCCATTTGCTCTATCATTAACATCTTGTTCATTTCCACCAGCTTTGAAACAGCTTTTGGCCCTTTCTGATGACGCAACTTTGTCGTTGGGTGATGAGCGGTTGCTATGGCGCGTTCGAAACCGGGGGATTGCTCCTCTGCTCTCGTTTCTAACTGAATTTCTGCTGGGGTTTTGTTTTGCACGGAGGACTGTCAATAGAGTATACCGCGTATTCCCTGTGAGCATTCGAGGTAAGTGCCGCAGCATGTATTTGTTAAAGAATGTCATTTGTTAGCTAGGTATCCAATAAAGTTTTCTAGCATGTAGGATAACCTGTTGCTTACTGTAGAACAGCCGGAGATAGGGTGGCTGAATCTCTTTTTGCAAGTGATAGTTATCTGTCCAGTCAACTAGCAAATGTTTAGTTAGCAGGTACCTACGTCCTTCTCTGCAATTTGATTAACACAGCTTTATCTAGGTACCAAATAGCATGCCTTACTAAATAACTTACCTGACAAACTAGTTTATTATCCACTAAGTTAGCTCATACAAACTTAATTCCTTTATCTGAACTAACATTAACTAATTCGTATCCTAGCTCAGTTAATTATCGGTTAATGCCACGTCTGTTAACTACTGAAGGTTAATTTAACGTTTCTTGTATATCCGGGTGTCTAGTCTTTCTGATGTCACTAGGTTAAAGAATGTAGCTGTGGCTTAGAATGACTTGGAGAAGAATTCAAATGTAAGATAGTTCGAGCTCGAAAGGCTTTTACAAGGGAAGCATCGTCAGTGAAAAGGTAGGGTAGGTCTTATGTGTAATTTGTATAACACTTATGTATAAATGTCACCTAGTGATGTCCTTACTGAAGACTGAAGACCTGCTGAGTGATGTCGAACCATTACCTGGCTCTACACCTCCTTCGCCCCCCCACTCTGCCTGCCTTTCTCTTCTGACCCCATCCCTGACAAACTGGCCCCTTCCCTCCTCTTCCCACTGCCCTGCCTCCCTGGCTCACTCATGGCCATCTTCTCCGCTCCCTGCCCTGGCCTCCTCAAGCCAAGTCACTGCTAGACTCTATGCCTCCCTGCAGAAGAGCCGAGACCTAGAGCTTAAGAGTTCCTTGCTAGAAAACACTGATCAACGCAGGTATGCTTTCCGCCATCCTGGCCTCTCTCCAAAATATATCTAACAGATATATTACGTTTTTTTCTATTAAAAAAGTAGAGCAAGGTCAAAACTTTATATCACACATTACCATTCACCAGTACCGTATTTAAAATTAGTATGGTCAGTATTCCCTTGAGAATGTCAAACTTCAAATGGACATTTTTTTTTTTCTTACTCCAGGCATGTCACTTTCAATCTGTCCTCCCCTGACCTTCGCAGTGAAAGAGCCACACCACATCACTCAGAGACTGGAGTGGAGTTGCAGGAGACCTCATCACTTTCCATGCAGCTGAAAGAGCCTGAGGTGACTGCTTCCAGCTTGCCAGCCACCCTGCCTGCCCACCTCTCCCATAGTGTTGGTGACCATGTTTTTGGCAGACCCAGGGAGGGTGAAGATGAGGGGGAGGTGGACGGCTTGGAGCTGGGGAAGCTTGCAGAGGACATGAGCTTTAACCTGCAGGCCAGGGTGGACAACACAACCAAAGTGACGGTAACTAAATGCCACTAGGCCTATCACTGTTACAAAAATGCGCTCAGTCTCAAGTAATAGAAAACAACGCAGCTTCTATTTTATGCTTAATTTGTCCACCATAGCATCAGGTATAATTGGCTTTCGCTAAGATTATTTCTGCTCGTAAGTTTCACTCGTAAGCATATGGCAGCATAAACAGGAGCTAACCTTGCTGTTTCCTCTCCCTGAACTAATTAAAGAAAAACACCCTGATTGTGAATGATCAATGTCTGTTCTGATTAGTAGTATACTGGTATCTTGTATCATAAGATTAAATAAGTGATTATATAAACATTATTATGCATAAACTTTAACTGTAGCAAGTACTTAATGCTTAGGCCATATGAAGGAAGAGAGTTTCAAGACTGTATGAGTGATGGTAATGGGTGTGTGTGTGTGTTTATGTGTAGAATGGCAGGCAGCACATCCAGGATATGGAGAATGTGCGCAGTCATTTACAGACCATGCTGAGGCCCACACAGGGACCCAAGGAGCCTGAGCGTGAGTCTCTCTGTGCTGTGCCTTTCTCACTCACAAACAGTGTTGCACACTTTTATCTCTCTTTATTTTATTCATTCTTCTTTCATAGTTGATATACTGTGATAATTAACAGCTTCATTATTGAAACATTTAAGCCATTCTGTATCTAACTGAAAAAAAGTGGATTTTTATCACCCAACATCTCTGCGTGTTCTGACATTGTTTCTGTTGCCAGAAATGTATAAACTGTCCTGTACCATTATCTTGTGGAAGTACAGTGTGATTTATGAGAGATTAGGCTAACTGATTGGATCAAATTGTGGACATTTTGGTAAGATTTATATAATATTCTGTAAATGCAGTGTGCTACCTTTGTGTTATTCTGTAGTACTTCCAAATATCCAATTTAAGGGCAGTCAATTTACTGATCCTTGTATATCAGTATATAAAGCCTATTCATACCATAAATCTGGTATCTGATGTTTTGAGAAGAGCACAGAATCACGAAGCGGTCTCCTGCATGCTTTCCTTGCTTTGTCCTACAGAGGGCTCCACCCTACTGAGCAGATTCAGCTTGGCTGAGAGACCCAGACAGGACAACGAATCATTTGAGAGTGATAGCACTGCACACTTGCTCAGGTAGAATTGTCAGTCTTACCCCCTCTGTTTCTGATATCTGTCTGATTAAATGTATACAGTCCTTAATTTTTATAGGTTCCACATCCATCATGATGTAAGGTGCATTATGAATTTATTATAATTATAGGTAAATTTGTTACACCATGCACAGCATAAAGAATGTACCAGGAAATAGTGAATAATAACTATTTCTGTAGGAAGCCAAAGTTCTTCACAAAAAAAAAAAACATAATAATTCTTAGATGTATTTCAACTGTCAATACATATTTAATCCATATTCGAGCTTTTGGGGGTCAGGTTAGGAGGCTGATCTACCTGGTTGGTTTTAGAGACAGGTGGCAGCAGGTATTCAGGTGATGGGATGTGACCCACTGTCCCTCTGCTTGCTTTGTCTCAGTGTTCCTATGCTAGCTGATGTATCTCCACCTCTGTCTCTGAGCGGACTAGAGGAGCTGTTTCCCCGCTACTCCCGCCTGTGGCCTGACAGTGGCCCGCTGTCCTCTGAGACACAGGTCCTGCGGGAAAGCCTGGAGAGGGAGCGGGCACGGCGCAAGGTACAGCTAACTTTCCTCCTCTGACTAGTCCACTTCCACATCTGTGGCATGGTGGCTCCAGGATACCTGGCATGCATTTCTCGTTGAGTTTAGCATCTCTTTCATCTCCTGTTTAAATACAGCAGTAGTCATATTCTTAAGGGTTATAATAATAGACTCTCAGCAACCTTTTACTTCATGGCCTAATGTGCTGAAAAACGTTAACATGGTAAATAATGACAGTGATGATGAGGAAGACCCTTTGTGGATTCCACTGTAGGCACATTTTGTCCTCTCTTGCCTGTCCTACACAGAATCCAGGAAGGTTTATCTTAGGTCATATTCCAGCAACTTGTTGGTTAGACTGGGTCGGGGTCATGTGACCATGTGCTCCCTGTAGTGTGATTTAGCGGTGAGGACCCTGCATGTTGTCCCTGCAAAAGAGGCTTAGCGGCAGCCTGTATAATTACAGAAGAAAAGACCCCTCAGATCTAGAAACGGCTAATCATGGTCTCAGCCACAGCAAGGTGGCCCTACAGCAGTAATTTCTCCTGGTTAAGAGGATCATTGTAGATGCTGGTTCTGTGTCTGGTAACTTAAAGAAAATTAGCATTAAATTAGCAAATTGTACTAAAATACATTTTAAGGTTACTGTTTCACAAGTTCTTCCAGCTACAAGTACTAGTCCTTGATGCAGTGCTTTGCCACTCAATCCAGAATGAATTCTTAACTGTGGTATCTGGGTTATTTGCGGTTGTCCACATCATCACATAGGTTAAGTGTGTGTCTCTTGTCTCATCATGTACAAAAGCAACATGCTTTGTTTGGCAGTCTGCCTGTGTTAATTTCAGCAACCCCCCAACAGGCATGGTAAGATATGTAAGAATTACTAAGTATTAATAAAAGGATGTGCAATCAGACCATATTTAAGATACTGTGTCCATTTCTGTGTACCTAATAAGAAGAATACAAAAGTAGAAAGAAGTTAAAAAAAGACAAATAACATGAGGAGTTTAAACTGTTAAAACCTAACAGAGGAAGACTTGGCAGGGATCAACACATTTACATATTTAAAAAGGAATAATTAAACCAGTCACAAAATCTGTAAATTGCTATTTTCCACACTGCAGGTGCACCACCGGTCACATATATCTTATGTCTTTGGAGGATTATGAAGTCAGCATATACTCTGTTCGTGCATCTGCAGGTGCTGGCCTTACCAGGAGTGGCCGCTAGAGAGCAATAAGACCAACAAAATTAGCCAGCTTACCCACATCATTCCTTGGTGAGGCTAGGCTAGTTGTTGCCTAACCAATGGGGATACACCCAGTCACAGTGCTAACACTGGCTTTTTGCTTGGAGTTCCCCCAGTGAATGTACTCTTGACATTTGATTTTCAAATTCATGTTATAGAAGAAATTATAAATAGGCTTCCGTGATAGCTCTTTCACTTTGTTCTTTATCACCGTTTCCCCCTCTTATGCTGTATATGGTTCTCCACTGTCTGTATTTAGTAGCATCAGCAAGTTATTTAAGGTTTTTTGTGTCGGCCTGCTTGATGGCAGATACTTAACACCATTCTGCTCATCTCCTCCTGCCCCCCTTTCATCCACCTGCTTGAGGGATTCCCCATGTGTGGGCAGGATTGCAGTGTCCAGGACCGGTTCTTCATATGCTGATGTCTTGGCATGTCCATTCAGAGTTACCTGGTTGCACAACATGAGGACATAACAATGTGCTTTACTTTAATTATAGAACTACAGCAGGCCCTGATTATTTCAGGCTCTGGGATTATTTCCTTAATTGCAGTTCAGTGCCTGCGTTTGGTCTGGAGCAAATCCAAGCCCACACTGTAGGCCAGAAACATTCCTGATCCTGGTGATCTGCATTTATATTGAAATGATATAGATCTGTGCCAAGGGAATTCTGGAATATATTTAAAACTAGCAAAAAGCATACTTGTGGAATTAAGAAAAATAGAACATTACCTTAAATAGCACTATGATGTTCCTAAAGTTACGCTGTTGGACTACCTGTATAAGTGAGGAATTATCTGGTATTCTTTGTGTTTTAGATGGTTATTTCAATTCCCCTAATTCAATTTAAATACATTATTAATAAAAGTATTTCTTTAATGATTAAACAATCATATGAAAGTCAAATTAAGGGTTCTGAGTAAAGAGAATAAATAATATAATCTGAACAGAGAAATTTAACAAGGAATGAGAGAAATTATGATAGGCGCACCAAATGATTGAACTGAAATGTTGCATCTCTTGAGGGAGATGACTCTAATTTTAGAGGTAATTATTGCTTGTCAGTCTGGATTTTCATATTTATCTTTGTTCAGGTAACTAATCCTTATTTAGTTTTAGAACAGGATTCCATATAATTTTATCAGTGGGTGAAACTGTTATACAGAAAAAGATTTTATGTCTGCTTTAGTTTGACCTCATTGATTTATGTTTTAACCAGGCTGCCCCCAATAACTTGTAACTCCTTATCCATTGCTGTTCACAATGCCTAGGCTTAGCCCGACCCTCTCGAATTAGCCCAAGTGGCTGACTGTAATATGTTTAATGCAGTCACCTTAGGGGCGGGGAGTGGGCTCAGTTAATCCGCTTTTATGCTCCACCTACGGGCCTGCTGAGCTCTTGCCACTTGGTGTAATACGTTTTGTCTCAGAGCTCATCAAGGTAGACCAGGTGGGAGGGAGAGAGGGCCAGGTGAACATTGTCTTGTACTCATCATCATCTTCTGTTGGTTCTTGGAGTCATCTCTACAACTACCTCTGCCATCAGACTGCTGATCCCATCTACTGATCTCGTCACATTTGTAGTTAAGCTGCACACAAAGCTGATAATACTGAAAAGACAATAGAGTGTACCATTGTGAGGTTAATGCATACTTCCAGGAATCCTTTTTTGCTCTCAACCCCTACCCCTCACAAATACCCCTTATCAGTGGCTTCCTTTTTGCTTGAATATAAATAACAATCAGACAATGAGAAGTCCCCTGGTGTTATTTTAATGGAGTGATCACTTTTCCTCTACCCTTTACAACTCCCTCCTACACTTTGATTCTCTCCTCTGTCCATCTCTCATACTAACCTCTTCATACCCCTCCTCTGTGCCTTCTTATTTCCCCATCTCCTCTTCCTCAGGTCTCCTGGCCCGACCTTGCTGTGTAGCACAGTGCAGGTGCTGCCAGTGCGTCTCACATGGAGCTAATCAGCTTGCAGGACTGTGAGAGCATCTCGGCAGAGTTGCTCTATTTAGCCATCTAATCTGATTAGCCCAACTGAGAGGGAGAGAGAGCATACACCCCTGTATGCATGCAGCTGTGCTCTCTCATATGCAGCCTGGCATGCTTGGTTGACCATCCTGTTGGTGTAATCTTTAGTCCATACCTACTCTCTTTCTCTGTCTTGCCAAAATCTTCTCCGCAAGTTTACCAGCATTCTCACTCAAAAAAATGACCTTTAGCCCTTAGTCTCAACCCTTGACCCTCTTCCCTTTCACACAGGCTGGTAACTCTGTCGTCTCTCCTTTGATCATAGTCAAGTAGCTAATCAATCAAGATCATCTCAAGTTTTATCTTTTGCATTGTTTTATTTGCACCAAGATGTTCCAGGGCATTGAACAGTTTAAAACTCAAATAGAGGACTCTCTGCCTCATTCCCTTCCACCTGTAAAATCTTACCTAACTTGCAGAGCAATCTGTGAATCTCTCTTTCCGTCCCTCCACATCACTCAGTGCCCTGATCTCCTTTATTGTTTCTCCACTCCAATATCCCTGACCTAGGCAGTGCAGCAGTTCAAAAGGTCAACCTTACCCCTCTTTTAACTTCAACCTTACCCCTCTTTTTAAGATTCTTACAGGTGCAAAATCTTCTTAGTATTCTAACTATAACTACATTTTTACCGCCTTAACGGTATTTTCACAAGTGTTATGTTCACTGTGTTGTATAGAGTGTGTGTACAAAAAGACAGTTACGGTTTTGGATTCTCTAGTAGATACCAAACACCTTGACATGTCACTCAACAAACTATAAACTGTCTGATACATTACAGAAGTTCTATATGTATGACATTTTTGTGACCAGTCAGCGTAGAGGTTTATATGACGTATCTAACCAGGTGAGTTAGATGCTGTCACAGTTTGTTTGACATGGGGGCAGATTGCTTGGAATTTATAGATTGTATACAGTGAATTATGTAAGCATAGACTAGACTCAGTAAAGTGAGTAATGACATATTTTCCAAGGCACTTAATTTTTTGCTGGCAAGTATGGAGACTGAATGCAGTCTTTGGAAATAAAACTGAACAGATGCCATTTAACACTCAAAGTTTACAAAGCTTAGTGTTATTAGCCACTGAGTGTTATAAGTTTGGTGTTTATCCTTTTGTTATGATGAAATGAATATCATATTTTCTGAAATATTATACACTATGAAACTATGTTTGAAGGTATGTAGCCAAACCATTTAAGTTAGTCCGGTACCACTGACTATAGTGTGTTTGCATATGCCTGTTTTTACTGATATCATCCTAACTTGTTAGAAAAATTCCTACAAATTACTTTATCTACAAGCTAATTGTTTTTCACCAACATTATGAAAGAAATTCCTTTCATGTGATTGTAAATTTCTAGTGATAACATATTAATCTGGAAATTCTTTGGAGTATACATGTTTTTTTTTTTTAATTTAAACTATCTGACACTGCTCCAGTGTGTACAGCAGGACTGGGGAGGGCTGTTGCCTTTACTCACGGTGTCCCTGTCTCTGTTCTTCAGCAATTTGAGAAGCAGATCCAGATGCTGCAGAGCAAGGCACTGCAGCTACAGCAGCAGTTGGCCCTCGCTGTGTCAGCTGACAGAAAGAAGGACATCATGATTGAGCAGCTGGACAAGGTAGATGAAGAGCACAGTCTTCTCACTGCTTACATACATAACTTCTCCCCACCCACACTTTGTCTTGCCTTTCTCTCTCCCAGTCTCCCTCAATTTGTGTTGCCAAACCAAATGTATTTGAGAGCAGTGAACAGAGCAGTATGATATTTTAAATTCTGGCATTAATTCTTGCATCATTTTCCACAGACTCTGGCTAAGGTGGTGGAGGGCTGGAAACGTCATGAGGAGGAGAAGAGTGTAGGAGTGAGGCGGCTGCAGGAGGAGAAGGAGGCAGCGGAAGCAGCCCAGGCCAAACAGCAAGAGGTGAAGAAATTCACTGTGTCCTCTAATACATGCTCAGATCCACCACAGTCCTGCCCAGTGGTGTGATGTGCTGTGATCATGTGTTTGTCAGGTACTGGTGCATTTCGAGCAATCCCTCTCTCAGGCAGCTGAGACTTTGGACAGAGAGCAGAAACACACAGAGGAGCTGCGCAGTACTAACCAACAGCTGGTGAGTCACTGACAAATACAGAGATACACTTACAGAAATACACAGACAAGCATAAAGTATTGCACATACAGACTCACACTCATTCACACACATAAGTAGATACGCACACACTCTATCACACTTTTAAATGCACACTCCATCCTTTATGGCCTTCATTACTTCTGCACATACACTTGTAGTCTTTTTCTTCTTTGTGTATTTTGTATAGTTACAATGTGTTTTCTTGTTTATTATTACTGTTATAATAGTAATAAAGTCTTGGTGACTGTTGTGTGTATGCTTGCAGGAGAAGCGGCTATCTGAGCTGTGTGAGCAGCTGCAGGAGCAGAGTCGGTTGCAGGAGCAGGTGCAGGGTGAGGCTGAGCAACTCCGCTTTCAGGCCCAGGAGTCCCAGGCCACCCTCGCCCAGCACAGGGAGGCCTGGGCCAGCACAGAGCGGCAGCTGCAGGAGCGTTTGGCACTGCAGGGGGCCGAGCTCGACAGTGAGAAGGTGAGAATGGGCACAACGTGCAGTACAGGAGGCGCTACATGGGCCAAATCACTCAGATTCATTTTAAAGTATTTAAAAGTATTTGAGATTGTCAGCATTTCTTATTATACAAGAATAATACTACTGACACCCAAGCATTTCTGGCAATTATGCAAACATCTTAAACGTGACATAAGTCTGTATGTGCCCCAGGGGAACAGGGTTAGGCAGGCCCAGCAGCTGCAGGAGATCCAGCAGGAGCTGCAGGTGCTCCAGGGGAGGCTGCAGCAGTTGGAGGGGGAGCTGGAGGAGGCACGCCGGGAGAGGGATGGGGTTCGCATGGACAGAGCCTTGGACCAGGTAGCTTATTGAACACAGCAAGACACATACATGCAAATCTAGGCAACCTGTAGGGCAGAGGTAAACCAATGAATTCCCCTGTAAAAGAGCAGAAGAACTCATTTTGTCTTTGTGCATGCTAATATGTAATTTACAGGCTCGTTTTGAGTCCCAGCGCTCTCAGTTGGAGGTGGAGTACAAGCTGTCTGTGGAGCAGCAGGTGACAGAGAGACTAGCTGCCCTGCAAGAGGACAATGCCAAGACCACTGCTTCTCTAAGAGAGCAGCACCGGTACAGTAACCAGCATGCAGTGACACACACATGTCATTGGCAGCCACACCCACAAACTATATGTTATTGTTCAAACATTTTCACCTCCTCATGATTTCTGACCTGACATTGTTACTAGTTGTGCATTTATTCTCGATTGAGAGTCTCTTTCCTTTGCTGTATTCCAGGAAGCAGCTGTTGGATCTGAGTGCCCATCATGAGAAAGAGCTGTCTGAGCAGCTGGCACAGTTCAAGACTGAGCTGCAGGAGCGCGATGAACATCTGCGCAAAGTCACTGAAGAATATCAGAAAAAGTAAGTGAATCACAACTCTGACCCCTGCATACTGCCTCACTATGACTTGCTCAGCACTTCAGTGTTCATCTTCCCATAATTTCAAATGATCTTATTAACAAACTAAAAATATTAGTGGGAGATTGTATCTTGCAAAGAATAAATTGGATATAACTTTTTCTTTGAATAAGGTGCCTTAAAAGTCTTAATTTTTTATTTTGATTGTTTGGAATATGTCTTGGAAGAAGAGATGTGAAAACACTGCACTTATGGGCCAGTGTCTTAGTTGAGACACAGCCTTTCTGGCAATGTGTCTTACTGTGTTCCTGCCTGAATGTGTGCCTTTGAGTTTGCGGGTGCATCCCTAGTCTTGTGTGTGTCCCCCCATCTGGCAGAGTCTCTGTGAAGCAGGAGGAGGTGTTGTGTCTGGAGGCCAGCCGGAGGAAGCTGGAGGCCCAAAGGACAGAGCTGGTGACCCGACTGCAGGGCCTGATGCGTTCCCATTGGGCCGAGGCTCTGAGCCTGCTCACCACCCAAGGCCAGGTCAGAAAGCAGCAGGCAGCAGAGTGTGCATGAGTCGTACATGATTACTCACATTAATAAGCGACAGGGAAAGAAGGGAAAGTGCACAGTCATTCTGTGATTCTGTTTAGATGGAAGTAGCAAACTACTGTTGGCCGCCTTTAGACTACCTCATTGTAACCTGTGCACCTCTTCACAGATGGACAATTCCACCTCTCCCTCCTCCCTGTGCGAAAGGGCCTTGTCCCAGTCGCCCGCAGGCAGGGACAATGGCAGGAGCACCTGGGAGCTGCAGATGAGGGCAAATGGGGGCTCATCTGACACTAGCCCAGAATCCACCCACAGAGCAGGTACTGAACACAAAGCTGAGTGACCTTGCTCCTCCTTAGGCATGGACATGCAGCCCTGTCATTTCCACCAATTCACATGCTGAATCTGAACAATGTATTCATTGTGTAATTGCCTTGTATTTATGTAGGGGAAGCTATTGTTTCCATTAACTATTGTTATAATTGAGTATACCATCTTAAAACTAATATAAAAAAACAAGTATTTAATAGTAGTGTCATACAGATACAAGCATTTTTGGAATTAAATTTTTGTGATCCTATCCTTTTCTTTGATTTTTGCTTCACTGCTTAAGCACCTTTTACCACCAGTTATGACAGGAAATATTTATTGAATAATATTAAATACAATTAAAAACTCACAACCCATAAGAAGCTGGAGGATAGTATCATTGGAATGGAAAGTACTGAATGTCTCTGACAGGGATAAAAATGTGTTCCTGGCTCTCCCTGCCTTGCTTGCAGACGTCCCCCAGGCGGTTGCCCTGCAGCTCTCCAGGGAGCGGGGGGTGAGAGGGGATGCCTTGGCCCATGATGACAGCCCCCACATTCCCCCCGAGCAAGACCTCAGCGCCATGCTTAATCACAGCCACACCTTTAGCCCCCTGGAACCCCTGCTAGATGACACAGCCGTCACAGGTCAGGGGTCACAGAATGTGTTCAATCACTGCTCTTAGCTTTAGAATATACTTGACCTGAAAATGGACAAACCCTGCTGTTTAAGTAGGTAATACTTGTTAACACTGTAAGTTGCCTATATTAAGATGTCTGCCAAGCAAATTACCGACCATTTCAGGAAACCTACCACATATAAGAGGACCTCATCAATGAGACTACGTTATGGTCATTTAGTCTCTTTAGTCTATTTAATTAGTTTAGAAAATAAAAAAATATTTTGCTTTTATTATGGCCACTAATGTTTTTATTCATTTATTTTGAGATACAGCTCATTGTATTCATTTTAATTAAGTAGCACACCTTCCTGGCCTCTCACTTGGCATAGAACTACCTGCTTGCTTCACCAAGAAAATCACATTATATCTACAAGTAAGATGTGGTATGCATTGAGTTTGATGTAATCCAGTGTAAAATGTATTCTCTAGCTCTCCGCTCTTTGATATTGCGCGCTGTGATTTGTCGGTGAGAGAAGCACTCTTTGCTTGCTAACCTCTTTTGGTTTTTTATTTCATAAAACCTTGATAATCCAATCGGCTTCCCTGCCTTCTGGTAGCAGGTCAGCTTCAAAGAAGAATCAGTCCCTCAAATGGATTATCCTGCGGCCAATACTTAGCCACCTGCTCGTCACCAGTACTCATCCACAGATTCATAGAACCAGTGCAGTGATCAATTAGATTTGTCCCCCTTTTCTAATTATGCTGCAAGGCCTGTCCTCAGTGCAGTGACCCTTTTACCACAGTAATTACAGTGGTCCTCTCAGGTGGTGCTGCCTGCTATGTTCATTAGCTCTGTCTCTCACCCATTCCATTCCCCCACTGTTTTCAGATCTAGAGCACACTTTACTAAGCAACCTCTTTTTAAAAGATAAAGGTTTTGCCCTCATTTAAAGTATGAGGTGTAAGTAGCACTTTTGGCTTCTTTTGTACAATGTCAATCTCAAAGTGGACACTGAGAAAAGCAGAGGCTTTTGAGTGCCTTTTTAGTACCCCAGCTCCAAAACTCCAACTGTTCTAAAATCTACATTTAATTTTTTTTTTTTATACATAGTCTTCATAATATCCTTTCTGTTCAGTGTTAATTCTCTTTATTCAAGCACACTTTATTTAGCCACTCATGCAGTTATGTATGCCTAAGTGACAAATACATGTTACCTGGGAATGAGGGAGATAAAATTAATTGTCATCCAGAGCCTATTGGTAGCTGTGACTTTGCATGTTCTGTACTCTAATTGGCTTACTCAAGACCTTAGCTGTAACCAGCTATATATATCCACTTCTAAATGCCCATGCTGTCGTTCTCTATATATAACTTGATTGATGGCTCCATGTCTGATTAGCCCTCTGCCAGCAGGTGTGTGCAGGGGGAGGTACCTGCAACATGGCACCTGTAGTTTGACATCTCCAGTTTGTTGTCCTGAAGAGTTGATTTTCTATAACACAGAAATGAATAAGCTGTTTCGTATTGATGATTATATATATATTTTTTTTATTGGTTTTTGAAATATCAAACATTTCCTACAGTTGACTTTCCCTGCTGGCCTTTGCACCCCCCATACGCTCCCTTGGAAAAGAAAAATACAGCAAATAAATCCATTAATTCAAAGAAGATGACTAAAAAGGACTTGCCTTAAATTTAGCTATGAGTCATTTGTGCTATTGGAGGTAGTAAGTACATGCTAGTTTTTGTCAGTGTTGCAGAACTACTCAAAGGAAACAAAATGGGAAAAAGTGTGTTAAGCACCTGTGTAAATATTACATTGCATTTAAGTGTCTTTTGTTTAATTTACATTGAAACACTGAATTGAAGTCCCCCACAAGCAGTATTGGGGGATATGAGTGAGATTGATGAGTGAGTCTGTATTGAAAGATGGTGTTTTTGTGTTTGTTTCTTTTCTCAGTGGTAGGCAGCTGCGAGATGGAGGAGCTGTCTGCAGAACCCCTGACCAGGGCAGAAGACAAGGGGTACTGTGTGGAGAGGGGGAGCCAGCGGAGGCGTCATAGTAGAGAGAGAGGCTACAGCTCAGAGAGGGGTTACAGCTCAGAGAGAGAGGGGAGCATAGGGTATGGTGTCTGTAGAGGAACTGGAGGGCACAGCGGATACTCTTCCTCTGCTGAAAGAGAAGCGAACATGGGGTACTGCACAAGGGGGGTTAGCGAGAGGGGAGGCAGAGTGGGGGACCGTGGATACAGCACCATCCAGGACAGAGAGGGGGACTACATGAGCTACAGCACAAACAGGGGAGTCTCCCAGACTCTGACCAGGAATACTGTACAGAGGGGAGAAGAGCTGGGGTACAACGTGGGCAGAGAGAGGAGTTTTCCAGCTGGTAACGAGTACAAGCTGGGCAGAGACAGGCTGGGGGCTAGTGGGCACTCATGGGTGGTGCAGGAGCCGGAGGCTGGCAGATCAACGGGAGCACAGGGTCTAAACATGTCCGGCACAGCATCAGTCGGAGACACCAGCTACAGCAGCACCATAGTGAATCAGGCTAAAACAAGCTTCAGGCAAGGGACAGAGGGACGTGGGCCAGGAGTCAGTAATTCCACCACACAAAACCTTGGCCGGCCTGGAAACGTCCAGGGTGACTTAGGGACCATCTGTGGGCCCCTGGGCCCCACCACTCAAGCAGAGAGTCATGGGACCCAGGACCATGACAGACAGAGTGAACTACAGTACTTCATTACAAAGGTGTGCCAGTGTTTGTGTTTCATCTAACTAGCCATTTATATTATTGATCAGGTTAGAAACCTGTGCTTTTTTCCATAATCATCTGCTTCAATCTGAAGTCCATTGCCTTTCTCTGTCAGTACACCCATGTCTTATTCTCATATTGAAATTTAAATGATAAGCTATTGGCATATTCTGTGTAAAACTTTGTATAAATATAATCTGAATAATGGATTCAAATAATAGCCCTATGATTTGCAGTTATAACCTCCCCTGCATTTAGATGATCATGCAGAAAAATCTGATAGCATAACATGCAGTCATCACCACATCAGGTAAACATTGTGAAGCTGCATTGTGAAGTGCCTGTCCCCTCTTAGTTACTGGACCGTTCCCCTGGTGATCCTCTGGAGTCCCCACCGCAGGCTACAGTTGGTCAGGACTCCACAAGCCCAAGGATAGGTGAGTCCTTTGGTGTAGGTCAGTTGACCTCAGGAACCTCCAAATGATGCCATCTGTTCTGAGTTATAAAGTTATAAAGTGTGCACACTCAAACATGCAACACATAAGGAAAGCTCAAGCGTGTCACTGTCCAGAAGAGTCTACAAACATTCAACAGAGTATGGTCATCTGGTAGAAGTGTAATGTGTGTATACTCATCTATATATAGTTATTTTTTTGTGTTTTTCTGCCATGCACATTAGTGTGTCTATTTTATAACCCTGCCTAGGTACCATAAGGCTGGGCACTACAGGTGAATTGTTAGCTCTCTTATTTTTCTGTCATATAAATATGTAGGCTATATAATATTTTGACTGTTTTTTTTTATTTCATTAAAATCTTTTCTTTTTGTTTTTCCCCTCCTATGCTCAAAACAACCCCTCTGACTATAGGCCTCAGTACTTCCAGGGACAATGAGCAGCCCAAAGCCCCAGCAGTTACCAAGACCAAGCTCCGCCCCACAGGACCCACCCAGATCCTCCCTGCTGGGGAGCCAGACCCCCGGCCCCTCCTGACTCAGGCAGTCTCAGGTGAGGCAGTCACATTTCAGCACAAAACGTCCTTCAGCTCTTACCATAATGGCATAACTGTGTCATTACAATAGTGACTACAATAATACATTTAAATCTGTAGGGTGTAATTCATTTTCAATGCTTTCAACAAGCACAATATCATTAAAAAACACATTGGTAACTATATAGGTTTATAGATCATGTATTGATGCTACAACATGTAACATCAGCATGTCACGATGCAACATTAATATGGTTATGAGTCGAGGTTCAACAAGATCACATTTAAGTTGAGCTGTTAGCCCGAACGTCACAGGCAATGCTTGAGTGCAACTTAATTATTTGTTAGAAATTCAGTCAGATTCATTTTTAACTAAATTGGTTTCATTGTCTAATATTTGTAACGTACTCCTCAAACAGATGTCAAAATAGCCATCATTCATATATCACAACGGCTTTTTTCTTTCACTGTAGGAACATGATGGTGTGTTATGATGATGCATTAAATAATAAAGTACGTCATGATTGCTGCTATCTCTCCTGTGCAATGTAGTGTGTGTTTAATTTGTGTGCTTCCAGTCTGTTGGCTGGCTTGGGTGTGTTTTACTGTCAGTGTTCTCCCCTTTGTGTGCATAGCCCTTCCCCGGGAAATGCTGGGCCAGCTCTCACATCTCCTGTCTCAGTGCCAGTCACAGCCGGACAAGGAGGCACCATCACTGGAGGAGCTTCTTGCCTGCGTGCTCACTGGCCAAGCAGACAGGTCAGCTGCTTCAAACTGAAATACCTATGTCTTCCACCTGGATGACAGGCAAAGTACTTTTATTGGACCGGGCTTCAAGTACAACATAAAAGCATGGCTTTAAAAAGAACACTTTGCTTTTGTCTTTGAGGAAATCACACTGAACTGAACTAGACATGGTGTTGCTATTAACTTGAAGTTAAGAGCAGTGAATATTTTAAAAATGATTCGTGGAAGAGGGTTCTTGACATACTAACCATAGTGAGAGTAAAGCCCATACAGGGCTGGTTACTTAAAGCTTCTCATATTCAGTCATAAAATTTGCCTGAGTTAATTTTAAGGGTCTCTTTTAAATCAGAGGTTTTTATTGTGGCTTATGTTCCTAGGTTAATGACAATATTAGACAATCTGAACAGTTTTCCAACACTATACAAACAAAACTCAAAAGTGGGTAAAGGGCCAATAAAATTTAGCAAGATTTGTTTCTTGATTGATTGACAAATAAACTTCATGTATACCTGTACTGACTGCAAGCTGTACTGTCACTGTGTATAAGGTCTTTTCAGGTAGCAGGGGATGGGCAAGGAGATGTCCACAGAAACCTTGACCAGAAGCTAAACCAGGCCAGGAAAAAAGAGGTAAGAAGAACCAGAGACACTGCACCACACTCACACTGTCCTTTTCCCTGCCAGCACAAACCCCAAGGTTATCTTTTAAAATCTAAAAGTCAATTTGCACTTAAAATTGAAAATTGAGTGCTACAGTGTAGTGTCCTCATTTTGTGACATGATTATACCCAAATGACTCTAGTGTTGTCTCTCTGTGTCTGTTGCGCTGTAGACGGCTGTGCAAGCCCCACAGCGACGCAGCCAGCCACCCCGGCCTGTGGCCTGCGAGAGGACTCAGAGCCAGGCTCCGAGGGGCAGAAGGGTGGGCCCCCAGACCCAGCGTGGAGTGTGGAAATGAACTTGGGGCCAAGCTTCTTTTTATCCTCATTCATGTGTACCTGTATTTCTCCGTCCTCCAGCCCTGCTCATAGCCAGCTAGTCACAGCCAGTAAATGCCCGTTGAATTTGTGCGAGCTGGTTGTGATGGTTCACTGAGCGTTTGGTCCAAACAGACTGTTCATCATTCTTGATTTCACATATGGAGTTTGTGCCTATGAACCATGTCTCCATAGGATCACTCGTAATAATGACAATCTTTGTGTGCTTTGCTACTCATACAGAGTGACAGTGTTTGCCTTTCGTCATGAAGATTTTGGATTTAATACAACCTGTCTTGTATGACAGTATTAACAATGGAGACCATTTTCTATGCTTGTACATTTTTTTATACAGTTTTCTACAGTTTGTATGCAATTGAAGGAACTCATTTTTTATTTATTTATGTAGTATTTGTATGAGAATTGCCAAATCTGTTTATTAAAAGACATTTAGTTTTGCTACACTTACGATTATCTGTCATGTGTCCTGTGTTTTATGAGTGAAATTGTGTATGAATCATAGCTATACATTTAGAGGACATCACAGCAAAACCTAATAATGGCCAGGAATGGTGAATACAATAAGGATACATTCCTGAGCACTGTATGATGAAGGGGATGGTGGTAGTATAGGAGATTTCTGTGCAAAGCAGTTACAGTGAGCTGGCTTTAGTTATCCCCTCCTTAAGCAATAATAACACCCTCCTCTGTGTCAAGCTACAGTTTCACCTGCTGTTTCTAAGCCACTTTCCTGTCCTTCTCTCCCCCCTCTGATCACAAGTTCAAGAAATCCAGCTCTAAGTTGACAGTGGTAATGCTTTGAATAGCAGTGCTTAATTTTGTTTTTCAAATTTTAACATTTTTAAAAACTGTCTTTGCAGTAAAGTGCTTAAAGATCTCATAAATGGATCAAAGTATTTTCTTTTCTTTGTTATTCCTCAGCACTGACTGCAAGAAAGTGGTTTTGGGACCCAGTAGCTGTTACTTCAAGTGGCTATAGTCAAGATAGGTTATCAGTGCCCAAGACTGAATTAATTGAATTGCAGCAGGGGAAGCACTGGGATCCTGCAGCAGCACAAAATTGAATATGCATACTGACACTGTGGAATCACACAACCATACAGACACATGCGCACTGATCCCCCATACTGTTCTCATGGATTAAAGACTAAAGACATTACACGCCCTTCCCTGCCCTCCCCGTCTCTCTTTCTCTCTCCTTTTCTTTCTGTGGTTGTAGGGAGGTGAGAGCCTTAGTGGTAGTGACCCTTTTCCCAGTATTTACTCTTGGATTTGGGGCAGGTCCCAGTCCAAAAACGGGTAAAAACCAACAGGACCATCAAGGAGATCAATACCAACATTTACACTGGATCTCAGAAATTTAGTCTGGAGTTTGCAGCTGTGGAAAAAAATGCCAAAGTCTTAACCAGCTCCTTGATCCTTTGAAACATTTGTTTTCTGTATTTTTGCTTTGTAAGTGAACCACTGGATTTTTCTGATTTAAAGAAGGACCAAGAAACATTGATTAATTCAGCAACATTTATTCCAGTTTACATAAGAAAATTAAATTTTGGGGTGTATTTTTGTCATCTATTTCTCTATCCTATCTCATCTGGAATACAAGTTTCTGCTGTTAGTACTTTTCTGACATCTGAGTCTGGGAATTGTGGAGCTGCCACTGTCCCCCAAGACCGAAGCTGGCAATCACCAGGATCAGTGCTGTCATGACAGGAGGACAGCACTATGCATCTTACATAGGTTCACTATACCAGGTAAGTGTGTTGTTACAATTTTTACAATGATAGTCAGTATTGGTTATTCTATATGGTATTTCCCTCACTCTATTTCTTCATTGCAATTGTAAAGCTCTCCTATGTGTTTATGTTGTAACATCTGTACCTAACAACAGATATGTAGTGGAAGAACCGAGTATTCAGATTTTTTTCATCTTAATGCATGAAAGTCAGCCAAAGGAGTTTGAAGGAGTCACACATCCTGCAGATTTAGAGTATAGTTCTCTGAAAGACAAGGCTTGAAAATATGCTATATGATGATTGCTCTATGGTTTTACAAAGCATAGTACTTTCAACAGATATTTTATTCTTTGATGCCATTTTACTTTGTATTATTATTATAACTATTATTAAAGTACACTTAAATGCATACAAAAATAGGGATCACAGCAGCACCATAAATATATTTATAATGGAACTTTATGCTAAGTATCAATATGTGTATGAAAACAGTTCTGTGCTGCACTGGGTAAATAGCCAGGAGTTGTCAAGCTTTCAGTCTGAAGCTGTGACTGGAGTATCTGCCTTAAGGGGAAATGTATCCCACAACTATATTGTAGTTGCCTCTTTGGTTTTGGACCTAACTCTGTCCTGTCTGGTCTTGTCCTCTTGAGTTTAGTCTTGTGCTGCTTCTCACACCATTCCCTATAACAGGGGATATGCTTTTTTTAATCGTGCAAAGGTACTAACAATATTTACTGTGGGGAGATGGAATATCTGCTTCACAGATTCAGATTTAACAGCTAAAATAAACATGTGCTCTACTATGCTGTGTCTCATGTGCCTTAGGGCATTGTGTCGTTTCTGGTATTACGCAAAATAGAGCAGTGTCATCTTTTAAGCGCAGCTGAAATATGTTTGCAGTCATATAAGCCTACCCAGTGTTTGATAATAAGCCAAAGATAAACTGCTCTAATGCAC
Source organism: Albula goreensis (assembly GCA_022829145.1). NCBI lineage: Eukaryota > Metazoa > Chordata > Actinopteri > Albuliformes > Albulidae > Albula > Albula goreensis. The sequence continues at coordinate 28,971,390 of CM040746.1, read as the reverse complement.
AGTGGGTAGTGACCTTTCTGCTACTATGTAACATGAGTTTTGCGTTATGTAACAAGATTTTATATCCCTTATTAGACATTTTGTGTTTACTTCCTATAATTTTGTATAGTCTGTCCATGGTAAGACAGACTTGTATATTTGTTTATGCCTCTGTAGATAGTTATTTTGAGATATTTAGTACCCGTCTCCGATGACTAAAGAGATTACACCCACAATTATGAGAAAAGAGGAATTCAGGGACTTTGCAAAGATTTAGTGTAGCCAGTTTAGTGTGGCTTCTTTGGAGTTGAAGCGAAACCAGGATATTTTAAGAGGCAGCAGCCTAATCTGATTGATCAGGTGTGACACATGGGTCTCCAGGTTCACATCTTTCCTGGGAGTAGGAGGGGACACACTGTACCTCTGCCGCTTGTTTGATCAGCTGTGATCGTGTGTGGCCATGTATGTGTGTTAATTCAATCAACTCAAATATTCCACCTTGTAATTTGTACCTAGTGTACTCACCATATATGTCTAATGAGGATATGTGCAGTATTGGATCTTATCTTCATGTGTGGGTTCCCTCTTTGAGCATTTAAAAAAAAACACAGCCCATTACTTTATACTGTAGGATAACATCACCAGCACATAAATGTAATTTGTTATGATTGTAGCTGTAGTTTTTGTGAAGCTATGTTGCGCATGAAAAATGCCAGGAACATTGTACAATTTGAGCATAATTATTCATGAAGTTGTGAAATGTAAGCATAGGTGAATTTGTGGAGGATGGGGTATAATCTTCGTGGTCATACAATGTACATTAAAATATACTTAGTTATATACATATAATGTGTGTGTGGTTGCAGGACAGGTGTGGTTATAGCATGACTCTCACGCACAAGCCAATTTAACAGATCTGTGGTGAGTGAAAATCCAGAGAAAGCCATTGCGGGGCCTTGGGAGACTTGATCTGACAAGCCCAATGCTTTACGCTTTAATCCAGACTCAGCAGGAGCCAGAGATTTACAGGGGAATCGCTAACATGTGTGGAACACAACAGGACAGGGACATTTATGAATGTGTTTTATACCATTACATCTTGATGTCTGTATTCCAGTACAAATATGGATTAAAAGTACTCCATGAACTATGCAATGCTGTAACAGAGATATTGCCATCTAAAGACCACAAACTGTAGAGTGGATTTAGTCCAGGTCATTCTGTGACCTGATGTAGTTGCATGACATTGCTGCTCTCTAATATCCTCTAGCTCATTCCATGTCCTTTTACGGTTCCCTGAGGACACCTTACACAAAGTGGCTATGCCCAGCAGCTCCATATGAGCTTGTTACTTAATAGCAAGCAAATTAGAATGTGTCCCACTGTGTTTTTTGAAATTGTTTTGATTTGGTTTAGTACTCATGACATGGAAAACTAAAGACAATTGGAGTACTGGAGTGCAAAAGTGTACAGTTTTTCTGTTCAAAGTTTAGATGAGCAGATGTCAACATTTGGTCTGCTTTCTGACAGATAATTATTTCGTTAACCTGACGAGGGGTATTGTAGTAGGTTGACTAATGTTTGCCCAATGGTTTTGTAGTGTTAGATTATAATGCACATGTCTGTCAAAGTCAGGTTCAGCTCTGACACCTGCCCAATTCTTTGACACTGTCTGTGGCCCAGTATGTGAGAAAATTAGACGGTTCATTGGGACTAATTCAGGACTACAAGGTATAATCCCAATGAAATCAAGATGTAGTTGAGGATATGTGAATTGTATTCACTCCCTATTGTAACATACATCCTGCTAATCATCTCTTTATTGTAATTATGGAAGCCCTTTACTGCAGACCTGGTCAATCCTATTCCTGCAAGGATGCAGCTCTGGAGGTCACATTAGCTGTTAATCACATGACCTGATTAAACCAATGGCTACCCGAATGGTACCAATTTAACTACTCCTCTTGTGTCTGAGAATGATAGGGGACTAAAGAGAAACAATCCCTGCAGGACCAGTGCCAGCCAGATTTTGGGACTGAGTGTCCAGAGCAGACAACTCAAGCTAATTTGTAAAAAGATATGCCCACACTGATGATGTTAATATTTCAGTTTGGGAAAGGTGAGTGTGAGGTCATGCAGTCTTGTGTTTTGAGTAAGAGGTTTGTGCTTGATTTTCAGCATAATCACCCAGCCTCACTCATGTATTGGTACCCACATCCAGCTATAAGCAAAGAATTCAGACTTGTAATTCAGACATGAACACTGAAACACAGTATACAATCATGCTGGATAGCAAGAGAAGGGGGGTTGTCAAACTTTCATAAATCTGACCAAAGTCCAAACTGCTATGACCCTGGCACGGTGATCACTGTACCAGTGAGCGCTGTTCCAAATTGTAGGCTAATATGCTAATTCCAGTTTTTTTATACCTATAAGACACTGAAGAAAACTTGAGAAGTAAATTAGTTTTGGTTATAGGACAGTAATGATTCTATGAGCAGTAATGAGGTGTGTAATTAAGGAGAGTGCATAAGCCTAGGATAAAACACAGTGGTGGGTGAATGGCACAGGATGGTATTGTGCATTATTATGATGATTGTGCTCTGTGGCATTGTTGTGTTGCCAGACATTAAAATTGCTTGGTGGCCCATATGATGCATGGAAAACCTTAATACTCAACTGATTATCTTCAGACCTGCTAAAGATCTGCCCACATCCATTTGGACCTTTGTTAGTGCTGAGATTTATTGGATATTTGCTTTCAAGTCATGGATCACAAATTAATGGCGGTTTTGCATGAACTAGAAAAGGGTGATTATTATCCATAGTGAAAATAACAGATGATTTTGAAATATGTTTTAAAATGGATTTTATCTGCTTGTCAGTCAATGGTACATGTAAATCTTTGCCAAGGCACGTTCTGGTAAATTAACTTCTGCCTACCAGGTTGTTTTAATTTGTCCTTTAATGCCTGATACGATTAAAGAAGAGTAATGGTGAGACAGGATGACTGAGAATTCTGGGAAGTCACTGTCATCACCTGGTATAACATTCAAATCTCTACTCTCTCTCTCTGGGCGTTTTGCCCTTTGAATGGGTGATACTTGAAAATGACTCTATGTGCCATTGGCAGCAAGGATGGGATACCAGCCAAATCATTTTGAATTAGTCTAGGCTTCTGCGTCAGTGTCTAAGGTACCGGCCTCCATTTAAGGGTAAGTAAGGACATGACTAAACATTTATTATAGCTGAATTCAGCTGCACTGAAACTTCATTTCAGGTGTTTCCTGTGTTGCTAGTGAATGAAAGCTTTGGGGGGGCGTTGTTATTTGAAGTGATTCAAGAGGGATACAAGTTAGAGAGACATGGTTGCCTTTTCATGGAAAGGGTTATGTAGAGACTCTTCCACAGTAGCATGGACTGCTTCAGCCTCAGCTTGTTGGCCAACTTCCAAGCATCAGCGTTTACCAGACAAGACAGAGTGTATAATCGGGAATGCTTTTCAGGCAGCATGACAGTCAGGAGTACTCCGGTTCTGTATGTATATACCTGAGACTGAGCAATACAATAACAAGACCATATGTACATGCTGGTCTAGAAATTTTGTTAGCAGGGCTTCTTAAACAAAAGAGAATAGAACTCATATTAGCCATTGGGCATTCAAAGACTGATCTAATAGGTTGTGTCATCTTGGCTAAACCTTGTCTCCATCATTTCATCACCATTACATTCTTTGACTTATTTTTATTTTAACCAAAGGTTTGTTCTCAGTAGCCCCCCACACACACTCTTTGTTACTTGTTATCTTTAGTACTAATCTAACAAACAGATGGACTGAGAGAGGATTAAAAGACCATTTCTCTTTCTGTCTTTTTCTCTCACCTTCTCCACGAAACTCCTCCCCCATCTTCCATAAGGACATTCAGTATCCAGTCATTACCCTTTGACTGAATGTTATTGCACCTGTATTTATTTAACACTATGTTTCTTGGTAGTTCATTATAAATCAGTTGTAATGCTTTACAACAGCATGTATCTTACCTATCTGTCTTAGTCCTGTGTCATTTCTTTTGGTCTTGCTGCTTCTTTCTTGGTAATGAACTGAGATGTTAATAGGCTTGTGTGGCATTAAAGGCATGGTTGCTTAAGTTATTAGCTCATGGGGTTTGTGTGTGTGTGTGTGTGTGTGTGTGTGTCTGTGTGAGCCATATGCATGACCTTAACTACTGATTTGCAAAATCTGAAATACTTGATTTAATACAACCTTTTTTCTTACTGTGAAGTTGGAGTACAAGGTTGTATGGGTTCTTTCTTCTGTGTCTCTCCTACTAATATTTAGGTCTCTCCCTTTTCTCTCTTTCCCCATCTCAGTAGGGCTAGAGCCCTTTTGTGCCAAGGAGCCAAAGGAGAGCAGGAGAAGGGTACCGCGGCCAAAACAGACGCACAGGTTTGCCCACGTGCACAGACCCTCTTTTCTATACACGAGAGCGACCACCGCTCCACCCCTCCCTAGTATCCCAGCACAGTGGAGCGATGTCAGCCCACTCGGACTCAGGCTGCCTCTACAGCCTCTCACACCACCCCCGGTGGTTGGGGCAGTCCCAGAGAGCCAGGGGCTGGCAGTCTAACACGGCAGACAGAAGGACCGGTGTTCTGTCAGGGGGAGGAGGGTCTACCATGCCCCCGTTGCTGCCCTTCCACGGCTGGCGGACCAGCTGGCTGTGGCTCGCCCTGCTCATGGTGACCTACCTCCCCTGTGAGGCATGGGCTGCCACCTATAAAGTGGCCATCGTAGGGCCTTGGACATGCGACCCACTCTTCTCCAAAGCCCTTCCCGACCTGGCGGCCCGCCTGGCCACCAGTCGCATCAACAAGGATCCCAGAATCAATAAGGGCTACTGGTATGACTACACACTGGTCAATGAGGACTGCCAGACCTCCAGGGCCCTGGCCCGATTCGCTGAGCTCGAGGGCTACGGTTCAGCCTTTCTGGGCCCCACCAACCCAGGATACTGCTCATCAGCTGCTCTATTTGGAAAGAACTGGAACAAGGCCATCCTATCATGGTCCTGTCTAGACCCCAACATGAACGAAGACATGTACCCCACCTTCCTGCGGCCGTTGCCCCTCTCTGCACGTGTGCTCTTCTCTGTGCTGCGCTTCTTCCGCTGGGCACATGTGGCCATCATCACTGCAGAGGGTGACCTGTGGGAGGCCACTGGGCAGGAGCTTGCCTCATCTCTGCGCACCTTGGGCCTGCCTGTCCAAAAAGTGGTCACCATGGAGACAGATGGGGATGGTCCCCACAGTGCCCTGAAGGCTGTTCGAGAAACAGACAAAGTCAGAGGTGGGTGTGTGGAGAGGCACAGGTGCAAGGTCTAACACGTTCATATTCTTCCTATGTATTGCATGCTGTTAATACAGAAACAGTTATTTTTCCACTGCAATAATATCAGCTTCTATAATATTTCTGATAATTCCCACCCTCCTCCAGAGCACAGTTTTTTTAATTGTTGCGAGTGTGTGAGATGTATTAAAAGTTTAACATTCTGTGAGACAGCATGATCAAAATTTCCTGTGTCTGCAAGAATCTCAGACTGTTATGCAACATTGAGCTAAATTAATACACATTACAGGAACAACAAAAACAAGCCAATATATGATAAATCAAATAAGACAGTTATTGATCATCAGGCTGAGAGGCGTAGCTAAAATATAAAAGCACAAAAGTAAACGTTTCTTATTACACAGAGTTCCTAACACTTATCCACAAAGCAGTGTATGTAGCCTGACAATATTCTTTAAAAGGGTGATGACAAACCATAGCCAAAACAAATGTTTTACTCTCACATATTCATGACTAAGAGCAATTATGAGGAGGTGACCTTGAGTTTTGTCTGTAAATATTTGGATTTTAACACATGGTTTGTTGCATTCGCTCTGTACACCATTAAATTAGGCTTGAAATAAAATGGCCATGAAGCTGCTGACTTGAAACTTTAACTGTAGGATATTAACATCCTTATCATATGAACCATGTAGGAATTGAAGCCCTTTTTGACCCATCGACATCACCAGACACTTGGTATCTTCTCTGGTGATGCTCCACCTTTTACTGATGAGCTGTATAGTTTTTCTCCACACTCTGGTACAGTTTGATCTTTGTCTGATCTGTCCATAACATTTCTCAGAGAACAGCAAATGTTCAAGTTCTCTGGTTTTTTAATATACATTTAATGTATTTTTGCAAACTGTAACCTGGCTGTTCAATTCTTATGGCTTACCAGGGGTTTGCATCTTGTGGTGTACTTTCTGAGGTTATTCTAGTGTAGTCTTCACTTGATGGTTTTCTGTGTGATTGTACCCGATCTGTTGAAAAGTTGTGAAGGTGTCTGTCTTCACCATTCAAAGTATTCTTCTTGAATCCGCTACACTGGTGTTCTTTGGTCTTCCAGGTTATTTTCAATTGCTGAGCTCATCACTATATTCTTGCCTTTTAACAGTGTACTCAGGAGTTTATTTTGATGCTCCTAATATTTTCCCTCTGTCTCTGCAGTGGTCATCATGTGCATGCACTCTGTTCTGATTGGTGGAGAAGCCCAGCGCCAGCTGCTGACCACAGCCATGGACATGCGGATGGTAGACCGTGGGTATGTCTTCATCCCTTATGACACCCTGTTGTACTCCCTGCCCTACAAGAACACAGAGTACCCAATCCTGGCCAATGACACCAAGCTGCGGCGGGCCTACGATGCCGTCCTGACCATCACCATGGATTCTGGGGAGCGCAACTTCTATGAAGCCTTCAAGGATGCTCAGAACAAATATGAGATCCGCTCCAGCTCTCCACCTGACCAGGTAAGGGGTCACTTGTGAGAATTAGTCCTTTAGTGAGTAGCTGTATATGGATGGGCAACTCGTGAGTCTGGTTGTCTGGTCAGCTTTGACTTGAGGCCTGAAATAACACCTGAAATTTTCCACAAAACATTTGCATATTTATTTAATATATCACATACTTTGCAAGTATTTAGCAGACCAGTGGTGAGACTGTTGATGATAAACCAGTTTCTTATATGCTGCTCCAACCACAGGTGAACAGTACATTTGTTGTAGACCCAGATAGATAGATAAAATGAATATGAATCAAGATACTTTTGAGGCTGTCGTTCTCATGGATATGAGAGTTGCTGTGATAAAGAACAGTCTTTAGCGTAACATTTTCTGAAGGCAGTAATGGAAGTGTCCTTTTTGTAAACAAAATGAATGGACAACCTTTGTGGGGTCAACCAAGTCATTTATTGGGGGATTATTGAAGCTCCACCCATAATGGAATTCATGAAACTTACTTATGGTGTTATTACTGTTCTCCACCTCCTAATCCGCCTCTCATTCTTCACCTATAGGTGTCACCATTCTTTGGCACCATATATAACTCTTTGTACTACATTGCCATGGCAGTGGAGCAGACTAGGCAGACTACGGGCCGCTGGGTGACTGGGGAGAATCTGGCCAGGAGTGAGGGTGACTTTGAGTTTGAAGGCTTCAACCAGCCTCTGTCAGCCGGCAAGAATGGAGAGGGAATGCAGGGCCAATACGTGGTGCTGGACACAGATGGGCAACGGCCTACTCTGCGTTCCACGCACCTGCTGGAGGCCCCCCACACCTATGGCAGCTTTGGGGGCCTCAAGTACCTGGGCCGCTCCATACACTTCCCTGGCAGCTCTCCTAGCACAGAGTCCAGCTGCTGGTTCAGCCCGTACGTCGCCTGTAGCGGGGGTGAGAGCTTATTTTGGGTGGATGTCTATGTATATTGCAGATTTGTTTTGCTACTTTGGATTCTTTTGCTGTAAGCCTTTATATGAGTAATGTTAAGAAAGGCAGACACACAGGAATCTAGACAGGGTTATTTCAGGAATAGAGAAATTTTATTCTTTTTCTTTGTCTGTCTCTCCCTTCTGTTCAGGTATGGATGGGATCACTCTCTTCTTAATGTTCATTCTAGTCTGTATCCTGGCAGGGGGAGGTGCAGTCTTTGCCATTGTTTTCAGGTAAAGCAGTCATTCAGAAACATAAGCACATCATTTAATTGCTATCCTTGGACGTGAACTCTAAACTGTTCTTACAATGTAAAAACCTATGAATGTAATAGCAGACCTGCACCCCAATGGCTCGCATCTGCATGTGTTTATATATCTTTGTGCCTGTTTGTCTGTCTGTTATTGCATCTGCATGCCTGCATGTTGGTTGGTCCAGGGGGAGGTTGGGACAGGTGATGCCACTATTTGGAGGAGGGGGAGGAGGTACTTCCAAAATAGTGCTGACTCTGGATGACCTGGTCTTCATCAACACGCAAGTTAGCAGGAGGGTCAGTACAAAGCCAGCCTGCTTGAACATTGAGCACTGTTAAATCTTCATATACAGACAACTATGTTTACCTATTTATGTGATGTTATTTATTTGATCTATATTATCTAACACAAAAACACACATGTGCACAAAGGCATGTGTCTCCCTTACATGAATAATTCAAATTTCCAGGTGCCGAAGAAGGTATGACACAAATATTTTGAAGAATGAAACTTGATATATTTGCATTTTATATAAACATTGTATGGTATGCAGTCTTTTTAAAGTCCCTTTTTTAGCAGTGACATGCTGTTGAAATTTAGGCTACCAGTGCTTTCGTATCTCTTACTCTACCAGACCGATGAGCCAATATTAGCTTTGTTATAGGGAAATAGGTGGGTCTTGTTGACATGAACCAGGGCTTTCATGTTTGGTACCTAAGTGTGGCCCTTGCTGTCCTCTGAGCCAACACAGAATGAGGACAGGATGTCCCACATTTTATGACCAGTCTGAATTGTGTGGGGGAAAAGGTGTTTAAAAATGATATGGTGAACAATATGATTAAGGATTAATATACCATGTCCTGTATCTGTTCTTTAGGGGAACACCTTGTCCATAGTTGTGGAATTGACCTTCTTTGGTGGAAATTTAAATGAGCATAGAGGAGAGTCACAGTTCGGGATGAAGGTTAATCTTAGGTGTCCTCCTATATGGTGTCAAATATTATTATTTCCCACATATAGAAACTGAATGAGGAGAGTGTGATGAGGAGCACTCTGGATGTGAAGACTCCTTACCGCTCTGTGTCAGGTCGCAGCTATATCCACACAACTCCCGAAAGCTCCAACATCGCCCTCTATGAGGTACGACATCCCAACAAGCCTCATGTGCAGAGCTACAGCCTACCCAAGACATTTATCCTCCTGTTCTCTCAACACAAGGAATAAAAGCAGCATTGTAGAAAGATTTGCTTTTTGTCAAAGAGGATTGTGTGCTCAGATTATCAGCTGTGGTCACTTTGTGGCTTAGGTCTGTTAGTTTATTACTTGTAATATGTAACTTTATAGTATCATCTAGTGTGGTCTCCAGAGCATGTAACTGGTAACATCTTTTCTCGAAATGTGAAAAAGAGCTTGTTGATTTGTGTTCCTTAAGGTGTGTAATAGGGATTGTACTTCCCAACGTGAGTGACTAACAATGTGTTCCTCAGGGTGACTGGGTCTGGCTGAAGAAGTGTCCGAATGGTGACAAGGTATCCAGTATCAATGAGAACACTAAGGCCATCTTCAACAAGGTAAGGAGTGTATGGAGCTGGCTGATACATGGGGCTATGCTGAAACATTCACAGATTTTCACTTTGTACTGTCCTTAAACAGTAGAAATTTTAAGGCAGCTGACTTAATTATAGTAATGAATTATAATAACAAATTTCCATATGAATGTCAAAAAAATATAATAGCTATTTTGCAAATTCTACACATAATAGAGCTCACATTACAAATGTGGTCTTTATTAAAAAATCAGTTATCGTCCAGAGCTTCATGGCCATCCCTGTAGTTGGATGGGTCCAAATGCAGTTAAGCTAAAAATGCTGTTATACTCACAAGAAGACCTCAGACATAACAATATAGTGTGAACACGGTCTTAGGGTTTCGCACAGCATTATGCTTTTCAGATTGGTTGGGCTGAATAAAATGTATTTTGTAAGTGCTGTTGGTATATTCTGTAGAATTTGATCTAAATTTGAGGTGATGCTTTTAACCCCACCCCACACCCACCCCTGCCACCAGCTACGGGACATGCGCCAAGAGAACTTGAACCTGTACCTTGGGCTGTTCCTGGACTCGGGCATCTTCGCCATCGTCACTGAGCACTGCACACGCGGCAGCCTGGAAGACCTCATCAACAACAGCGAGATGCGCCTGGACTGGATGTTCAAATCTTCTCTCCTAATGGATCTCATCCGGGTGAGAAAGCCTGCTCCCATCACACCCCATATCTCCCTGCCACTCTTCCACTATCACCATCATCATCCTCAACAGCCATCTCCACAGCTATTCATATCAAGTAGCTCATGAATTTATATAATATTAACAATTTTCACACATTTTTTGCAAGTTTTTCTTTAATAAAATGTTATAGTTAGCATTTGACGGAATAGTGTATTCCTTTTATGTTTCTTGTCTCTCATAATTCCTGTATTAATCATCCTGCCTTAATCTCATCTTTCATTCTGCAGGGGATGAAGTATCTCCACAATCATAACATCATCCATGCCCGCCTCAAGTCCCGTAACTGCGTGGTGGATGGGCGCTTTGTGCTCAAGGTGACAGAGTACGGCTACAATGGCATCCTGGACTCCCAGAGCGTGCAAATAGAGGAAAACAAACCTGAGGGTAAGAGGGCTCACTCCTGGAGTCAGAGAGCGTTCACTCATGGAGTTAGAGAGGACTCACTCATGGAGCTAGTGAGGACTCACCCCTGGTGTTAGAGAGGGCTCGCTCATGGAGCTAGTGAGGACTCACCCCTGGTGTTAGAGAGGGCTCACTTATGGAGCTAGTGAGGACTCACCCCTGGTGTTAGAGAGGGCTCACTTATGGAGCTCGAGAGGGCCCACTCCCAGAGTTAGCGATGGCTCACCCCTGGTGTTAGAAAGGGCTCACTCATTTCTATACTCATTTCTACACCTCTGTTCTATGCCTCTTTTCTTCATTTCCCCTTCCTCATCCTCTGCATGTGTTCTTCACTTGATTCAGTTCAGAACTGTGGTGTAAGTCTTTTCCATTTTGCCCCCTCCCCCCACCCAGACCTGCTGTGGACAGCCCCCGAGCTCCTGCGGGACCCTAACAAGGAGAGGAAAGGCACCTACCAGGGAGATGTGTACAGCTTCGCCATCATTATGCAGGAGATCATATCCCGTAGCTCGCCTTTTTGCATGCTGGACATGCCTGCACAGGGTGAGTGAGGGATGCGCAGAGAGGGGAGAACATAATGAGAAAGGAATGGAGTGAATGAGTGAGTTGGTAGGAATGAGGTTGTAAGATTAAGTGAGATTTGACCATTTTCAAAATACTCATACAAACCTCTAGACTTGTGTAGATGAAAATAATTGACGAAAACACAATAAAGTCAAAATTATTTCCAATGTGGTCCTCTTGGAGATGACAGGGGAGGGAAGGGGTCAGAGAAGCAGGTGGATCTTATTTTAAACAGAGCACTTATTTTTAACAGAAATTATTGACAAGGTGCGGTCTCCACCGCCACTGTGTCGGCCCTCTGTGTCTGTGGACGAGGCGCCGCTGGAGTGCATACAGATCATGAAGCAATGCTGGAGCGAGGAGCCTGACAGGAGGCCCACCTTTGAGGAAATCTTCAGCCAGGTCAGAAATACACACACACGCACACAAAGACATTCAAACATGTTAACCAGCAGATGCCACAACTGACCAACACAGACACGCACATGTCATTTTGCTGAGGAAGGACATCTAATTTGTTTTGCGGAGTCTTATATGTATTTTGTAGGGTCCTTAGTCTTATTTGGGAATGGCGGAGTTTGACACAGGCTTTCATTCTAACCCACCACTTAAACACATGATGCAACTAATCAAAGTCTTGATTGAAGTTGAGCATACACTGCACAATTCTGAAAATGTAACATTGTAGTCTAGAACATTCTCATTTTGGAACTCTCACACCACAGAAGAGGAAGAAAAAGCTCAATCAAACATGTTTAATATAATTGGAGGGTCTGTGACCCCACAAAGACTGGCCTGGAAAGCTTGTGGTTGTGTCACTAAACATCTTACAATATGAGAGCAGCTGCTGACAAGCTTGCAATATGAATATTTCACTTCGGTCACCTGACATGCCTAAATAGGTCCTTAATTTGAGTAGTATACACCTTGCATAAGTTGTATTTATGCTTTGGTAGAAAAGTCTGTTTCACTGTACAACCAGCTGTTTTTGATAAGATTAGGTACACCAGTGCTGATGTAAAAGTGACCATTTTTACGTGCTCTCTCCTCTCCAGTTTAAGAACGTGAACAAAGGGAAGAAGACCAACATTATTGACTCCATGCTGAGGATGCTGGAGCAGTACTCCAGTAACCTGGAGGACCTGATCAGGGAGAGGACCGAGGAGCTGGAGGTGGAGAGGCAGAAGACCGACAGGCTCCTGGCTCAGATGCTCCCCAGGTCAGCTGTGGTCTTCTGTCTTCAGCTCAAACTTGCTTACCACTATCCCGCACGCAGTGTGTCATTACAGTCAGCCATGTCCTGTAACTGATTGGTCCTGTTCTCACCCTCCACTTCTCCACACTCTCTCTCTTCCTCCTATCCTTACTCTCCTGTACTCACTCTTATTTCTGTCCTTGTCTCTGTCAACCTCTCATTCTTCTCTCCCTTTGTTTCCTCCCATCATTTTTATTGGTTTTCACCTTCTGCCCCCCCCACCTTCTTTTTCCTAACCATAAACCTCTCTTGCTACTCTTTCTCTCTTGCCCTTTCTCCCCCTTTCCTCTGATCAGGACAGTGGCTCAGGCCCTGAAGACAGGGAAGCCTGTTAAGCCAGAGCACTTCCCTGATGCCACTCTCTACTTCAGTGACATTGTGGGCTTCACCACCATCTCTGCCCTGAGTGAGCCCATTGAGGTGGTGGACCTCCTCAATGACCTCTACACACTCTTTGATGCTATCATCGGCGAGCATGATGTCTACAAGGTAGCCATTTATGAGTGACACAGAGTAGGCTTTTGCGTGTCTGTGTCTGTGTCTGTGTCTGTATCCGTTTCCATGTTCCATGTGTGTGTGTGTGTGTGTGTGTGTGTGTGTGTGTGTGTGTGTGTGTGTGTGGGTGGCGTGACACCATCTGAGACACCTACATACTCTTATTGACTGTCTTTCTATCATGCAGACCAATTTTTTGTGTCCTCTGTGTGTGTGTGTGTATGTGTGTGTGGTGTGTGTGTATGTGTGCGTGCCTGTGTGTGTGTGCGTGCGTGCGTGTGTGTGGGCGTGACACCATCTGAGACACCTACATACTCTTTTTTAGTGTCTTTCTATCATGCAGACCAATTTTTTGTGTCCTCTGTGTGTGTGTGTGTGTGTGTGTGTGCATATGTGTGTTTGACTATCAGGTTGAGACCATTGGAGATGCCTACATGGTAGCCTCAGGGGTCCCCAACCGCAACGGCAACCGACACGCGGCTGAGGTGGCCAACATGTCCCTGGACATCCTGCACTGCATTGGGGCCTTTAAAATGAGACACATGCCCGATGTTAAAGTCAAGATCCGCATCGGCCTGCATTCAGGTGATTTCAGTCTCTCCTTCGGGACCCATGCCCATATTCACAGTGTCTCAGAGTAAAAGTGCTGATCTAGGATCAGGTTTAAACTTTTCATACTGTTACTCTCCATTATGAAATTAAACCTGCACACATCCTAACCTTATCCATTATGAGCTATACAGTAAAACTGATCCTGTATCAGTCCAGCACTCTTACACTTGGAGAGGGTTGTATTGCTCTATTACTGCCCATCACTGCTAGTTTATTTCTACCTTCACTGTTCATCTCCAGGTACAGCTTCTCTGTGACTCCAGAGAGGGGCAGTCTTGTGGCTTGTTACTGTCCGTCTCTAACAATTTTTCTGATGGATTGTCTCTTTGCTTGTCTTTGTGCTCAGGTACTGTTGTGGCAGGAGTTGTAGGTCTCACAATGCCTCGGTACTGTCTCTTTGGAGACACTGTCAACACAGCCTCCCGAATGGAGTCCACAGGGTTGCGTGAGTACTCAATAAAAATCAGACTTACTATTTACCTAAAAGGCCTACCTCACTCACACAAAATAATGTTTTTTAGCTTATATTTTACATCTTTGGTTCAATAATGGTTTTGCACTGTAATCCAAGTCCTAAAATTTAATCAAAAGATATCTTCAACAAAAAAAATAGGCTCAAACTTTGCTAAGAAATAAAATGTTGGACAATCAACCATGTCTGACAGAACAAACCCAAACCTTTCACAAAATATTCACCTCCAAACTCACAAATATTTCAGAATTCTGCATCACATTCACACATGAGATGCTATACTGTGCTTACACTTTGTAGAGCAATCCTCACAGCAAGGACTTGGCAACCTGCTCCAGACAGGCAATGACGCTGCGCCTCCATTATGGAAAAAGTGCAGGGGGTCAAAGGACTGCAGTTCTGACGTAACTTTCAGTACGCTAGCACTCTAAGAATAGAGGGATGACGAGAGAAGGGATGGAGAGCAGGCAAAGGAGGCGTGGTAGAGCATCCTCTGGAATTATAAGGCTCTTTTTCGTAGTAATAATAACTAGGCTTGGATTAGGCCAATTAGCTTTGTTTAAGCAAATAAAACTACTTTGTCCCACAGCCCAGCCCCAGTACAAATGGAGATTAAGGGACCATTTCCAGGTGCTAAGAGCAGACATTAATATACCCTACTCTCCAATTCATTATACAGCATTGTCTAGACAGCTAGGTTAGCAAATTTGATGTCATAATGACCGCAAGACCTGCAGTTAGAGAGTTGGCCTTCGCTGTAAAGCTACATACACATGAAACATCTCAGAACATTTTCAAATTGTTGTTAAATTGTGTTTTTTTAGATATGTAGGTTCACCTATTTACATATTGAGTAACATGACTAATCCTGAGGCTGTGTATGAGTATCTGAATTAATTTATTCTTTGTGCATGTGCATGTGCGCATGTATGTGAGAACATAAATATATCTTCCAGTGCTAAAGTTGGAATATATTTATCAGCTTAACTATGTAAATATGATTATACATGTATGCAAGTAGACATGTCTCTGTACCTGTGTGTATGTGAAAGAGTTTGCTGGTGTGGTAGTGAGCGGCTCAGCGAGGTTTACTGGTTGCTTTGTAATCCTTTAAGACTATCAGTAGAATTAGCTGGAATGTTCAAGGTTTAATGGCGGCTTGCTCCTAATAGTCAGACCTCTTTCTTCTCATCTATCATCTTAACTACATAGGAACACAAAACTATCCTGTTAAAATTGAACTGTGTTTAATTATTACATACACCTAACTATTGGTGGTGAGATTATTGGTGACCTGATGGTCCAGATTGACTCCATTTTTGATTTCAAGCGAGTACATTTTAAAATTTAGACAAAGAACCAGTTAAGATGTAAAGCTAGGCCAGTCTCACTAGTTTATAAACCACTGCATTAAAGGTCGTTCAACCTTTATTCTTAAGGTGTCATATTGGGCTGTCTGATCATGGACACCAAAGACTTCAAAAATACTGTAAAATTCAGTTCACAACATCCATCTGTTTCACTGTAAAAATGTAGTTTGTTTTGTAAGGAATGCAATGTGTTAGGAAACAACCAAAAGACAAGAACTCTCAGAAACATTACAAAAAAAGCTTGAGACTTCCTCTGTCAAAAAATCGAAAATGACTGAGCTTGTGACCCACTGTATTTTGCCACAGCTTACAGGATCCACGTCAACAAGAGCACAGTGGACATCCTGCATAGTTTGAATCTGGGATACAAAGTGACGGTCAGAGGCAAAACAGAGCTGAAGGTAAAATAACAGACACACATGCACACAGATGCATGCTTGCAGAGATGAATATGCATGCACATACACATTCAAGCACATGCACATGCAGACAGCACTACATATATGTTCAGAGTACACACACCCACACACATATACACAGGACCCAACTGCTTTGATAGAGTTACAAAGATTCATAATTGTACTATATTTACACTGTATTCATTCAGTTTATTTTTTCACTGTTAAGGGGAAAGGAGTTGAAGACACATACTGGCTGGTGGGGAGAGATGGGTTCACTAAACCTCTGCCTGTGCCACCTGATCTGACCCCAGGGTAAGATCTGTCTGTGTTTACCCACCCATGTGTTACCCATCTGTCTGTTTATCTTTACATGTGCATTCTTCCCCTGCCCTTCTCTGGTATTTTTCGCTCACAATTTTGTTCATTTTTCATCTCTGCTCAGGGCCAGTAATCATGGTATCAGTTTGAATGAGATTCCTGCTGACCGCAGACAGAAGTTCCTGGACCGACAGAAAAACATGGGATAACAGCCCAGGTAATGTACCGAGAGTGGCACTTCATGCAGTAATCACTTTCAGAATTTGAATTTTATATATACATTTTCTTGCAATACTGTTTTTTATTTTGATGACACTGCTTTTATTTTTATTTCACTGAATTATTTGATAGTCTACATGTAAATATGGTTTGAGATCATTAATAATTAATCAGAGATCTCTGTGTCCTCCTCCACAGAGAGACTGGTCCCCATTACAGTCTCTCCTGTGCGGGGGAGGGGAAGATTTAGGGGTGTATGGGATGCACACCCCTGATCCTGCCTCGTTGTACTGCGCCAAAGTGACACAGCAGCGATGGATACACAAACAGGCAAACTGTATTTGGATTTGGCCATTGAGATACATAAATTCATTTTGTATATAACCACAGACTCCCCACAATATTCCTCTCCCTTTTTTTGTTTCTGTCAGGGATGGTCACTGAGCTCAAAGTTGTATGTTCTTAGATCTGTTTCAAATTGAAAGATGACTGTCTTAAAATAATGCGAAGTGCATACAGGAAGATGTGTACCAGGAATATGACCCAAACAAAATGCAATTGAAAAGCTGCGTAGGTCTTTAGTTGATCACAAGACCATTTGAAGTATCTGAGAAAGCACCAAGAATAGCTGTATGTGATGAAGAAATATGAAGTAATGAATATCTACTTTAGGTCATTAGATAGGCAGATGGCAAATATGTGAACAAGAGTGGAGTTAAAATTGATATATTAAATGATAAAGGCACAATAGAGGAGGTAAATGTGGTTTTGGGCATCAAATCCTCAATTGTGAATGTAGACGTCAGTGTGCCCTTTGAATTAAGGAATGTCGTCTTAATGAAATTCATCATAACGCTCTGTTGGTTCCTTTTGGACGGAACCATAACTATCATATCAGAGGTACACCAACTTAGCATGCGTTTCTGCTGTAAGAACTGGCTTTCTATTCAATGGAGTGACACCAATGCTATGTGCAGAATTATACTGTAGGGTATATGAGCATGAATGATGAAATGAATGATATAGTTTACGGTAAGTTAAATCAGATTGATTATCATATTTACTGAGCTATTTAACAGTTCTGTAAATGGTTTTATGTATAATAACATAAAAAATAAATACTTTTTGCAAGATTTACTTTCACTTGAAACATAAATAAGATTTTCTTAAATGAGGAAAAAATGGTGCATTAATTAAATGAGACATTTTGAAAATAAGCAAACAAAATGAGATATATCCCAATGCTTGTAGAATTTTATATTTTAAAAATGAATGGCGGAATGAAAAATGTAATCTCAATTGATTCAATTGACTGTATATGTGTAGACATTTTTTCTTTCATTATATGTGTTGTTGTAAATAAATTATGATTATACTGTTGCCTGGGTTTATTTCCTTTTGACATTTGTTTGCAACATTGTGTCAGGTGGCAGAGGTCCTTGTAAGGGATCATAATTTCATTACTGTAATTAAATTATATTTCCAGGATCTGGACTGTGATTTTTCAAATGAAAAGACAGAATTGTTTAGACAACAATTTTTAATGATCACTGAAAATGGTAAACACTTGAGGTGACTTCCATTGCCATCATGCTAGTTTCAAAGTGAAAAATAAAACTGATACACTACTACTACTTGCAGGTACATGGTTGTTCCTGCTAAATAGCTACAAGCTTTTACAAAATATAAAAGCTCTGAGATCACAATTTTTGCTGATTTATTGGATTAATTCAACCATGTTATAATTTACAGAAAAATGTTTTTGACTGGATTAGCCTCTCACCCAATATTACTTTAATGTGTCTGAATGCACCAAGACAAAATTATATAGCTTATATGGTCTCTAGAAATTCAGTGATATTTTACTGTATGTTAAATACTAAAAATATGACCTATATTGTGAGCCACTTTTTTATTTTCCACACATAAACACACACAAATTGTTACACATAACAATGACAGCGTAAGGTAGGTAAGAAACCTGAGAGGACATATCAAGTTCACTTATTAATTTATGCTATGTATTTTAAACAGAAAGTGCTATAGATGTTTGTATATTTATCCATGTACATTCCCTACATTAAATATATTGCACACAATATACTGCCGCATACTATACAAAGGCGGTATCAATTGCATATGAAAATGATAATAAGTTGTAAATCTTGCATTCTATATTTTACTATTTTGAGAGTTAACTTTTGTGCAAATTTAAATTAGATGAGGTGGCAAGGGGTTTTAGGATGTTTAATTCAGAAAGTTCATAAATACATATAAGGTAATGGTGAAATTATGGGATGGCTCAAGTTACTGGGAGTGAGTCACCATATTCACAGGTAAATTCTAATTGGAATTGAGCGAAACAGAAATGTCAAATTAAAGGAACTAAAAAAATTGCAGCCAGAAACTATGACTTATGTCATCAGTCTGGGAATGGGAAGGAATAGAAATCAATCACTCATTCAAAGCGCTAAATACAGCGCCCTGAGCAAAGTCACATTCCCAGAGCAGCTCATTACGCAAAGTAAACACTTATGGCAAACAGGCATGATTAAAAAAATGATAGTAGGCAGAAGGGGTGTGCTGACTGTTTGAAAGATTTGCATATTATTATGAATTTGGATGATTTTCTGACACTCATGCAAGTAATCATGGAGAAATGTTTTTCTTTAAAAAAATGTTTTAAAGAAAGATATTAGTAGTCTTCTGCAAGCATATTAGCACATAGCTGTCCCACTACCAAAAAAAAAAAGGAAAAACACAAAGTTAATTCTCAAATTCGATCAGAAAAATAAATAAATAAATGCACTGTAAAAAAACATATATGTATATATATATATATGTGTTATATATATATATATCTCAACACACACACAGTTCATATTAGATACCCCAAACCCTTATTCTCTCATTCTGATAAAGACATGTTAGGGTTGACTGTAGTAAATATCTGTGTGAAACCTGTCCTTCCCAAACTTGGCTCTGAGGACCCTTCATGTAAACTTTGTCTCGCTCCACTCAATCTCTTAATTCATTATGGTTTTTGAAAATATGTTTTAGTTTCAGAATTCTGTCCTTAAACTAAAAAATATAGGTTTGGTCTTATTACCATTCTTGTTGTCTTTGAAAAAACAGTTTATTTTCAATGACTGCTTGTCCACACTTTCATACATCACAGATTACATCCCATAGGTTGGTCAAAAAATCAATTAAAATAAATAAAATATGTAAACTTTTTCAAACACAATTTTTACACTGTCAAAAAACTATGCGGAAGGATTTACAATCATTCAACAATTATATAATATTCATTATTTGTAACATGAATATTTGTGTCTTACATAAGCAACCGGCATAGGACCAAGTTTGGAAACTAATTCACAGTGTCAGAGTTGTTCCAGAGAAGGCGCTTTATCCCAGGGGGGGCATTCCATTCAGAGAGCTTAAGCAGAGCTGAGGGGGTCCTGTCCTGGCTCAAGGACTGGCGGACAGACAGACAGCACAGTGAGGTGAGTGATGGGGGCTCTCCTGAGATGCAGGGGGGGGGGGACAGAAAGCAGGCAGTCAGTGTCAAGTGCCCAATCATAGCTTTTCTATGATTTTTTTTTTTTAAAAAGCAAATGCATTTTATAAAGTGCTCTGAGTTTAGAATTTTGATAAATAAAAATCACAGTTGCATTATTTTTTTGCCATAATTTTGTGACTATAATTAAAATCTGAACTTAAAAATGACTATTTCGTGGGAGAGATCGCAAGTTGTGACTCAAAGAAACTGAAAACAGTTGGGAGATGGGAGGAGGCCTTGACCCAGATACAGTGACATTCGGTAAAAATGATGCTTTGAGTCGCCCTCACACACTGATTTGATTGTTCTTGGAAATTAAGGCATGACACATGGCCCATTCCTGATAATAAAATCAGTTTTTGATCTTCAATATTTTTCTCATACGGTATATAAGCACCATTACACAAATGTTGTATATACTCTGCCCTCACAAATTCTCCCTTTTCTGTCCCTGATTGATTAAAGCCACTTTACCCTCCATTGTGCCAAAGGCCTACTGTACGTCCCTCAATGAACTGTCAGATTTTGAACAGAGCATGACATACAAGTATATAGATATCTTTAATAGACAGATCAATGTCTGGATGTGATATACTCACTGGGTCCTCCGTTGAGGTAGCGCAGTGTGATCCGGCATCCCCCCCACACACTGCTGACTGCAGGGAAGAGGCGCACACCAAGAGGCAGATTCTGCATGGCCACACCCAGGAAGCAGCCATCAACCACAAAGCCCAGGGTGCCAGCATCCCCATCCAGCACCATCAACACACGACTGGGCACTGCCAGCGGACAGCGCTGCTCTAAGAACTCTTCGCCCTGCTCTGTCCCCCTCCTAGGGTACTTTCCACATGGGATGCCGCCATGCCACAGCTGATTGGAGCCCAGCTCCCAGCCCCAAGACTCAGCATCTCCCCCCACCAGCACTGTGTAGCCAGATGCCTGCAGGGAGCAGTGTTGAGTGGACACCCCTAGAACAGCATGGCTCCCCCTCTCTGCTGGGTCCCAGTTCACTTCCCAGACATGCAGGCCTCCTTGCTGCCCCTCTGCCCCTCGTACCCCATCTGTGCTCTGCTCCGCGGGAGCACGCTGGGCCACAGTTCCACACTGGGACAGGGAGAAGTTGGGGGAATGGTGTGTGGGGCTCCAGGATGATTTGTGGTCAATTGGGGAGACAGGTGGGGTGTCCAACAGGATAGCCAGTCGGGATGGTGGGGTTACAGCCAGGGGAAAGAAGAGTAAGGACGACATGGTAGGGGCCCTTTTTCTCCCAGACTGGTCATGACACAGCCATCGGCACAGTGTTAGGCCCATTCTACACTGATGTGCTGAAGTTTACTGGAACACTGAAAGCATTCAGGCCACACTCTGACACTATCAATTTTGCTGTTTCCCAGTCAATGGCCTGCTGTGGAGACATAAAAGAGACATGTATTTAATGCACAGTTAACTTCAAAAACATACACTGTATTTGATAAACATTTAATGTGCTACAAAAGTATAGCATTCAAGCACACCAGATTCAAAATATTGTTACCATGTAACACGGTGGGAATTTGTTGGTCCACAATTGTCCTCAAGTGTTCAATTTTGATTTCACCATGTGTGAAAGTGCAGTTTTAATGCTAAGCATCTTCCAATCTTACCTTCAAATCATTGGGATATTCTCCTTCTCTGTCTCCTTAAGTTGGAATACAGCTCTGTTTGGGATGCGGACTGTATAAGTGGTACTTATCTATCCCGGGGTGTGTGCGTAAACGTCTAGTGATCAAATTCTTCTGTCTGCCGACCTCCGAAGCAGGAACAGCACACTCCAACATCGCCTTAACGTCACATGCGCCCATGGGGTCAAGGACTATGAAGCCGGTGACGTCTGTTTAGTGGAAGATGATGGGATGCTTTGTCTGCCTTTTACTGCTTTAACGTCGCGTGCACGGGTCAGAACACCGACACAGAACACAGACTTCACGTGCTTGAAGATGACAAGAAAACAGGCGGCCTTCCAATTAAAATATGTTCCAACGTAGCATCATTGCCATTAGGGAACTAAAATTTTACGTTTTTTTTTTTAAAACGAAAGTAATTACACACGTTATATTACAGACATACACATCGTTACTTTCCATTGAGACGAGAAGAAAAAAATATTCTGTGAAACTTTGTGAAACTAATCCCACGGAAATTGTTTAAATAGAAAATAACATGTTGCTAAGTTTAATGACCAGTGCCAATTTGCGTCAAATTCATCTCACATCTTGTATCTTGAACCCTTACATAGGATAGGCCTAAATATTCTGTGTCAGTTTAAACGTATTTTGTATTTAAACAAGTTACCTTTTGTAAATCCCAAAAAACGTTCGTCGTTTCAAAGAACTCAAAATTATGTTGTCCATTGCTTGGGGAGCTAAAATATAATATTTTGCTTGATAAGGAGTCTGGTGTTTACTGGCTGTCTGCGTCTTGCCGGTGGATGGCGCCATATACGCATATCTTTTAGTAGGAGATTCAGCGTGAACTAGGCTTTTGAAGATGCGTTCGGAGTTCCATTTTAAAGCATTAATTGCATTGGGGTACTATTTGAATCTTTCACTGTAGCACTCTTTCTTTTCTCCAGTCTACACCATAGAGCGGGGCGTAAATTTCGTAAAAAGCTAGGCTCGGGCCAGTAAGGAATACAATACTCTTCCGTGACCTCGGTGGATCATTTGAGACATGTTGACACATGATGCTTATATCAGGCCTGTAGTGGCATATAGTATCAGCTCTCACAAATACATTGCGTGTATAGTTTCTAGATATTTCTTGCCTAAACCTCTTAAATGTAAAGGCCAATCTGCTATCCTCTTCGTGCCATTAAAATAATCAGGAGGGAAAGCTTGCACCTAAGCTTCACATTCAGGTGGTTGAAATGGAGTTTTCCATAAACCATTTTAGCCTGGAACTTTTGAGGACTGGAGTTAGCTTAGAAGACATTTTCTACTGATATGAAAAACAGAATTTAGTGATTGGTCTCATTCGAATGTGAATTTCCCTGCCTGATGTGGCATTTTTCTGAGGACCTGAACAGTACTAATGGGCAATAACTGCAACATGGACATTTTATACAGGTTCCATTTGTTCATGTTTATTTGCACAAATGTAATTTCATATGTCAGACTGAAAGAGGTTGAGACACACTGGCTCATACTAAATGAGAACTACCTTGGCCTACCCTTACAGTGGGTAAAACAGACCCATCACCTTGGATGTTCATATGGGTAGACCAAGGCCAGGCAGACAGACAGTCTGAAAGGAATCATGCTGGAATGCTGGTGACAGACTGAATCACAGAGGGAAAGAGGGAGGAACAGAAGACAAGAGCACTAGATAGAGGAAAAGGACAGACATAAAGACAGAGGGGGCTTGGGATTACAGTAGGATAGAAAAGATAAGAGAATAGAGTTTTTCGAGAGAGAATGTCATAACTTGGGTGATTGTATTTGTTCTCTGTCGATTGCTTGGCAGTTGGTTTTTCTGCTTGTGCATGTACATGTGGGATGTATCATTCAGGGGCATTTTCTCTCTACACTCTGTTTCCCCCCTTCCTCATACTCCTGTTTAGAGATCCACATCTGCTGAAAGGTGCCCTGGGAAATGAGAGGAAAGGGAGACAATGAGAAAGACAATAGGACATTTTTTCCTCAAATTAAAAAACCCTTAAACCAATCCTGAAAAGAAGCCTGCCTGTTGGAGAGAGTGGTAGCTGATAATTACCACACAGTTTATCCCCAGAACAAACATAATGCATACTGCTGTGTGCATCACCTTTGTTTTTCTCTGCTTTACCAGTACTTCCTGATTTACACCCCTGGTCAGCTGTGGCAGGAATAGTTACAATGCATGTCAATGACTTTCTTTATCTTGTGTATACTCAATTCTATCGCTCTTTTTTAGTCAAGCCCATTCAAAAAATGGGAATGTCACTATTTAAATACATATGGGTACAATGTGTCCCAATTTCTGCATTCAAGTCAACAGTGGCAGAAGAAAGAGATTGTGAAATCAATGAATCTGATTCTTCCCTGCTCCTTCTTCCTGCCTCTCTCACCAGTGAGGCCAGTATGGAGCCTCCAATCCAGGGACTGAACCGACGCTCCATGGAACTGTTGCTGGCGATGAGCTTCAGTCTCATACTCTGCTCCAGGAAGGAATGAGAAACAGAGAGAAAGATATCTTCAGTTTTAAAAACCCATTGTGGAGGGTACATTGACTTGTCTTGTCAGTCAGGAGTCAAATTATGACTTTGCTCGTGCTGCCTTGTGCAGAACATAATTAGTGAAATTATTTTTAATAGTTTTTACAACGTAGTATAAAAATAAATAAACAAGAACATCAAAAGCTGCCTCACAGGCAACTAGGGCAAAGACCAGAGGGTCCAGCCGTGGCTTAGATAGGTGAACCTGTTGGGACAGTTCTAAAATATACTAACAGCAGTAGAGGCTCAATAGTGCATGTCATAATTACTAAAATAGTAAAAGACTAAAATCCAGAAATCTACTATTCTAAGGCATGACCAAACCCTGTGGTAAACAAACAGTAAGCTTTACATCTGTCATATGTAGAGTCCATCTCCTTGTGCTTTTTAATGTTAATGTTTTAATTTTGCACATAACACATAATTGATGAAACAACAACAATACACTGAATAATACAATAAATAATAACAATTCAATAAATACTTTTTGAAATCCAAATTGGGACTAAAGTAAAAAAAAACTGTAGATGAAAGTGAGTTCAAAAAGAAAAAGCACAGCAATTATCAGATGAAACTGGGGGATTAATTGTATAAGGGGTTTGGAAAGGTTCCAAAGGTTAAAGGGCTTGTGTGCCCTGAATCAAGTATGGTAAAAGTCATGCTACTGCATTGTGAACCCTGCTACTAAAGCGAATGTGCTGTCTACACGCTTGAGTGAGTGTGTTTGTGTGAATTTGTGTGTTTGTGCATGAGTGTGGAGCACTCCTACCGGAGGGGCCTTCTGGGACAGCTCTCTATTAAGTCTCTCTGTGAAACCCTGGAGAAGGGTGTTCCCTCCAGTGACGATCACACTTCCATACAGCCCCTGCGCACACAGATATACTGTTGTTAGAAATGACACACACCATTATTCATGTTAGCATAAGCACACACATACATGTTAGAGCACACAGGCAAACACAGCAGAAGGGACTTACAGGCCGAATGTCAATGTCACACATGCCAATGCTAGTTGTGACCACATGTCCCACTCCAAGCATGGTGTTCCCAGAAAGGCCCTGAGGAAATTAAAAAAATATACTTTTAACAAAGATCTGAAATGAAGTGGAAAAAAACAGAGTGACAGAGTCAGATGGCATGGTTACCTTGACATTGGAGGGGTCAAAGAGGCCCTCTGGGATACGCAGTCTTTCAGCACCATAGTCAGTGGTGTACCCGCTGGGCATCTCATAGTGCACTGTAGGCATCTGGGCAGCCACTCTGACAACAAAAGGATAAAATGACATAAGGGGAACTTGTAGACAGTCTGAATGAACAAATAAAAGACTTACCCATTGTCAGTTTTGATTGGTTTGGACAAAACAAAACTGCAGTTGCCAAAAAATGTACATTTTATTGGTCATAAACAAATGAATGCAGATATGGATTCACCACATTTTGCATATTGTCTGTATAGCTAATTTTGTGTCTGAGTGTACTGGTCCACAGGTTCCTTTTGGGAGGTCAGTGTAATCCAGTCCATTAACCATTTGAAAAGGACTGTACCACTTACTGTTCATCATAGGGGGAGTCGGATACCTGCAACACAGATGCTTGGAAATCCTGAATCACCTCCTGACAGCAGAGAGGGAGGAAAATGTAAGCCAGCGCTTTGAGATGAGAAAATTTCGCTAAAATAATAAAGAGTGATAATGTTTTTAAATAAAAACCATACCCACACACATATATATATATATCACACCCCATATGTATATACACATTTTTGACTAAGATTGTTTCAAACTGACTGCATAATGGCAATTATAATGATAGCAGGAAAAACCAGTGGCCTCTGTAAATGCAGTACATGTACATATTGTAGAGGCTTCCTACATTGCACATGTAAGTGTGCCAGGACTTGGTGACTGGTGGCAGTTTATCTTTCTTTGTCCAGTTTGGGGGTGCTCCCTCTCTCACTGGCTCCTACAACACAAGGGAAAGGAGAGTAGGAGAGAGTGTGAGGAAGAGAAAAAAAACATGTTTAACTGTAAACAGCCAATCAAAAGTCATTTAAATCAGTCATGCAACTGATTTAAATAAGGAGATGACAGCAGACAGGAAAGAGAAATTGAGAAAAGTATAAATAAAAAAGATCCAGTTACAGGTGGAAATGGGAAGAGGTGAAGACATTTCAACCACTGTAACAGATGAGAAAATAGTGTGAGGGTGAGACAGTAATAGACAGTCACTGTAAAGAAGTACAAGCACAGCAATGCAGGCAAAGAGAAAAGAACAAGCGTAGAATAAGAGTCAAACAGTGAATGAGGCAGAGCACAAGTCAGTCACATAGATAAACAAAGACCAAGCGAGAAAGTCAGAGCAGACAAAGATCTGAGTCAGACAGACAGACATACTGTAGGATGAATGAGAAGAGACACTGTGAAAGGAAGTAAGACAGTCAGCAAGTGAGACGGGCAGAGAGACAGTGGTGAGACAGTGAGGCTGACGTAGGGTTGGCACCTTGGCAGCGATCATGTACGGAGGGGTGATGTCGATGCTCATCTCCTGGAACAGCTCCCTGCACTGCATGGTGATGAAGTCCCCGGCCAGAGGAGATTTCACGATGCCTGGAGTGGAACATGCACTGTCTAAGCCAACTTCTGCTACTCAACTACCAGACACACTGCAGCTCAACTACCACCTGTACTACTGCACACTGTGGGCAAACTACCTTCTGGACCAAAACACACTGTGCCTAAAGCATCTGGACGTCATTTAGGAATGAGCTTTTGATACACACCTTGCTGAAGGACATATCCATCATGCACTGGGATAGCTGTTGTGTGCGTCGCACCACTGTCCAGCACGAGACCAGTCGCCCTCCCGTTTGCAAATCTGAGATCAAGTCAAGGAAACACACCTACATGTGACAGTGTGGCTCATGGTTATTCTGATTATTCCCTGCCTGAATGACACCTTGAATACCTAGGCATATTAAGAGTAATAATAATTGGTAAAAATGACAAAAAACTGTGTGTTCATCATCCAAGTGTAAATTGAAGGAGCAGGTCACAGCAAAGGAAAAACAATAAAGAACAACCTCAAACAACAATGATGGCTATTTCTGGGATCACTTTTAAAGTGATTTTTATAGAGCATTTCAAACACTAATTGCATAAAAAAATGTGTACCTTGAATGTATTTCATTTTTCAATAAATACAACAGAGACAGAATACTTATATTCACTGTATTGACAGGTGTGTGGAAATAACAGAATGTTCCCTGGTGTGACATTGAGCCACTCATAGCTTGTTATCATTATGGTTTACAGATTCTGTACCATTTTCAGTGTGGCCAAGCCTTAAGACTTTATTATTTTAACAATATTACAAACTGCCTGAATTAAACCTGACCATAACTGACACAGTGGCTCACTGACACACATGCATGGACTGACACTGGCATACAGACACTATGACTGATGACAGCTACGCCAAGTAACTTGCAGACTGACTGAGTGCCTTAAAATTCTGACTGACTGTCTTACTGAATGCTAACAGACAGCACGCACTCTTCATGAGCGGTAAAGCCCCTCTGTTGCAGGAGAGGGAGTTGGATACGCCGTCAGCACTGCAGTCTTGCACAGGAAGAAGGCCGGGATGTTGTAGTGTTCAAACATCAACTCTGTCAGCTTCTCCCTCTTCGCGCGTGTGTTCCACTGCCACACACACAGAGAATCATCACACATGCAAATGCTGTCACTAAATCGGCAGCTGAATGTTTATTTAAGCCCATTTCAGACTGCACAATGGATTCTGTCTTTTACCATCACTATGTCACCCTGTAAGGTAAGACCAAAGTTAAAATCTTAGCCTGGGTCGCACTGTACAATTTGTAGCCATTCAGTGTACATGCACTGAAATTTGTCTGGAATGGCACAGATGTACCAAAAGATGGCTAAAATCAAACTGTCTTAACCAAGCTTTGAGTATGACGGCGGCCCTGTACTCACTGGAGCCTCGGACATCAGCACTGGGTGCAGGCTGGGCTCTGACTTTATGTGCTTGCAGTAGGTGTGGTCCAGTATGGCCTGAAATGCTTCCCAATCCTCAACTGCAAACAAACAAACACATGTGCAAACCGATGCAGTTATGAGCACTGAAAGTATGCACAAACAAACATGCATACATGCAGACACCCACACACATATGCACGTTCACATAAGCACACATTCATACATACAGTCAGCTGTATGAATCAAATGAGAAGATGGATGTGTGCACTGAGAATCAAGCTTGTTACGCTATACATGTGAATATGATCTTGCCACAACACTTTACACCCCCGAAACATACAATACGTTTTAAACAGAGCTACCATTAAGGTACACGGCATTGTCTTTTTGGCTGAACCAACAATTAACCAGATACAATCTGAAATGCTTTCAATGCATGGTTTATGCTTGTAAGGCTTAACCAAAGACAGTACCTGTGCTTTACTGTCAAATGTATACTGTCCTTTAGCCAAAACACTCATACCCAGCTTCAAGAAGCATACAGACATATATAAGAGCACACATGGCACTTTTTGGGGAGGAAAGATTAGAGAGAAAGACACTAGGAATGAGACAAGGTGGTTGTCACCCAACTCATGCCATTCTTTAGGGGGGAGAAGAGCTCCACGCCAGCTCGGGCTACGTGTAGCGCGTTGGTGTCCAGGTAGAAGGTTCTCCCTGCTGCCTTATCCTGTTCCGCCCCCAGCTCCCCTCCACCCTCCTCCTCCACCAGCACCCCCAGGGAGGTTGGAAAATCAGCCTGGATGGTAAGGAGGATTGAGGGATGGGACAATGGAAAAGGGGATCAAAGGAATGGAAGTTGAGGAGTGAAGGTGAAGGAATGGGCCCAGTTGAGGTTGGGATGAGGGGCACAGAGAGGGAGGGAAGGACCGAGGTGAGGGGAGAGAAAGTACGCATTGCCAAACAGGAGGAAACTGGAAAATGATAAAATGAGGAAGGGACGAAATGGTCACTATATACAATTACCAGCTAACACTGTCCAAAGGAACTACAGAAAGAGTAGGGAAGTGCAACAGAAAGGCTGAAAAGGGTAACAGAGTGTATGTGCAACATAGTCTATGTTGCATGTACACTACACCCCAATGTAGTGTGTGTGCAACAAAATATAACAATTATTCCATTATTTGTTTTGTGGTACAAGCTTTTATATAGCAGTCATATCATTAGGTGAACCCTGAAATAAATTGATATGCCCTTAATAAAGTGCACTGGGATTACTTACGTTCAATACCTTGGACCATTCTTACCTAGCAGCTACATTCTGATCATCCCCATGCTTGAAAAATTTCAGATATTTTGTCAAATATTTGGGTATGGTTGTACTGAATGATGCAGCTTAAAGTTTCTCTTATCACATCTGCACATCATAATTTAAGGGAATGCTGCTTTTAAACATCATTCTTAGCCATTATTGCTTGAACGTTTTTCCTTGAAGAAATGTGTTACATTTATAGTATGCTTATAACTGGTTTCTAGCAGCCTTTCAACTTGCTTCCTATTTGCTGTACATCTAGTTTGTATATATTTATGTTGTTATTGCCCTTGTTACATTGCCCTTGTGATATGTTTATTATCATTATATTCCATCATGTTATGGGCCTATTAACCTTGTAAATCATGCAGGACAGGGGTGTCTGATAATCAACAGCTAAGTCTCTTAAATTACTTTACATGTGAATGACTGTCAGTCACATTTACCAGACAGCCAGGGTCCACAGTGAGCAGGTCTCATAATAAATAAATAGAAACTGTTCTGGGCTACGCTGTAGTTTTCCAGGTAATATTGTCTGTAATTTTATAATATTGTATTTGATTATTACTCTGCAAAAATGAAAGTAATTTATTTACTGGGTAAACCTACAGCACCTTCAATTGTATAGCCCTGAAAGACAGCCCTTGGGATCCTGCATCCACTGTATTTACTACATAATATACATGTATCCTGCAGTATTCATAACTCTTGGTATTTCATTGTGCTATAAAATTAATTACCAAAGGAGAGACATAGCAATACATTTATGGAACTCACCTTGGGACAGTCCTCACCAGCATATCCCGCTCTAGTGGAGAAAGAGCCAATGTCAAATACAAGGGCCCCTACCTCATCTATGAAAAGAGAAAGAGAGCCTGATTGTGGGATATTACAGTAGAAGCAAAATAGCTGCTGCAATGATCCTGTAATGAAATGATCCCGGCCCCAGCAACAAGTTAATGTCATAGATGTTGTATTAACTCATAGCTAACTATGAGGATTATTTTCAGGAACAAGAGATGCAACCACTTGAGGACAGTATGATTTACACCATTGATAATTTTCCTTGTACCTTCTTTGTGCCTGTCTTCTTAACTGACACTTAAGTAAAGAAGGGGGTGTAAATATTATAAACAAGCTAATATTTACTTAGAAGCGCATTTGAAATAATGTTAAAGCAATTAATTTATTTAAATGCACCCCGCCTCAAATGACTAAGTGTCGTAGTCCAATCTGAGAACTTGCAAGCACGTGAGAAACAATGAGAGCTGAAACGATGCGCGCATTCCGACCTCAAGGTAGCTAACATATTTTCATGCACATACGCTATCTGTAAACATGTCGGCCCGAAAGATCCATTTATTAACCGGTCTCTGTTTCGATGTCTTTTCCACAACTGATGTGTGCATGCCCACATGAATTATTAATCCTGTACTTTCATTTGCTACGATCCCTGTTAGTACCTCCTTTATTGCATCCTTTTCTGCAGGTGTCTAGCTTGTTGTGTTTAAATAGCTGAATCATCATCGTGTTTTAGGTTCCGTTGTATATAAACATACAAACAAGAACGACAATGATCTTACCTCCGCCATAGACCCCGCCACTCATATTGTCATCTAAATATTACTCTGATCTCCCCAAAATAAAAAAAATAGCTATGGTTGCTCGAGGAAAAGTAACTAAATAAATATTTTAAAATAAAATATACAAAGAAAATACCAAATGACTGTGTTATTCGGGTCAAATAAGGCTCAGGGAGGAGGTGGACGATACAAAATTTTGGGTTTGCAGGACGTGATGCATGTAGCCTATAGAATTAATCGGAGGCGGATAGCCGAAAAATCCCCCTCACGTTCCTGCACCCCATTCCCATTCCCTTTCTTTACAGCTGTCTCGCTTCTTTAACAGACCAATGGGAGGAGGAGATGGTTGACAGAAAATACTGCTATTGGTTGGGAGGGCTAGCAAGAGTTTCTTAAAGGCTGTGGTCCTCAGGTAACTTGCCCAACTGCTGTCGGCCGACAACGTTAGGGTAATTTGACTCTTACAAACTACAGATGTGAGGGTTGCTAGGGTGGAGGCACGGCAGTCCATGCCAGCATTGTTGTAAAATTCTTTTACAACCAGGGAAACTATTTATATCGACAGATTGATAAAATATCTTTAATAATCTTTATTCAATTCCCCTGAGTTACTGGCTGTCAGACACTTCTGCATTCGAACCATAAAGGTGTACCCTTTGAATTTAAGATAAGTACACAGTGAAGATGCTGCAGCGTTTGAATACGTGAGTCAACGACACAACGAACTATCAACAGCTTTATAAAAGCAGGCAGGACAATTGGTTTTAGTTTATCACACGTATTAATGAGTTCTACTGATAAAGTTCATGATAGAATCCATTTATGTTAGTAAATAGGCCTAGCCGATATGGCTTTAGGCATCGCCTGCATAATTATGTATATGTACTATTTACAGTTTTTTAATATAAAATGATTATATATATAGGCTATATAAATGATTTTATATATATATAGGCTATATAAAATAATCAGATTAGACTTGTAACCTAGACTTGTAACCTACATTTAACTTTGTATTTATTCTACCACAAAGACACTTGTTAGATCTTATAATCTTCCTGACTCTTCTACTATTATGTTTATCTGGGCTAAGTAACGTGTTTCAAAAATTGAAAAGGATGGGGGCGTGTCTGCAGCACGTAAGGCGGAACAGTTTAACCCTTTAAAACAGTCTATTCGTCAATTTTAACGACATAGGATTACAGATGTACAGTTGGGTTTGCGCATCACCGTAGTATTACTATTGATATAGCTATATTTTCATATTTCTAAGCTACAAAACCTAAAACGGGAAGCAAGTGAAGTGCAAGCGCACAGTTAGTCTATGCTGGAGGTAGGCGTGGAGTGACAGGGAATGAGTGAAATTCACTGGAGAAGAAGAGAGAGCAAATACAAGGTAAAGAGAAGCTGGAGACAAAAGTAAGGTAACACTGGTCTTGAAGGCTGGGTAAAACATACAGCTTGACAGGATTATGCTGTGGTCACTGTCATACAGGACGTTGCAAGTTGACAATAGACAGTGTCTGGCAGCATTGCAACTGCTTTACGGTGATTTTTTTATTTCAATATATTGAGCCGATGCTACCGTTGGGAATAAAGACGGTATATTGATGCACATATTTAGCTTTCTAACAATCCTACCAAAGTGCAAGAGTTTGTTTTCTTCAGGGCGAATGTCTTCTTTAACCGAGTGAGGTTAAAGGCTATTTCTGTTGTTTTCGTTTTTCAAGTCGTACTGCTGTCAATATATAGGCTGCTATTTTTTTGCATGTATGTGTGAATGCGTAGGCTATTATCATCTTATGTGTGCATGTTCAGGGCATATAACAGTCCGTGTGGTTAGATGGCTGCTTGTGAATTTGTGCGTGTGCGTACACATGTAACTGTGTCAGAGTGTGAGTGAGAGTCCGTCGCACCATGCCTATAGAACCTCTGCTAAGCTGTTGCTAGGCAACCCCTCCTCCGATACTACACTCCCTAATGATGCCTGGGGAAGAACAGGGTAGGTGGGACATACCATTACTGGCCTTTGTTACAGGGGGAGAGGGTGACACTTCTCTATGCAGAGCAGCTTTTTAAAGATTCAACACATGGGAAACTGAAGCTGATCCCTCCTCTGTGCTGGCCTACGTATTTACTTTTATAGTCTACTATGCAAAAAGAGGAAAGATTATCAGTTTTGGTGGATATTTGATATTCAAATACTAGCAGAGAGTTTGTTTATGACATTCAGAAATTGAGTCATCGTAGGAGTTATACAGAATTATGGTCTGATAAAACCCACAAGTTTACTTCAACACTCACATGCTTCAGTAGTCAAGCCCAGGATAAAGTAATAAAAGCTAGTGTATGGGAGTGCTATGGAAATTGAATGACTTTGTTTTGGATTCTGCTGTGTTGTGTCCAGTGGTAAAGATTTGCATAGAGTCCTCCATAGCATGAGACCTGAAGGTGGTGGAGTGAATCACATACCACATATGGCTGATATGGCATCCATTCTCTTTCCCTGGGACTGGCAGAGATGGCTTGTAAATTTGTCTGTTTAACGGATTGTCATGGTCATGTGGTGCATGTATGTGCAGCTAATTCAAGCCAAGGGAGTCAGGATAACACCCAGTCCAGTGGGCTATCAAGGTTTAGACCTGATATCTGGATAAACATACAACCGGGTGTACACAAGGGTGATAATGATGACTGAAAAGAGTGACCACACATTGTCAGAAATTTGCCTTAATGTAGGTAGAAGTGAGTGGGGTAATTTGAGCTAGTTTTTACTAAAAGTGTATTTACACCAAGGGAGAGGGTGAGAGGTATGACTAATATATCTACACATATCTCAGGATGTTTTATCAGTGTAAATAATAAGAATGCACCAGCACATAACACAAGACTTGTCAAAAAATATGGTCCTTTGGCTCAACTTGCCCCAGGGTTTGAGTTAGTTTATTCTAGCAGGCAGGTAAGTTGACTTTCAAGGAGTGAATAGCTCTAGATGACTTTTAAAGTGAAAACCATGCATAGTCAATACAAATATTACAGCCTACATGAATATGTATATGAAAAGAAGGACACTACAATATAGTCAGCTCTAGAATTATAGGCTGCCTTGCTAAAGATATGGTGGTAGGAGGTGCTTCACTTCAAGGAATGATTTCAATAGTTCAGGGCATAACCAATGATTATTGGTAGTATCTGGAAAAGCACAGAGAAATCTACAAAGTTGACTAAATTAGTGTATGTTATGGAGCCTCTGAGAGAGCAAAACAGCCTAAAACCATCACCCTGGTGCCTCTGTCCATCACCATAGAATGTACCTGTGCATAGCTTCATGACACACCAAGACACATTCAATATATTCTCAAACATACCTGCATGTGTGAAGGTAAAATAATAGTAAAACCTGACTCAAGAATATTCCATCTTGAATTTAGAAAAACTGTTTTTTGTAATAATGTGATTACCACTGATACATTTTTGTTGCTCTGTGAAGTAAAATGAAGGAATCTGCTAAAATGCATGGTCTTGTCACATGCCATGAATATGGTTGCCTTGATACAGGGGGTGGATTAACATACCCTCTGGCTCAACCTACCCACTCTCATCTATTCAATGTCATTACCAAACCTTTCCTGTGTTTGGATGATAAATAGCTTGTATATGTCCAGTATAGTGCAGACATTGTCACAACATTTGGTCTGATTCAGGCTCTCTTCGTCAGGCTCACTTAATTTGTACTAGTTGTGCTAGCTATTTCCAATAAGAAGTTCTAAGTGTGTCAGTATGCACAGGTCTCAAGTGTCAGTTCTCCCAGAGGAGAGTGCAAGCCCATTAAGGAACAGCTCACAGTGTAATTATATTATAGAGCCCTATGGGTCTGTTTGTCTTGTGGGACAAAGAATGGAGCAATTACTGTAGAATTACTTCATGAATTAAAACGATTCCATGGAAGTGTGATTTATCGTCAAAAGTGTAATAAGTGAACAAATGGATACTGAATAAGAATTATCAATCGCAATCAAAAGCAAACCTGGATTATTTTTCAATATATTTTTAAAAAGCAATATTATCACGTTATCACGATGTTTTATCAAGGCTATCTCATGTCGTTACATGCTATGTGTCACACAGTGTCGTGTAATAAATGTATCAAAATAATATATTAAACGTTGCTCGACTGTAACTCAACTTTACTGCAATCAAGTTAGCTACTAATGGTAGGCATGTCACTATTCTGCAACCTTTGTATGAGGACATATCGCTGTGTGTACTGTTTCCATCAGCTAGAACATTAAAACACCGTGTAGTGGATGTGAAAAAGTATGCGAATCACGTGACGGGTTGGCGTAAGGCTGCAGACATTCTGGGCGCGCTCACTTTCCTGTCAAAAAGGAGCATAAAAGAGTGAGGGAAGAGAGTAGAGCGTCATGAGATTGTTTAGTTTATGAGCATTATATTCTTCACTTATGGGCAGATAAATAGCTAACCCTAATTTAAATGTGGTATTTTGTTGTACTCGGCTCACTGACAAGGGTCTGAAAACCTATATGTAATCGGGGAGTAGCTTTACAATTTCTAGTTCACCCCTTAAATACCCCGTAGACAATAGATAGCGTTGAAGAATGGTACAGTCTCCCTCCGAATGGGTGTGGTTGAATTGTGCTTACGAGAGCTTGCCATCCAGCATTAACCCTGGACAAGTGGTAACATTAAAGGCAGAATTAAGCCCCGCTTGTATGTATATATGTGTGTATTGGTGCATCATATATTTGTAAATATAAGTACCCAGCAATTTATAATCTCAGTGGTTTTTAACTTTGCATCAATGGGCGCGTTTTCTGCTCCACCGGCAAGATAAGTCGCTTTTGGTTTTATTTTTTATTTTTTTATTTATCCATCAAAAGCCCTAGCTTAAATATTTTCATCTGCTTCGCAGTTTATTTAATAATTCATTTTTGGACGAGCAGGCGACGAACATAACGGAGCAAGGAGAGAGGGAGGAAGGAGCAATCAAGCTACGGGAGGAAGGAAACGAGGGATCACGAAAACACAAACAGAAAGAAAACGAAGACCGATGCCCTAAGCATAACATCGAAAAGGATATTTGACAACTCTTTGGTGCTAATGATAACAGCAACCAATTTAGGGAAAATACAGCTCAGTTTAGATGCTTAGTCTATGTCATTGCACACTACATTTGAGTGTCGTTTGAGTGTAACAAGCATTTGAAGAGCAAAACAATAGCTTGCAACAACGCCAGATACTGCATCTTCTGAAGAGGCCCATAAAAAGACTTAATGTTGAATGGCTTTTTCTTAAACGTACGTTCTCTTGTTTTGTGATATGAAAAAGACTGTATAAAACTTCTGAGAGGAAGTACATGAGATTTAATACTGTTTCTGGAAGTAATAATATCGACATTTTTATTTTAAGAAGACTTGGACGAAAGAAGAATAAGACATCTCTGTTTGAAGATTAATAGCTGTTGCTTCTGTTCAACAACCACGTCATCGGGGAATTCAAGGAAAATCAGGTAGTCTGGTATTCTTGAAATTCTGCAATATATAGCCTACCAATTGCAAAGTATCGGTGTGAAATTGTTCATGAATTATCGAACACAGGCTACGAGTCAGTTCGACGAGAATTGCTGAATATTGATAGAACTCGATAAATGTCTTAGTGGGATAGGATGCGAATTTAACTTCTTAATTTGAAAATACTGGAAATTAATTATGTTTAGTGGATCTTGATATGATGGGCGTTTGTTTGGTTAACGTAATCGGTTTTGTTATGATACAGTTTTCTGTACTTTGGAAAATGATAAGTGATACAGTTCCCTACTTTATAGGCCATAGTTCCTCGTTCAGTGCATGCAACAGCTGGTGTACAAAATGTGGCTGTTATATTTGATATTATAGTATCAAGACACCTAGCCTATCTCTCTTTGCGAAGACATTGATACTAAGTGAAATGGATGAAGGGGTATCGGCCTTTAATTTCGAACTATAGTTTGGTAATGTATGACAATGATTTATAATCAAGTAGTATCTCAAATTAGACTGGCATCAAATCGCCAAACCCCACTTTGTCTCATGGTAAGCCTGTAGGGGAGGGCTGACCACCAATGCAACACCTGGACCTATATTTACTGTGCTCGTGGCCTGTTTCCAAAGAAACCATAGGCATAACTCCAGCTAGCTGCCGTAGGCCTTGCTGTTAAGAAGTGCAAACAAGTGAGATGACTAGCTAAAAGACTGTACTCGTTACAGTGTTTCAGTGGTAATGAATACGGTATCCCATTTGCTATGATGGGTGGACAAACAGAATAGCTCAATACGTATATTTTAAGTAGCGGTTGATAATCCGCGGTTACATTTGACGCTGCGCGGATACGTGTAGCTAGATAACAACATTGAATCGGGTGCGGCAGATGTGTAGAGGATCCCATTTAAATAACGTTGCAATTATAATACCAACTGCGACCTAACTGTACAAGTGGGCCGTTATATGTAGTCGGTAGAAACTTGGTAAGCTATGGCAACTCTTCATTAAAACGTTTCATTGTTTAAACACTGCCAATAAACTGCATTTACTAATAACTACATTTGAAGACTGGATTTGCTGCACATGTATCAGGATAATTCGAGAGGCTGGAGCTTTTGACGAATCTAAATCGCAATAGCTAGTTATTAAGGTACTTCAATGGGCGCGCACTGTACATCCTGTTTACAACACTGGGAAGCTATCGAAACGCCATTTCGTTATCGATTTGAGAAATGTCATTCCAGTCTTTACTAAAGACCGGAACGGCATCAGAGTTTCTGTATATTTATTCATCCTCAAACTATGAAGGTATGTAGCTTATAAATATTATGGGTTGTCTACATTTGAGGTGAAATGGGAGTGTCAAGCGAATCTTGAAAATAGCCATGAAGCAGTGCAACGCATCCTCCGGCCTAGTTTTCCCCTTGCTTTTCTGTCATTGCTCATGCCTCGTCTAGCTGCCGTGACAACGCCAACAAACCACTACAACCAGTCGTTGCCTCAAAAACCGCTCCGCAACCTCATATAGAATTATTTACATTTTTGTAAATGTAAATAATTCTATAAAGATATGCTATATATGGTAGATGCTCAGAAATGTTTGGAAAATGTTATAGAAATTTACAAGACCCTCGAGACGTTTTTTTAATGGTTAATAGGCCTACATTTTGCATACCTACTTGTGTAAGATACATCCTTGTATAGCCTATGTCTCCACATCTTTTATTTATATTTAATCACAGTCTGAGTAGAGGCACTTATGGTTGATTTTTGTCAAGAGAGCAGGTCTCAGGATTTGTTGTGTTCTGTCTCTTGCTTTAATCTTCCACTGTATTGGCTCTGATAGGCTAATAGACAAAATTCCTGTTATGAAGTGGTAATGTTTCAGCGCTGTTGCTTTGCTAGAAAGTAAAAATAATAGTTGGGTTATTGCTTAATTGAGCAGATGTGATGAGACAGTGGCACCCAATGCCACCCACTAATTTCCTCTAGTTGCCCTCCATTAGTAGTGTGATTTGTCTGCTCCAAGTCTCCCCCTGGGACACCTAGATCAGCCTAATTGCTTCCTGATGTAGGTGGTTGTGGTGGTAATTGGAATGGTGCAATGGGACACTTAAAAATGAGACACCTGCACACCACAGTGTGATATGAGCTGCACACAGTTTTCTTCTGTGCCCCTTTGTCCCTGGTTTTTTGGTGTTGTTAGCCAAAAGGAAAAAAAAATCCTGGTATTTGTTGTAAACACATTTCTTGCAGTATGCTGTGTACTCTCATGAAAGCCAGCAGACTGAGCTACTGGAAGTTGAAATGGAGTGTTTTTTTTTGACTTTACCAAGAACAGCTATAATGCAAATCTATTTTCAGGCCAGCTGCATTTCCTGGGAGAGTGGGAGAGTGTGGTAGATCACAAGTGGGTTAAATTTGAATGGACTAATACACTCATGCAAACACCATGCTGTTTGTTGCTGTGAACCCATTCCTGATTTGAATGGGACTTATCTCTAGCTCTGCTGGTTGTACCACAAACAGAACTGTACATCCAAATCCCCAATCTTATGTTAAATTTTTCTTTTTGGATGCTTGACACCTGTGTGATGGCATCTCCCTGTATGTCCAAAAAAAATGTGAGTGAGCATATGAAAGTAGATGGATAACCAAATACAGAGGTGAATGGGGAGAAAGTGAATGATAGCTGACAGCCTAAATTTGTGTACTGGATGCTCACAAATCTGTGGTCAGCATGAGATACATTTGGAGCTTGTGTGGAGTGGTGGAACCTGGACATTATGATCCTTTGAATCCAGATATAAGGTTCAACTGTGCTGAATTGTTTCAGTTGGTACCTGCACTTGTGAAATGGATGTGTTGCACATTCTGGTTGGTAAAGCATATAAAAATTCTGTTGTGAAGAGAATGTATATTGGTGAATGGTGTCTACTTAGTTTAGTGGTCAGAGATTGGCAAGCTTAGTATAGGAGTGATATCAGTCTTTCATTGGGTTCTATTAATTATCTTAACATTGTTCAGATCAGAAATTAAATCACCACATGTTTGTTGTAAGTTAGTGAATCACGCCTCCTAAAAACCGCAATTAGAAATCAGCCTAGACATTAAGAATACCCTTAGAAAGGTAACGGCAAGTCCTGGACTCAGACTCCACTTTAGACTGTCAGCATGTCAGTCAGTCTGTCATCTAGTGAAATTGAGTGTGTAAGAGCATCAGTCACACCATTAATACCTTAAGTTTAAGGCTGGCTAGCTCAGCTTTGCTGTTAACACTGTCTCCCAGGCTGGTTGAATCCTCATCAAGCTATGATTTTAAATTCAAAATCAGCAAAATAAATAAATACACAGCCATGTATGTACTGCTGACAGAACATTTATTGTGGTTTTGAAAGTGATTTAAGGGAGTAATGAAACCAGATACAAACATATAGATGCAATAAACAATTTTGTTGTCCATATTTTATTTCAAAGCAAATATCCATAACCCTTTTCTTGTCATTTTTAAATTTGACACCCTTAAGTACCAACAGGGTGATGGATGTTCCCTAGCTCTTAAAGCAGTCTGAGTATTTTCACAGCCCACAACTGTTCACATTCTTTTATAAATGTTTTCTTGAATATGTGAATTTGTTTTTCATTTTATTCACAAGTTAAGGCCATGCAGAACATATATTTCCTCTTTTGTGGATTTTTAAACTAATGAAACAAAATGTAAATTATTTGCAAATTCCAAAATTAATTTAAAAATGCTCTGAAGTATGATTAGAAAAAAGATGATTCACTTGGTTACTAGAGCAGTAAATGTGGTAAATCGCTATTGGCATTAAAACCACATCTTGAATGCTGTGAACTCCTGTTCAGTCCATCATGGCATTTCATTTTTCCTGTAGTCTAGAGTAAACTAAGAGGAAAGAATAGCACCTTGAGGAAAATCTAACCAATGGTTTCTAAACTTTTATGGTTATTTTGTGGTTGGTGCCAAAACAGAGGGTGCAATATGAAACCATTTGGGTGTAATAGTAGACCAAACTATCTTTATCTTCACATTATGTGAAAGCAATAAAAAGACAAATAGAATGTTAGGAACTCTAGAAAATAGATTTATAATATTACATAGTGCCTTGATGTTTCATAATTCCTTCATACAGCCTACATATAGAGTACTATGTCAAGTTTTTAGCATCACACCATAGAGAATATAATGTCGAAGCCCTTGAAAAATGCATACGCGTAAGAAGATGGGTTGCAATCACTTCAGGAGAGAAGTACAAGAGACTGTATCCACAAAATGAGACTAGAAGGTTTGTGTGGAAGGTTGTTAAAGGTTGTCACAATTGCTATAGGTCATAGTGGTTATACCTGTAATCACAGAGGAAGTAGAGACCTTTGGAATTTTCAAGACTAGGCTTGGTGCTTTGCAAGATCCTTTCTCCAGTGCTATACCACAGATGTAATGATAAGCCTATAACGCTTATTTTTCATAATTACATTTTCACATTCTCAAATGTTTGTATGCACTTGAAAGTCAAACAGTCTAAGCCCCTACATTCACTGACTAAAGTTGCACATACAATATAGTTGATTCTACAATTACAAAATCAATGTTTTGAGCCATTTGTTTATATTTACATTATGTCTTCACCAGCATGAGATGTTAAATGGAAGTGTTCCTGCACTTTGTGAAATGGAATCATTGGCTCTATTGACTGTAGACAGTTGTGTAGTCAATATGCATAAACTGGTTATTAGACTACTTTTCACGAAAACTACTGCAAGGACACAAACTTGTATAATCCATTTTCTAAGCATCCAGAGATAATTCCACGAATTGCAATTCCAGGTTGCCATGCAATTGTGATTGTATATGACAATTGAATTACATCAAAAGGAAGCACTGTCTTGTAAAAGTGTTTCTGTGGCGCTAATGCCACCTGCTGTATATCCTAATCTAATCTCATTCTGAATATTACGGGCTTTTGAATTACAAGGGCATGAGGATGATACTCTTACCCAGATTACAGCAGATTACAGATTAAGTGCCACAGCTTAGCCTGACGTTGTGTGGTCCTCGCTGATAAACAGAAACAGTTGGATTATGCAGTGACACTGGGGTGCATAGCTGTTATTCATATGTGGCTGTGCAGTGCATGCAGAGCCAGGGCTCAGGTAAGTGACTGACAGGCATAACATCCAGTCACATCCAGTTCCACACTCAATGGGGGATTAGTGTGAGTGCCGCATTGGGGATGGTTGTGTTGTCTTGGGTGACCATACAGACTCCTGGTATCTGTACAGCAGACACTTCGGTTGTGATGCGACAGGTTACATCCAGACAATGTCATATCTGCAAATTGCTGTCGAACGTCTTTGTTGTCTTGAAGAACATAAACATATAGACACTTCACAGACTTTAATAGATATTTTTTTACAGTGTGTACCAGAAACTACAAGGACCCAATCAGCATGTTAGAAACATTAAATCATGCAACCTTTCACATTGCGATCAGGATACAAAATACAGCCTTAGTTTACAATGAATGACAATGTTGCTTGAAGCTTTCTAATATTACATACCTATAAGAAGGAAAATAAAATTCTCTGTCACTGTATTCTGAATAGATAGTTGTATTAAGACTCATGTCTTGCTAGGTAACTACATTTTATATAGTTTTACATATTCAGTAGCTGCACAAGCTGGTCGGGTGAATCAGATTTAAACTGCAGCGTCGGATTTAAATAATTTGTCTGAAGTAGTAACTGAATATTGGTTCATTAACCAATCTTATCCCTGTAAGTTTGGTGTCCCTGGTCTGGCTCATAGTACTGCAGGTGATGTCCCTGACAAGTACAGCTACTTTCAGAAGTAAGTGTTCCTTCCCAGTACCTGGGGACTTCATGAACATTCCTCTAGTACTATTGCTGTTCTAAAATGGTGAGTCAGATCCATTGACCTTCAGATGTGAAAATTCATCTTTTGATTTGGTCTGGTTGTGGTCTATCACAGGAGGTGTTTGCAACACAGTACTCCAAAATACTGCTTGTGATTAATGTGTTCTAGTGTTTTATTATGACAGTGCACTGGCCAGTTGTGATTCAAAATTTCCCTGAGAGGTTTAATCAATGCAAGGCTTTGTTTATACATATCTGATACAGCTGACAAATCAAATTTCTGTGTATATGATGTATGCTGTCATCTGTTCAAACAAAAGTTAGTTTGTATCAGATTCCATGCATCAAGTCGTAGATAACATTTATCCTAGTTGCTGCATAGCATGTCTCGTGACTCTTGTGCACTTAAAACACTGTCTTGTCAGTAGAACATCAGTGACCACAGTAGACTCATTTTGGAACTTCTACATTCCTATCCTGGATATATTAGCTTCAAATTCTGATACTTGGAGTCAGACTCCAGCCCCCTGCACATGTAGGAAGAAACTGAACCATATTCAATTTTATGTGCTCAGACCACAATCTTTGAGTGTCACTGTGGAGTGAAGAAAATTGCTTTGCCTCTCACAATAACAAAAATGTATGGGGTTTGAAACTCTTTTAAGGGGGTCTTTTTGGGTAGTGCAAATCTCCAGTGACCCAACATTAACCAAATGGGAACTAAGGGCAATGGTATGATGTGATCAAAATGAACAAATTATGTAAATGAACTGTATTAGATGTACTATATATCTGACACTCGTTGGTTGACAGAGCACAGTATTCTCATATGTAGTGCATATATTATTAATTTAATAGGAATGTGCAGTAGATTTCTAAAGTTGGAAGGAAGCTGTGTAATGTGTATAGTCTTTGTTGATATTGATGTTTGAATAGGTATGGTCCTGATGATACTAACCTGGTTATTGTAGTGCCTTTACCTAATCAATGTACTAACATGTTCACCTCTGACCTCT
Source organism: Albula goreensis (assembly GCA_022829145.1). Taxonomy (NCBI): domain Eukaryota; kingdom Metazoa; phylum Chordata; class Actinopteri; order Albuliformes; family Albulidae; genus Albula; species Albula goreensis. Next base: position 28,927,807 of record CM040746.1, on the reverse strand, counting down.
TAGGTTGCTGATTGGCTGAGCTGTGGTGGGTCTGAGAGGTTAGAAACCAATCAACAATGAGTGAGCTGGAGCAGCTGCGCCAGGAGGCGGAGCAACTGAGGAACCAGATAAGAGTAAGCATGGAGGCAGGAGAGTGAGGTGAAATGTTTTAATCGGATGAAGAAATTTCATTGACATTGCACTCTGCTCAACCAGAACTCATTTCTGATCTTTCTTTCTTTCAGGATGCCAGGAAAGCTTGTGGAGATTCCACCCTAACACAGGTAAGCAATAGATGGGTTTCAGTTCTCAGTCCTGGTCTTGGAGTGCCATAATGACACCCTAAATACACCCTAAAAACAAAAAGGGGAACAACTTTTTATTACATCAGTGAATAACAGAACAATATTCCTGAACATGTGATGAAACTGCTTAAAGCGTTTAAATTTACCACCATATTTAATACATAGTGAACATATCTTTTGGCAGTGATTGAAGTTGCTTGACATATCTGATATTTAAGGCTATGTGTAGTAGTGGAACAAAATGCACTTGCTGTTTGTTTCTGTTGAACCAATATTGGAAGGCTTTGGTACATATCTTTAGTTTGCAGAAACAAATAATGGTTAAACTGCATCCAAATGATAAATGTTAGAGCATATCAGTGCTCACATACACTTTTCAATGGAATAAAATTCTGATTCTGTACTGGTTCAATTTCGATGAAGTGGATATGACAACAATCATTTGGAGAATTAACTGTTTAGCTTTACATTTGATAGCCATTGTTAAACATTTTCAAAATTGATGTGATAGACATTGCCCAATGTTGTTAAAATTTGATACTGTTCATTTCTATCATGTACAAAACAATAACTGTACAACTATTATTTTACATGAAAAATAGACTACAGATTACTATAGCTAATTGTTAGTTTTCCATTAACATAGTATGCACCTGCCTGTATGCGCCTTGTTCTGTTCAGTAAATTAGTCCAGTTACCAGCTGTCAGACATTTTGTAACTTTTATTAAATAATTGACTTAATGACATTGATTTCAAGATGAATGAATAAGTACCATTGTAAGTTTAATGTTTACTATCTGAATGCTGCGGTTGTGGTGTGTTTCTTACTGTGTGTGTGTGTGGTTCATCTCAGATCACTGCCGGTCTGGACCCCGTGGGGCGGATCCAGATGCGGACACGGCGCACTCTTCGTGGACATCTGGCCAAGATTTATGCCATGCACTGGGGCTCCGACTCCAGGTGTGTGCCCCCCACCCCCACAATCACACACAATATATGTACACCTGACAATGTGATACTTCCTGAATTTCCCCAGGGGGATGAATAAAGTATCAATCTATCTATCTGTCTGTCTGTCTATCTAATTTATCTGTGTATCTATCATTTAATCTACACATCATCACTGAACACCAAATGCTAAAAACGAAACTGCGTAACCATTTTTTTGCACTCCAATCAGCTCTCAACACTGTTGCTGTTCCATATTCACATGGTGAATTAAAGCACATGAAACGTTTTTTTTTAATTGTTTCAGCAGCCAAAATAAAACCGCCTCCTGGTTTTGGGTGTAGTAAAAACCAATGGAGTGTGATATATGTGACAAAGATCTAAGCCTTGACTTGAGCATTCTGCATTCTGCTGTCTCTTCTCCCTATCCCCTCAGGCTGCTCGTCAGTGCTTCCCAGGATGGCAAGCTTATAATCTGGGACAGCTACACCACTAACAAGGTAACACTAAACAGGGGCAAGAGCTGCTTTTCTGTCAGCTGTGAATTGTGTGTTTGTAGCCCTAGTGTGTACACAGCAGCAGCCTGTTAGGCTTAGTGTGGCACTGTGGAGGATACAGGTGTTGCCTTGAATGCTTTAATGTTGGCCTGTGAAACCCTGTACATGAGAAAGGTTAGCTCAAGGAGTCATAATGTGGGTGAGAGTAACGCTGCATCATTGTGTGTTTTGTGTGTGTGTGTGTGTGCGTGTGCCTGTGTGTTTGTGCCCACCTTTCTGTTTGTGTTCCTCCTCTTATCCCCCACTCCTAACCCCATCTCCTTCCAGATGCACGCCATTCCTCTGCGCTCCTCCTGGGTCATGACGTGTGCATACGCTCCCTCTGGAAATTATGTTGCCTGTGGGGGTCTGGACAACATCTGCTCCATCTACAGCCTGAAGACCCGCGAGGGCAATGTGAGGGTCAGCCGAGAGCTACCAGGACACACAGGTACATGCAGAGACGCTTCTTCTAGCTCCATTTACTTACTCTGCTCAATCCAAAAGCACACTGTGCCAGCAGACTTTTTTCTAGCCAGACACCGAATCAATGAGACCAATCAAAAATGAACAGTTAACATTCCCCACCAGTTTTGAGTATGCTAGCTCACTGTGTGTCTCCCATACACAAACAAACCTACACACACACACACACACACACACACACAGTCACACAGCGGTGTTACTGGGCTGCTTGAGGAGATGGCTGTTGTATTATGCTGTGGTGTTGTGCTCTCTTGGTTTCTCTTAGGAGCTTATGTGCTCTGTCCCAGGTGCTTGGATTCCACGCTGCTGCTCCTCAGAGATATTGTCCCTGGCCGTTTCCTCTAAGCTTTAATTAAAAACCTTTGAACTGAGGCCTAATTAATTAAGCTGGAGGGTGGGGAAAAATAGCGGTTGAAGATCAATTTTGTCAGACATTTGGGGAGGAATTCTGCAATGCCACCCTGTTTATTCCTTTATCCGCCTTTCATTAGGTGGTGGTGAGGTGGTTGGCTGTTTGTGATGAGGGGTGCTTTGTCTTTGGTTATGGTTTCAGTACCCCTGAGCAAGGTGTCCCAACTACAATAGCTCCAGAGACAAACCCAGCTGTGTATGACAGACAATATGGCTGCTGAATAATACATGAGAGGAAATGTGACATTGAGGGTCAGGCTATTCAGGTACAAGGTCGGGGTGTGCAGTGGTATCAGGTGTCGCTCTGTGCTGATAACTGCAGTGGCCATCGCAATGCTAAAGCTCCTGCAAAGCTGCTTTAACACTGTCACTGAGACCGTGAGGCTCACCTTACACCAGCAGCACAGAAAACCTGGGAGCATAATGAATTCTATTGTTTAGAATGGAGGCAGGTATGAAGAGGCAAAAAAGGTATGCTGGAGAATGGCAGTGCCCTGTCACCATGGGAAAACTTTCTTTTAACCTGTGTTGTGTTGCCTGCGTCATTCTCCCCGAGCAAGGAAAGAAGAGATTCCATGACGTTGACCATGTGCTAATTGTTTAACTGTGATTAAAATAGGTTGTGAGGGACTGTGATGACAGGTTTATGTGTGTATGTTGTGGCTGTCATGAGCGTGCTGTCTGCCCTCATTGTTTTTGCTCTTTTCTCTGCCACTTTGCATGGCATGCAAAACTCTGTACTCTGGGCTGCTGGGGGAAAGAGTTGTGGAAGGAGGAAATGAGTGATGGAGAGAGGAGGGAGGGCGAGTTGTTGACGTCATGGATTCTGTTAACTGTGATGACTGGTCCTTTTTCTGCGCAGGCTTCCACAGTGTTATGTCTCTCTCTCACACAGGTTACCTTTCCTGTTGCCGTTTTGTTGACGACAATCAGATCATCACAAGTTCAGGAGATACAACCTGGTCAGTCCATCCATCTTCTCAGTTTGTCTGGGCCTTTCCTCACTCATTATGCCAAATTTGACACAGAGAGAACAGTCGCTTGTCATGATTGGGGCCTGGTTTTTTTATTTTTTGCTTAAGCAGGGAATGAAGGAGGAGGGACCACTATTTGTCTCACCTTTATCTCTCTTAACTCAGTGCAAATGTAGATTATTAGATATCTTTATCAAGGAAATTTTTGAACTGAGACAGTATGTGGAACAATCATTGGGGAACCTGGGGAACTTCTCTGGAATTATTACATGTTACTAGAGCAAATGAGTACTGCGTTGTGAATGTGAGTACATAAAAGCCCAGTTGTGAATGTTTGTTTGGAAACTGGGAGTTCAGGAAACTGAACTGAGCTGGACTTGACATTGTGTGTGTGTGTGTGTGTGTGTGTGTGTGTGTGTGTGTGTGTGTGTGTGTGTGTGTGTGTGTGTGTGTGTGTGTGTGTGTATTGGCATCATTGCAGTGCTTTGTGGGACATCGAGACGGGCCAGCAGACCACGGTGTTCTCCGGCCATAGTGGTGATGTCATGAGCCTGTCACTGTCCCCGGATTACCGCACTTTTGTGTCAGGGGCGTGTGACGCCTCCATCAAGCTCTGGGATATCAGGGACAGCATGTGTCGGCAGACCTTCACCGGCCACGAATCCGACATCAATGCCGTCTGCGTGAGTGAGACCGAGAGCACCGCATAAGTCTGTCTGTGCATGCTGCAGAGAAAGTGTATGCTCTGTCCCATAGTGCGACTGTTAGCTGCTGGCTCTTGCCATTGGCTCAGCAGGGGAACACATGCACATGTCTCTTCATTGGTGTATCACTTACATAACCCTCTAGCTATTTTGTCTATCTCTTCCATTCAATGTGACTTCATGCCCAAATCTCATTTACATCTGCATACTACAAGTGGCATGCAAAAAGGTTGGGCCAAAAGTGGTTATGATAGTTATTTGTATCACAAATATTGTGTATACAAACCTGGTATTATGTTAAGTGACACAGTAGGCAAAAGATGATTTGAGGAGATAGTGCTCCGGGTAGCATCATAAATTTCAGCGTTGTGTGAATGTACCATGACAAATTCCAAAAGTAATTCTACCCAAAGTAATTGCTCAGTGTTTTGGATAGGGAAGAGTGAATTCAACCACTGAATGGAAAGAGTAGAGACGGGTAAGAGTAAGGGGGTGCAGTTCCACTGCTTTGGAGACTGGAACAGGAGTTCTGTATTTTATTTCAGCCACCACTGGTGGCCAGTAGAGGGAGATGAGGAGAGGTGAGCATATATCTCAGCTGGTTTTAGCAAGATGAGCTGCAGCACTAGTCATTAGCTGGAGGAGTTTAATGGAGGACATGGGGAGACCAGAAAGACCATTGCAGTAGTCAGGACAGCCTGCACTATGTGATGGGTAGCACATGCAATGAAATCCTGATGTATTCTTCAGTTATTTTAGACAATGAATTGATGACTCTGGGCAACTATTATTTTGTTTTTGATGAAAGACAACTTGTTATCAAGGACTGCACTGAGATTTTTTCTGTTATGTGGAGACCATTTTTAATGACTGACAGATCCTTGAATATGTAGAATTTGGCTGATAGTATCTTGGTGGCTTAGTTTTTGATCTCAGTTACCTGTACTTCACTTTGTTATACTATGTTCTATAAGCTTAAGGGCTAATAAGAATAAAAATATAACATTTGCCTGAACCAATAAAGCAGCATTACCTAATTTGCAGTGTTTAAAATACCAGTGGCCAATGCACCAGTTCCAAGCTTGACATTGATAGTGGCATTTGTGTGTCTTCAGTAACCTTGATGCAGTGACCAACAGTACTTCACTGCCTGGGAATTACACATAATGAGAGTTTCAGCATACTTTCATCTGATTTTTCCCTTAGGTTAATCATCTTCTGCTTTTCCCCACTTCACTCAATATGACCACTCCTCTTTTGCTGTCTCTGTTACTCGCTTAGTTCTTCCCCAATGGTAGCGCGTTCGCCACCGGCTCGGACGATGCCACGTGCAGACTGTTTGACCTGCGGGCTGACCAGGAGCTCAGCCTCTACTCCCATGACAACATCATCTGCGGCATCACCTCTGTGGCCTTCTCCCGCTCTGGGCGGTTGCTGCTGGCTGGATACGATGACTTCAACTGCAACATCTGGGACGCCATGAAAGGGGACCGCGCAGGTGAGGGATGGCTGCGTATGTGTGTGGGTGAAAGGGGGGAGAGCGCAGACTGTACAGCTGTAGGCCATGTGGATCACCAGTAACACCTTGCCAGGCCATGCACTGAGCTGCAGTTGCCCTGTCCTGGATTTGTATTCATTCATAAAGCTTCTTAGAGTAGTGTTGCTAATATATGGTTCAGCTTAGCCTGTTATTTGATTGCAGGCTAGGTTTGGACATGGATGGGGAAACTTCATCCTTGCTTAGCACTCTTACTCTTCGACACCTAAATGTCTTTCTGTGAGCATATTATTCCCTGCATTATCTACTGTCTGGTAGTTTTCCGTCTTCAGCCAATAGGTGTGTGAGGTAGCAGTCAGTGGATGTGTGTGTGACCTGTACACAAGACCTGTCTAGTCAGTCCCCCTGAACACACCACTTTTCCTCTCATCGTTCCTGTGCAGGAGTGCTGGCCGGCCATGACAACCGCGTGAGCTGTCTTGGAGTGACAGACGATGGGATGGCAGTCGCTACAGGCTCCTGGGACAGCTTTCTAAAAATCTGGAACTGAGAAGTGGCCACATCATCCCCCGAAACACACACACACACACACAAACACACACACACACACAAACAAACACAGACATACACAAAGACATGTACTATACAAAGTAAACACATTTTTGGTACACGTTTTACGCACACCCATATTATACATTGTACATAAAATATGTTATACATGAACACACTGTAAACACGCTCTTTGTACATAATGCATATGATTTGCAACGTAAACCAATATTTTCACACAGATGATGTACATACCACATATACCACAGACATACAGTAGCTTCAGTATGATGCATTCATACTGTACACTGTACACGTGTATGACAGCTACACGCACTGTACTGTATTGTGCACAAGCACATTGTGTACACAAACACACAGCGCATGCACCCAGTAGAATATAAAATCACAAAGGTGACCAAAACACACTCCTCACAAAGTACTGAAACCATAGGTATTCAAATTGATTAGTCAAATACAACACTGATTAATGCAACACAATTGGACTGACATACACGTTCAAACCTACATATAGAGAGACAACAGACTTGTCTCTTGTTCCAAAAATAAAATAAAATTTTGTAACTTGAGGAGAAACACCCCTGGACCTCAAAAGTAAGAAACAGAAGAGAATTCTGGGACTTTTATTTGTTTTACTCCATCCTTCAGACTAGTCTCTCCCATCAGCCCCCAATCAATTTTTGTGTGCAATGAGGAGGGAGAGAGGCATGGGGAGGGAGACTGAAGCTCCCTTACACCAAGGTCTTCTCAGCAACGCTGTCCTCTGAGCAGTGTCCAATGAGTGAACACTTCCCATGAGCCTTTGTGCATTGATTGTAGGTGAGCATTGCTGAGGAGGCAGGTGTAATGGAGCAGTGTAGTGTAGAATGCAGCCTACATTGAGTGTGATAGGTGACCAATGTCAGCAGTAACTAGGGGGGAGAGAGAGGAGGGGGAAGGGATTGGTCCAAGCTCTAAAAGGATTCAATGGAACAAAATCGAGTTGTTTTAGCTGATGGTCACAGCTTAAAAGATAAATCAGTCGCTATTTTCAGTTGTTAAAGGGTTTTTATCTATATATAAATATATATATATATGTACACCTACATATATATGTTTTGTTTTGATGTTTTTGTTTTTGAATTTTTTATGCTATTTTATTGTTTCCCTGTGTGCCTCAGACACTTTTAAAGAAAGATTAAGTAATATAAAATGCATAAAGTACAACGCAATTCTGAGGTGGAAGAAAAATAAAACCTAATTGTTTTTAGAAAAAAAATCAAAAACAAGCAGGAAGGGTATTGATGCTGTTGACTTTGCCATTGTGTCATGTCTTCATTATAACAGTATACATTGTACATAAATAAACACCAGTAGCCTCTCTTGCCAGTCTGGGCCAGCTATGTGTGGTCAATGTTGAGTCTAAGCTGCTACAAAATGGTAGCACCAAGAGAACATCTTCGGTTGACTTTGTGCAGGTGTATTTTTTTCAACAGCACGTTACAGTCTACCATCATTTAACATAATTGTTTCTCTAACGGATGTCAGGGTTTTCCAGTAGGTAACTCATTTAGCCCCGCAGGGGCAAATCCTAAGATTATTGTCAAACAAGTTTGAGTGGTTAAAAGCATTTATAAGTGCATTTATATCCAATTTAGGATTCATTTTTAATTTATTAATGCTTCAGAAATCCTGATACCAGGGTTGATTGTTTTTGTTAATCAGTGTCCACATTACTGTATTCACTCTTATGACACTCAAACTCATGAAACATTTCTTTTTGTCAACTTGTGGATGTTTGGGTTGGAAATTAAGATTGCTAGATTGAATCAATAATGTGTTGGTACAGGATTGTTGGCAGTGATGAAAGCAGGTAAGATCTCTTTCTGGTATGGACTTGATAAATTTGAGGTGTCGAATGATTTTCTTTTTCTTGATAATTAGAGGAAATTTAACACTGGTTTCACAAATGTCTGATGAAAGCTGAGATGCTAACCTAATTTGCACATATTTAAGAAATGAAAAGGTTTGTTGTGAAAGCATGTCATCATATATATATATACATATATATATTTTCATGACTAAAGCTCAAGAAAGGTACCTAATGTACCTCCAGCCCAGCTATAAATGAGGACTAAAAGGTCCTCAACAGTCAGGATGGATTTGAATAAGGAGATCCTTACCAGGATCCTTACTAGAACGCAGAGCTGAGAATAAAAGACACTTTCAGCAAACAGGGACACTGGCATTTTGACATCTATGGTGCCTTCCCTTAGAGTCAAAAGAAAATGCAGGGACTGTATATAACCAACTGTGTGGTTTATGGGTTTCTTTTTTTCATTTGTTTTCTTCTCCATTTAAAAAGATGACTGACAACTGTGCCAGAGAAAGAGCTGTAACAAATACTAATAGCAGGAAATTTTACATACCCCTCCATGATAAGTTTAATATGATAGATGTAACAGGAGTATATCAGACTGATGGCCATGTATGGCCATGTATGGCCCTGAACACCCAAGGGAGGGCCAAAAGGTCAGTCTCTGCCAGACTCCTGTATCTTAGTTCTACAAATTAGCAAGGTTAAAGCTTTTTAAATTGAATCATGTTTTCAAAAAATTATATATATATATAGCATATAATCAAATTTGTGTGATGAATGAATTGTAGTGTTAATATCCACACAATGTAAAAACAATGCTACAAGACAATAATTCAGATTCACATGACAACTGCACATTTGCAACAGGTATCAATGTAATTTTAATTTTATTTTTTTACATTTACTTTGCATAAAGACTCATGAGTTCATTCAACACAATCCTAAGACTTGAAATCTCATTAGTCTATTAAACACAATCTTTTAAGGTCCCCTCAAAAACAATGGAACATGAACGTTAAAACACCAAACTTTTCTAAAAAGATTGTTTAAAAAATGAAAAAGAAAATAATCAACCCATCACAGAGGATATCAACTCTCAACTTTAAACTTTCACCTTTAACTACTCTTTAGTTCACTATAGAACATTAAAATGTAAAAATCAAGAGGAAAATGAAAAATCCATTCACAGACTGTAAAATTTACAAAAAGGTCAAGCTTAATTTTGTGTGGGTACACGCACACACATTATATATATACACATGTGTATATATTAGCTTCTCATTAGTTTGTGGTTGTCATTACAGCAGTTTGAGCAGGTTAAGACAAAATATTACAGCAGCTGTCAGCAGTTCTGTTCTTGGAAAGCCCCTCTAATTTGTTAGTTTTCTTCCATAGATAATTCCCTCATATTAATCAAGCTGGTAATTTCAGACCTGCTTCTACTTGTGATTTTGGGCGAAAATGCCAAGCGAGAACAAAATACGAAGTGCTGGGGCTCTCAAAGTCACAGACTGGAGACATAGACTTGCTTACATTCATATTGACCATACCCATACACGCCCCCCTCCCGAATCATTGGGACCTACAGACATACTCTGAGCATTCCAACACAAAATTTAAATGCTGGCTATTCAAAGGTCTAAAATTGCTGAATGTGACAAAAATAGGTATTAAGTGTTATGAAATATTCGGTGGGGAGTGACAATATACAGTAGGGACCATAACCATTGTATGGTAGTTATATATTGAATAATGCAGAGTAGTGCAGCCTTTCAAAACATATTTCAAAATAATCACGTTAACAGTGTTAGTACATCTGCACTGACAATAGTCACAGACACTGGTTCTACAAACCCCAGCCAAAATTCTGCCTGTGGATTCCAGCTCCGTCCAAATTCAGTGCATATTTGTGGGTCCACCATATAGGCAAATTTGCACTTTCAACCTGAAAACAGTGCTGGTCACTGGAGTAGTCCATTACTGTTTACTGCAGCACCTTTCTGTATTAACCACTACAGGAGGCAGACCAGTGATGTTTCAGCAGGATATGTGTATTAATTACCCAGAAGGTTAATCTGTGCTGGAGTGCCGAGGCTGGAAAGCCATGGCATATCATGCTCTGTCCATCTGTGTGCCCAGGGTGACTGCTAAAATACCACCTCAACTTTCAAAAGTTAACACAATGTACAGTACAATGTTATTGTTGGGTGGGCAGGGTAGACAAAATCAATCACATTCTAGCCATTCCTCCAGGTATAATTTGCACTCAGTTCAAAAAAAGTACACCAGCACAAATACAAACACACATACACCCAAACAAAGACTCTTTAGTTCACACCCACAAAAAACTGGTCAAGACCATTTAACTCTCAGTTATATATACCATCTTTTACTATATATAGATATCCATATATATGGATATACCATCCATAAAATACTTTGTGCTTAAATGTAAAATATTTGTTTAAACATAAAAATCAATATTTTACTTTATATTATAGTTAACCTACTGAAAAAAATATATATATTTAGCATATATCTCCCTTATATAACATCAGCCTTTACTAAAACACTTTCTGAATCTTTCATGTAAATTCTCCATCTTGACCTTTTAAGGTCACTCCCCATTTTTTAGAGTTACTTTTCTATCATTACAATGTGTACAAATTGCATTATTCAGTATTAGAACATAAAAACATTACTCGGGTATATAAACACTATGAACTGATCAATTAAGTTATTCGTTTGGAAATTGTAAGTCTTCAATAGCTATTCACCTATATCTCCCAATTTCTGGCATCTTGAATTGTATTAACATGGAGCCCTCTGCTGTTTCATTCCGGTATTACACCCAATGCAAAAGCAGGCTCTCACGAACAGGGACCAGTGGGTAAAAACACACCCCTGACTTGCTGACAGGAGTCCAGTAACAGCCTAACTATTGAACACAAAGGTGTATTTCAGCGGTATGTGAATACATATGTCTATTCGCTGTCATTATGAATCAAATTTTAAAATGTTTCTGAAGGCTGAAACAAGTATAGGGGAAGGTACTGTGCTAAAAGTAACTGAACATCTCGCATTGCCCCACCCTCACTAAAAGCATGCTCACCAAAAGCGGCAAAGTGAATGATCACCTCACAGTGATCAATGTCTCATCTCTCAGTGGTCCATACCTGACATTCATAAGCCACCTCTAAATGTCTGCAACTGAACTATGTTCCTATGCCAGAGGTCATTTTAACATCAACCATCACCCTCAAGCAGAAGGCACTATTCGGACCACAAACATGCTGGATTACTTACTGATTAGAAAGTCATGTGGATCAACTTCTAATGGACTGTGCAACCTCTATTGGACAGTGGCAAATACCACAAATTGTTCTCCAGAAGAAATGACAGGAATATTATCAGTTGATTTTGTTAACAGTATGCGAAACCTTCTTATAGAGAGAGGGTATAAGAAAAACAAGACCACACAAATGGCATAAACATGAAAAGCAAGTAAATGTGCAGTAGTAAAGACTACCTCTCTTGCATAGGACCCAGATATGGGTAGATTAAAACTTATACTAAATCATAAATTACTGCTGATTAGCTTGTCACTATCTAATTTATCTTTTACATATTGGTCCGAACAATATTTTATGATATGAGGCACAGTAATCATGTTGTAGAAATACAACTTCCTGCCATGCACATCAGTGTTCAGAGTGGAATCACTGAAGAAATTAACTGTTCAATTAATTCCTTAAAGATAATGCCTTTCTTCATTCCAAAGTTCTTATTAAAGATATGCAAGAAAAATAAATTTGCCAATATGGAAAAAGTGCAACCAATCTCAGTTTACAATCTATTCTGTGCTTTTTAAAAAAACACAACAGGCACCTTTTCTGTCAGTCTAGTACTTTTGTATACACCTATTTGCTATTGTCTTCTCTGCATAAAAAGGTAACTGCTTTTCTTATTTTAAAATGAGCCTTTGTACACCCTATGTCCCCTGCATAAACATATACACAATATTCTGGCTTTGGTTTGTACAAAAAATATATCCATGTATGTGCATATGTATTCATAGATGCTCATTCCAACAGGTTGTCTAACCAGAAGTCTTAAACCTCTGAAGACAGTGAACATGGCTGGATATAGATTGCCTCTCAAAGACACCAGACAACAAGCCCAGTACCTACAGTATGAAGCACTTAACAGTTGCTCAGCTTCACATCAAACTTTCCACTCCTGCAGAACAGCCCATTCTCTAAGGCAAGTAATTCTGTTAACAGACCACACAAAACAGTACAAAGATATGATTTTTCTGGAAAAAAAAAAGACTATTCTGAGAAGAGCTTTGCTTGGCAGTTCATTTCCATTTCAACAAACTCTGGCAGAGCCTGCAGTATTGGAGCATCCTTTGCCTCTTTACTTGTTGGTTTGTACCTCTTCAAAACCCTGACTGCAGTAATCACAAAGCACTAAATATGGTCTCCTATTGCTGCCAGCCCATCCACACTTAGACTACACTTGAGGCCAGCTTGCCAACCAGAACTCCTACTTTTCAAGTAATCTCAGATGTACAGCATGTCTAAATAGTAAAGATTTAAAATGCTAATAAAAACTAGGATAGAAGCATATGAGGATAAGGAGTCATGAGAAGGGAGATGTAAATAGCTGGTAACAGAAGTAAAAATTGATGGTATTGCATCTGGGGCAGGAAGTATGACTGGGATGATGATAGGTTGGTAGTTAGGTAGGTAGCTTGATGGTAGCCATGAGAGAATATTCATCTACAGTATGCAGGCTCCAAGGCTGACCAATGAGTGGCAGGCAGGCAGGGTATGAATGAGCATGCACTGTGAATCAGGGTGAGACGGGGAGGCTGGGAAGCCATGGGACAAAGTTTTACAGGATATGAAAGATGATGATGTTACCGAGGCAACAGTTTGGATAATTCCATATCATATACTAGTCTTTTTTTTTCTCTCAAATGTTTCAATAAAAAAGGTTTAACATCCCACACAAAAAAGAAGCAGAAAAATTCTGACAACATTGCTGTAAAGTGAAAGACACTTTGTGAGTATATGATGTGATTATAGTTCTCCTGTGTGGGTAGAGTCATTCATCAGGTGACTCACAGACACCATTTATAGGGTGGGGAAAAAAAACAAACAAAAATGGTACATTGATCCAATTTCTTCAAACTGTGACCCCTTTGATAAAAAACTCCCCTCGTTCATTATGCTGCACTGAGAATAAAAATGCTGGATACAACAGTTCTGAAGTCATCCCTCCACACAGCAGTTAATTTAGTATTTCCAAACAATACAGGCTACAGCCTGTTTCATAGCACAGTTTTGGAGGGACAATGAATTCGTTTATATGGATACGTTGAAAATCGGAAATTGGGTGTGAGGCCTTCTGCTAGTGCTGTCAAGACCTGTCCTGAAAAGGCAGTGCAGTATTTACAGCGTTGCTAGGATACTCCACAGAACGAGGGCAGGTCACTCCATCACACCACCTTCCCAGTTCTTAACCAGGATAACCCCCATGAAAGGGAACCAATGACACCTGCCCATTAGCTCACTGAAGGACAGACATCAGCAGATGAGGTCCAGTGGTACCATTATGCCCGTGTTGTTCATTGCTTCAGTAATTATTTACACTTCAGTTCGACACACTTTGCGTCTTCACTTTAAATTTAAAAGCAGAAGGAATTCTCATGTCACCCCCTTCCCCTATTTTCCACAAGTAACCAACATCTCCAAAAAAGGAGTTCTACTAAGTGGAGAGGAAGAGAAAACTCCTAATGGCTTCAGAACTTTGGAACAGTTACAAAAATATATACAATTAGATCAAGGCCATCACACAAGAGAGTGGAGAAAAATCAATTCAGGGCCTGTCAATATGAACTCTGTCTGTCCCTCTGTCAGTGTAGTGCTTCCCTGCAGTCAGGCAGTGTGTCAGTGAAGTCAGTTAGTGGGCTGGTCGGTGGGGCTTGCAGTTAATTAAGACATGACTGAAGGCAGGTGATAAGGTTGTGGGCTCATTCACTAGGAGTGCTCAGGAGACTAGTAAAGACAAGGAATGAACATTACCCAGCCACACTTTGAAAACTAACAGAGTCACCCCTCCCCTCTCTCTTTGATCCACTGCACCCTCCACCACCTCCTCTGGACACTACCAAAGCAAAGGGGGCATACTTGTAGTGTGAGAGAGGAAAGACGTATGGATGATTGGACAGACAGATGCAGCAGCCTCCACTTCACCAGTTCATTATGCAGTTCCTGTTCAAGGTCATGAAGTAGACCTGGCTGCTGCCTCCAGAGCGCACAGAGGCAAAGAACACCTAGAAGAAAGAGAGGGGAGTGTTGTTGAGAGAGACACAGTGACAGTTTAGTCATTTAGCAGAATGTGTACAAATCCCTCAAGTGCAAAAACATCAAATTCATAAATAGCAAAAAACCATCTTGTCCTGTAATAAACAAACAGTAAGTAATACTAAGCGCTTAGTAAGTACATACATTTTTATTTATTTATGCTTACATTATTATGACACTCAGACCATTATAAGACCCAAGGTCCTGCAGGACAGTGTATGTGAAGAGCTGCATCTGTGCTGCCTGTGTGTACAGAGCACTGCGTGTGTGTGCAAGTGTGTGTGTGAGAAAGAGAGCGAGAGAGACAGAGAGAGAGTGCATGAACACGTGCACACCTCTTACCTTGTCATTTCTCTCACACAAGAACTTAAGTCTCTGGGCTCTCTTGTGCATGAAGACTCCGTCCAGGTGTCCGGTCTCCACAGAGCGGATCTCGATGGCCTTCTCCCCCCAGCCCATGATCTGGTTGGAACAGATGTAGGCTGCAGAAAGGCAGAGATACTGGTCAGACCGGTAAGGAGAGGTGCGTGTCCTTATGAAATCAAAACACAGATGTTATCACTGTGTTAATTTGATTTAAATTCCTATGTGGGTCAGCATATTGCAAAGTTCACATACCCAATACTTCCCTGAGAGAAAACTCATACATAGAATATAATGACAGTCAATACCATAGGCTACATTTGTGTCTTCATCTAGATTTGTGCAGTTTGACCTACAAAAGGCAACCAGTCTGTCTTTCTTGCTCCCAGATCTGTTCATGAATGCATTTCGCTTTATGTCACGTATTTTCAATCATTTTCACGAAAAATTTATAATTTATTTAGAATCTTCCAGGTGTCATATGTTGTCTCACAACCTATTTTGGTAGGGCAGTAGTATTTGTCGCTGGGCTGAAGTGAGTCTCTCACCAACGGAGGTCGGCATCTCGCCCCACTGCAGCACCACATCTTTGATGATACGACCGTAGGTGTTGACATAGACGCCCTCGTCCTCATAGCACACCAGCATCTCCATGCCATCTGAGCTGGGTAGGAATACGATGGCATGGGGCGCCACTGTGGTCTGGATCTGAAAGTTCAGGAGGGAGGGCTAATTCAGAGGGCAAACTTGGATTCATTCATGTTTGATACAGGAAAGGTGCAGGGCTTGAAAAATTTCTGAAAAGATTAGTAGATCTATTACAATTCTGAACAGATACAGAATGCAGCTTTCTTATGCAGATGCAGATACACCTGAGGACGTCCGTTTTTGGTAAAAAGGTTTATCGATGCATAGTTATGGCTTCACAGTGCAGTTTGCAATAAAGGGGAGCAGCATGTTTAACTACATCAAGGTTGTTGATCTGTATGATTTCCATTATTTTATATACTGGGGGATGGCTATACTTTCACAGTACTCATTGTGGCTTGGGTGATCAGCGTCCACTTAATACTGAAAGACACTCACATGCACAGGGATGTAGATGTCATAGTTGTTTCCAGAGTCGACATCAATAGCATGAAACCCAGCACTGGATCCATAGATGACCTTTAACCTTTGACCCTCCTCTACTGTTAGGTCAACCAGCTGGGGTCTGTGGGGCAGGTCAGCGAATGACTAGAAGGGTGAAGGGAGAGGAATGCAGATAAGATGCATTTAAAATTTACAATTAAACTGTTCTGGATGTGACACTGCAGAAAACATGTCCGATACATATATAACAGAAAGTACTTTCAATAGGGACACTTCACAAGACATTTATTTGAACCATTAATGTGCTCCAGTAAAATGAATACCTTGAAAGCCATGAACTTGTGATAAGGCTTGGGTGCCCAGGCATACACCTCCACAGAGTTCTTCAGAGCAATCACCAGGAATTTAATTCTCTCATATTTCACTGTGTGCAGAAATCAGACATTTTTCAGTTAAAAAGAAACAAGGATTGTCACTACACTAACAGTATACTACAGAAATTCATTTCATCAATCAGTCTCGTCCTTGAACTCCATTTGTGCCACGCCCTGTTCACTTATCCAGCCTCCTTCACTGCCCCGCTTTGTGGTGTACAAATCTCTCCAAATCTCTCTTTTCACCCCTCCTCCCCCATTTTGTGGTGCTCACACAGCTTGGTTTCCCTTCCCACAGCTGGCCCCTAACTCCTTCTTAAACTCACTTACCCACTTTGTAGTGGACACATCCCTCCATCTCTCCAACTGTGGTCCAACCTTGCTTTTTCTCCACCTCAGGGTCATTGTGCAGAATTTTGTTCCTTAGCCAGGACAGGTAGTACACACGCACCTTGTTCTTTTTACCTGGGGCGGGAGAGAACTCAACTTTACACTCACATGAACAGATTTTAATCACTTAAATTAAATACATGAACATAAGCAAACATTCATTAAAACAACAAATTAACAATGACAGACAACAGTGCATAGACACATAAACTGGGTCCACTAAAAGATGCATTGCATGGCAACTGTTAATGACTATGAAGGCAACAGTATTCATTTCAGTATTCTGAAGATCTGCAGGGTGGATAATTTTTGTTATCTCCTTAAATTACGAAAAAGATTAAGATCCAAGCAACTGGGTGGTGTGAGTTAATTAATTTCTTAATAAATCAACTGTTTCAAGGGCAAGAGTGAATAAAATTGGTGTAAGGTGTTGGACAAAGTTTGATAAGATAACAGTGAATGACCAGACACAATGCAGAGTGGAGCTTTAACAGACTACTGGTGACCTGATATGGTGATGAGCAGGTTGAGGCCTTCAAGGACATCCATCTGCTGAAACCTGCGGGAGTTTATGAGAGAGTACACCTTCCCCTGGCCACTGCGGTCCAGCAGCTTCAGGCCATTCTCTGTGCCCACCAGCAGGTTCACCCCTGCAGACACACAGGCACAGACACTCATGAAAACACACTCACACACAAACACACAGATACACATGCACAAACGAACCAACCATACAAGCAACCATTCGTGCTGAACAGGGTACATCCCAAAATACAAAAAATGCCATACAACTGTACACTGTATAGAGACAGACAGCCTGCAACATAACCAGTATAGGTCCAGAGACAAAGACACTGCTGTTGCTGCAGTGCGAGTAACATACTCCCACCTGACTCCCCCTGCCCTCCCCCACATCACACCACTCTCTACCCTTTCCTCTGTCCACTATTCCTTTCTCTCTGTCTGCCTCTTTTCCTTACTCTGTCCACCTAAGTGTCTCGGTTCTTGTGTCCCTCCCTCAGCCCCTCTCTCACCCCACAATGCTGCACACAGGATCTCGGAGTTGAACCTCTTCTTGTACTTGCGGATCTCTGGGGTGTCACTGTGGGGGCGGGTGTTGGCTGGATTTACATTCACCACTGAGCCCTTGCGCACGTCCAGCTTCAGCTGGTCAAACCTGGAGGTAAAACCTGAGAGACAAGAGCTCATTTACTTTTGTGCATTAATGAGAACAACTGTGAAATAATCCTGCAAATGAATGTCACAGACCTTAAAGTTGCAGTATGAAGCATTTAAACTCAAAGAAACAATCTGGAGGGATCAGTGAATGAGCTCCTCTGAGAGAAGCCTGACCTACACAGCACTTCCTAAGATCTAGTGTTGTGGTAAAACAGTGGTGAAATCACTACATTTCTTAACACTTCATTTCTTTTAACTAAGTTGCATGGGTTGTTACACTTGGTACAATGGTCTTGTGGGGTTTTTTGAATTGTGCACTATTAATAAGTTAAAGATTTACTAATTCACTACCCCTCATTCATTACAACTGTGTCAACAGTCTTGTCTCTTGGAAGCCTTTTTCTGCTACTGCCTCCTTGTGCTTGGACCCTGGAATTGCTGCTTACAGCTTGTATCTCTGTTGTGCATGTTAAGACCTGATATGCTTGACTCTAAACAATTTTACTTAGATTAACAACACAAATTCCATTCAAAAACAACAAACACCAAGAAACAAAGGGGAGGAGCATGGCATGCCAGAGCAATGGAGGAGGAGGTACAGTAAAACACTGGACAGTAAGATCAAGAAGGCTCTAGAAAGACACAATTGTACTCAGAAACACAAACAGATGCAGAGACATGAAGGGGTAGTTGAATGGTGAGTTGTGTGCAGCTCACTGCTGTTGGGAGATAGCCCAGCTCGATTACGTCAGCACCCTGCTCTAAACACAGAGCAGCGCATTGTGGCAAGTCACGTGTGACACAACTCACCGGCCACCGAGATCGACTCTCCCGGACCCCCCTGTGGCTGGTACATTCCGAGGTCCACAAAAGTGGTGAACGAAGATTTACCAGCAGCCTTGACCAATCCTCGGGACTGATACTGAAATCAGATACAAATCTCAGAGTTACACACTGACTCAACTGAATGGCAGGTATGAAACTGAAAGAAGCATATGTAATTAAACCACATTAATATCTTTGAGATCACTAATGCAACAAGGCAAGTGTTACACCAAAATGATTCCCACTTCCCACTGATGACCTTGAAATGCATACAGAATCTGAGATAGGGGCATGTCCTAGCACTATTTCTTAAGAATACAATATGGGCAAAATTTACCGTGATAAATGTAAAAGGCCAGAACAAATCATTTCCAAACCAAGGAAAAGGTTGGGGGAAAGAATGGGTAGTGCAACACTGCTGGATGTCTCCTGCTTGCCCCTTCACACTGCAGACATGATGCATAACCCAAAGCCACAATAGTACTGAGTGCATAGAACTTCATGGTGTGACAAAAATGCACATTACAGTAATTATCTGGACTTTTTAAATATCAGAATATAGGCAAAAATTCTTATCTGTTATGATAAGAATTCTTATGTGTTATATCTGTTATAAAAAACTTTATCTGTTATGATACTTACAGATGTTTATCATATTGCCATTTTCAATCGTTAAGCTCTCATAAATGTTTCAGAAGTCATATTTACGATAATGGCACAAGTTTTGCTCATTAACCTAGAAAAATGGATATCACAATTTAAGTATCTGGATATTATCAAAATGAAATTTAACAAACACTAATAGTTTTATTGCCTAGACCTGACTGCCTGTGGCATCCCACATAGCCAGACCATGAACAATGAGCTACAGTCTCACTGCCATAATTGAAAAACAGAGACAACCACAATTACTTGTCCACAGACATGGGGAGAGCACCACGGAAACGCCTGCACAGCGAGAGAGGCAGACAGGGTGATAGATACAAACTGACACAGATATGGACACACAGACAGCCACACAGAAATACAGCAGGAAGTGGACAGGAATCCAACAGATTCAACCCAACACTCCAACAGAGAAATATCAGGAGAGATGTAGAAACACAACAGATTATTGAAGGCATCATACAGGACAGCAGTGAAACAAACAGGCAAGTGGTGATGTGGTGAGAGAGAGCAGTAGAGTGAGAATATGAGAGAGGCAGAGAGAGAGAGAGAGAGAGTAAGAGAGAGACAGTGTGAGGATGAAAAGAGGGAGAGAGTGATTGAGTGTCTCCTCACATCGTAGGTGGCATCCTTCCCAGGGGATGAGTGAGAGGCGGACTCGGTGGGAGAGTGGGAGGGCTGCACCACGTCCGGCAGGTTTGTATAGCCATTGTGACTGCGATTCTCTGGAGTCTGTTCAACAACAGCAGGACCACAGTCAACACCACAAGGATACAGCACATGGCAGATCCTCCCTATGGCAGACCTCACTATGGATGTGCAGGTCTTCCAGTGCATTACTCCCCACAGTAATAGGTGGGCAATCAGTATAATGCATCACTTACATTAAAGCTGAGAAAACTATTCCTTTTATCATTTCTGTCCCACAAAGCATTGTGTGTTACCACTGGCAAGACCTACTGTAAATAAACTGGCCTTGATGTAGAAATAATGGTTTGCTGTCATAAAAACAACTATTCTGTAATAAAGTCATGCATGGCTGTAGGTTTCCCTAATCCAAAAGTAAAGAGTTCAAAACATCCTTAATTTTATAACACAATAGTGAGACAAGTTTGCAGAGCTCTACCAGACATAATTGTATCATTTACTTTTATAAAAGTGAATATACAGGAATCTGAGCAAACTGCAATGACCGACTCATTCACAACAGATGATGTCCTAAACAATGTTATTCAGGTAAAAAGAAGAGTGAAAATGGCCAGCAAAGCAGATTACACTGTAGAGCTACAGACTGGGCCTCCAGCACCACCAGTGCTCTGAGCTTGGCCCTGCAGGGTAACTCACCCTCTGAACCAGCATGGTCTGGTCCCCGTAGCCCCCTGCCTGCACCTCCTCCCCGACCTCAGCTTCTTCATCATGGACCACCATGGTGTTCACGGAATCAGAGTCCGCATCACGAACGCTGCGAGGGACACGGACACACGTCACTGACTTTAATGAGGCCAATAAAGGAAGCGGGCAGTTGGGAAGAGACGCACATTGATGATAGGAAGGGTGACGGAGAGGACTGGATGAAAAGAACCAGACAGAGTCAAAGAAAAAGCACGGTTGATGAAGAAAAAGGGAGACACTGGGTGTAGGAGAGATGCTGAGCGAGATGAATGTTGTGGATTACTGAAGTGGAATCTGAAAGACGCGCCCACAGTCAGTCATTAACACGGGTACATAGCAACAAAAACTAACAAAAAAAAGTATGCAGACCGAAAGGGTGAAACATGGTGTGCATTTAATAAATCTTGGGGAGAATTTAAACATTGTCAGACTGAAGATGAAGTTGCACAGAGCTATCTTGGAAAAGAACTTGCAGGGTAAAATGTGATGGAGAGCCTTACCCTGGTGATGTGGAGAAAGGGGCACCTTCTGACAGTACTGTGCTTGCAGCATTGAGCATTTACTTTTGTGTGGCAGAAACCTAAACCATGATAATTACCTGGGCTTTTCTTATAATCAATATCAATGTCTATTCCAAAAATAATTTGTCAAAGGGTTATCACTTTGCTCATAGTGACAAGCATTTTCTTTTGCAGACTCAAGTTTTGTATAATAATGTAATAAACTTGTGTGTGAGTTTGACTGTAGCTACCATAAATGCAGCCCCCCATCTCACCGGTCTGTTGGACTCTCCTCCTCCTCCTCCTCAACCCCTTCTCCGCTTTCACTCTCTTCACTGCTCTCGCTGCTTTCTGAGGAGGAGGGGTAGTCCATAGCCTTGGCAGGGGGTCTTGAGGGCTCCTCCTGGCGTTCCCTTGAGTACAGCCCATGGTCCTGGATGCAGAGAGACGTGGGAAAAACATGTTGCATAAGAGAGGTGCAGCAGAGAGAGATACGGTCCCTGCAGCTGCAGAGGTAGAAACATGCATTACCCAGGCCCACAGGACATAATGGAGAAGCAGGATGAACAAACTGCCTCACAGCATACCACACTCACTCACACTCGCAGTAAACTGACACTGACTGCACTTGCACACATGCAGATACTGTGAACACACATGCACAAAAGCAAACACATACAAAAAAATACACAAAATTGAAAAACTAAATCTGTTTCTCATTCCTGTCATATTCTTATTTCCCATCCCTAAATGTGGTCCAGTGAACCAATGATCAAAACTGATTATTGAAAAAGAACTGTCACCACAAAAACAGTGACACATACAGATAGTGTCCGTGCATAGAAACTGGTACTGACCTCTCCTATAGCTCTCTTATAACTCTGCATATGAAAGGATGAATAGGAAAGTAGAGAGGAGTCAGGAGGCAACAGGAGGAATGAGGAAGGGGGGGGGCAAGAGTGAGAAAGAATGAATGCAATTGGTATATAAAGACCAAAGAGTTGATGAGAAGGAAGGAGAAATGAAAAGAGAAGTTAGTGCCAAAAGTCAGTATTATAAAGGGTTTGTTGGGGTGGATAGACAATGAACAAAGAGGTCACAGTTGGGGAAAAAACTAATCAATCCTTTTTGGACTATGGCCCGCCTGCATTTTTGGTCCCAGGTATGTCCCTTGAAATGTGCCTTTGACCCAAAGAATATAAATGAAATGCCATTTGTCCTTAACTTAGAGAAACAAGTGTATGCATTTAGAGGGTTTTTTTAACACAACCGCTTTTGTTATAATCAGCCGCAAACTAATCCTTTACACGGTGTAAGAAATGTAATACGAACAATTGCATAAAATTGTTGACTCATGAGTAAGCACAAAGCTCATATGTATGACTGGACAGAGACCTGAGTGCTTATGGATATTAGTTACAGGTGCTGTGACTTGTATAGAGTTTTTGAAAAACTCTCATTTTGGATCTTACCGCAGGACGACTGGGTCGAGAAGAGGTGCGTGACTCTCCTGGTTTTTGGCGCCCATCCTGAGGCAGAATGGGGGAAGACTCCATTTTTGAAGACGCTGCAACACACAAACCAATTCTATGAACAGTAACGTACTCAATAGTACGAGGCTTGAACAGTCAAAAACAAAAACAAATCATAGAAATGTTGAGCAGACAGACTCACTCACCCAGAATGCGATGTCTCTCCAGGGACCCCGTCTGGGGCAGGTTGGACGCCACACTCATGCTGTCACCCCTCTCCCAGCGGTCATTAGTACGGCTTAGGTCTGGGTTACTGCCAGGTGGAGAGGAGACACTGAATCATTATCATTCAATCAGCGCAGCTCTGCTCAGCATGTTGCAGTGCTTACATTTGACCCATTAAATATGGCTAATTCAGACTAAGAGCACAAGGCAAACCTACAGTGTCCCATCAGGGAGTGGAGCCCTCCAGGGAACTTAATTACCGCTACGAAAATCTCACACACACACACACACACACACACACACACACACACACACACACACACACACACACACACACACACACACACACACACACACACACACACACACACACACACTATATATATTATATAGAGATATAAATAAATGTGCATACACATACACGTGAACGCACACACAGTCCTGATATGACTCTCCCATTCCTACAGTAATTTTGCTATATCCTGACCCAGTCTCACTCTCTTACCCACCTGGCCCGGACTGGGTGTCTGATGCTAGAGGACAGATTGGTGTTGAGAGCTGCAGCGATGGAGGTTGTCCTCTGGGGAACCTGGGGTTGGTAATTTAACAGACACAGACACATGCATCAGAGGCATTTGGAGCTGCAGAGAAGTTTTTTTCTTTTTGCATACCATAAACACTCACTTACCATTAGTCTGGTCTTTTACACCAGACTTCTAAGCCAAATTTGTCTGCAAATTGTCCCAAAAGAACTAGTGTTTCACATAACAAAAATAGAATCTCCCAAAAGCTTGGAGATTTCCCAAAAAACAACAAATAGACCCAAAACACAAGCCTACAGGGAGGACTGACACACAGGAAATTACAGAAGAAAAGTTAGATGGACAATGCGTACCTTGGGTGGCTGCTCAGGGTCCTCCATGCGGATCCAGGGCCCACGGTCGTCCCTGGTGATTGGTCGGGGCTGTGGGGCGGGGCTCTCAGAGGTGGGATCTGAATTCTGTCGCACCAGTTCCCTAGAGGGAATGGGGCGGGGGTGGGGGTGGGGGAGGGATCCTGGGTGGGGAAGGCAGACATGGTCTTAGTGGGCTGGTCACAGAGGGACTGGGACCGAGGGACTGGGGCTGCATATGGCTTCAGTGGAACCAGGTGAGCCATCTGAAACTAGGGGTGTAAGCAGAGTTCACCGAAAGGGGTATGTGACAGTTGGAGAGAGAGTGGGATTTAAGAAAGTCACATTATTAGAGTGGGGAGTGGATATCCCCGAGGAAGGATGGGTAGAAGGGTTTGATGGGCCATGATACAGGAGGGGAGGAGGGTGAATAAAGGTGTTGACAAGGTAGTAAGGGAAAGAAGAAGAATAGGGAAAAGATTAACAGTTGTGAAGTTTCCAGATTTAAAAGTCTCAGGATATTCAGAAACAGACAGTAAGGTGAAGACATTATAGACAGCCCGGCCAAAAGCGACTCATTTGAAGCAGGTTCTGAGGCAGGCTTGGAGAGCACAGCACAGCAAGCAGGAAGTGGCACACATTGTGCTACATATATATACTACTGCACAACATCCTCCACTCATTCAATGCCAGGGTACATGGTGAAATAGTAAGGTATTGTAGGTAATTGTTAAATTAATTTGGACCACCTTATGGTATGTACTGGAATAACCCCATTCCTCACCTCTTTGTACTAAAACATAATTATGTAAATTAAGTTTCTTTAAACATCATAGTCCAAGGTAGAAGACCCTTAAGGGTGGGGATATCCATCTGGCCAGCAGGTGTCACTGGTGAGTAAAAACCAGATGAATCCCACCCTCTCTGGGCCCTGCTATGGACAAGTAAACCTTACTTGACAGGTCTGCTAGCCACAGTCAGGGGCTGAATTCTCTAAGCATTCATCAATACACCTGATTTAGGGCATGCATTTTTTTGTCCAGAAATGTCCACATTATATATTCCTGATCCCCCCCATGCTTTTGCAATACATCACCCACCTTGTTTTGGCCACCGTGGGGTTCAACAGGCCGTTGCATGGGTGGGGTCTGGCCGGCTTGTGCTATGCCTGATTGGCTGATGGAGTCAGACCGTGACTGGATGTTAGTGTCAGAGACAGTGGTGCAGATCTTGGGTGAGCCTTGTCTGTTGAGTTTACTGCGCTCCTCCACCTGCCAGAGAGATGTGAAACCCATGCTCTGTCTCAGTGCAGTGAAAACCTACAGACACCAAACCTTGACTAAATAACCAGTCCTGAAATCTCCCAATCTGATTGTCTAAATCAATCCTTGCCACTCCACAACAGATTTACATTGGCAGTGGAGGGATGAGTAAGGGCACCCTACACCAGATATTTCCATCACACATGAGAAATATGGATTCTCCATGATGCTGTGTATGGAGCCAGACGTGATCCACTGTGTGTGGGCATTCTGGTACCTCTCGAGCCCAGGCGGGCTTGTTATTGGACTCCATGTTCTTGCTGTAGTGATAGAGCTGAGGTTTCTTGTCCTGCTGCTGCTGTTGTTGCTGCTGCAGAGAGACCAGATATGCATGCTCCTTCTGCAGCTGCCTCTGCAGACGCTCCGACTGCCGCTGCTCCTCCAGCTGCTTGCGCTTATACTCCTGCAGACCAGGATAAGGCAGTCAGATACACAGCTGGACACAGTACTGTGCAGTGAAACTGCAGCTGGATACAGGAATGAGCAACACAATCACAGCTGGAGACAGTACTGCACAGGTACAATCGCAGCTGGACAGGAGGACTACAGGACTTTGCAAACACACTCACAGTTGTACACATGGGAACACACATAAGTGTTAGTTCAAAGACACAGGAGGACACTGAGCCCAAAACCCAAAAAGACACACTGCATATAGTAAAGATGAGAGGAATTTAGTTTTGACCCAGCACATTCTTTACATGCTTCAGTACTGCCAGTGGTTTCCTTATTCCAATCACATGACTTCCCCTAAACAACATGCCAAGACAAATTATTTCCTGGATTTATGATTACTCCATCAATTATCTGAGCTTTAAGCCAGGTTGGAATTTTCAAGGAAATACTGTTGTACACAAGGATTTTCATTCTTATGCCCAGGCAATGGCAGCCAATCCTTGCACAAAAATAAAACAAAAAGGTTTAAGCAACGTTAACTGACCTAGACAACTAAACAGACCAGATGGCTCTGGCCAGCAAGAATGTTTTCAGTTCTGAGCTTTCCAACAGAAGTGTCCCACCTTAAAACCTAATTAAGGATATGCAGCAAAAGCCATCCACAGAGGAATTAAGTAGGAACCAACACAGAACAATTCAGTATCTATTTTGAGTCCAAACCCTGTAAAGCCTTTGACTAACAAATTGGACAATAATAAGAATGGAGTGGAATCTTAACAATTTCTAAATTATACTAATACAATCTGCAGAGTTTGGCAGAACCAAAAGTGATTTAAAGCTCACAGTTTTATATGATGGCAGATACTTTTCATGCACAGGTCTGTCCGTGTAAATAATTTACCTGAGACTGAGACAGACATGGGCTGTAGTCACTACACACAAATGGATAAAGAAGCTAGAAATGGATATCAACACACACAAAACCATTTTTAATGAGATGGAGTTAACTGTTAGATTAACATTGTATATGGCAGTATCAGTTAAATGCTATTTTAAAATGAAATTCAAACAAATACTAACTAATCACGAAGGGACAAAAATACAACTTTATTCAAAACAACTTCTGAGCAATATTAAAAATGTAAAAACCGTTTATCTTGTTGGACTGCCCAAAGCAAGAGCCCATATTTCTCAAGCACCCCCACCAAGGGGTGGGGCCAGTGAGAAAGGACAGAGGGAGAGCATGGGGCAGGTTACCATAAGCAGGGCCTGTTCCTGAAGTAGCTGCTGCTGAAGGATTTCTAACTGTCGCTGTTCCTCCTCTAACTTATGTCTTATGAACTCCTAAGGAGAGAAGGAGAAGAGGAAGGCAGAAGGAAAGGAAAGGATAGATAAAAACAGGCATTTCAGAAGACACCTACCATTTTGAATGAATGGCTTTACATTGCTATATTGTGCAGGGAGCCATCATTATCTGAAGTTTAACAAGACCTCAGGGAAGAAAACTACCTATATTTAGATTTTACTCCACGTGATTTTGTAAAACATATCCATAAATGTGTATCAGTAATTTATAGCATCTAGGACATATTTCATGGATGATGACAGTGCTACTACGGTGATTATTACACTCTAGTTGTGTTAAAAGAGACAGTATAGTATAGACGCAGAAGAAAATGTAAAGAAAGGGGGAACAGAATTATTTTACAAAGGCACTTTTTTTTTTTTTTTTTTTTTAAGATAAACAATCTTCACAAATCCTAGCTCTGCTGTCAACCTGCTGCCATAGCAACTGCTCCAAGGGCATTCCACCCTCCTCTCACCAGACTGGCTTGCAGAGTCTCAGGATGATGTCCGATTGGCTGGCTATGTGCCCATACCTTCCATCAATCTGGCTGGCTGTGTTCTGGTTCTGTGTGTGATTGGTTACCTGTTCTCTCTCAGCCATCCTCCTGTCCTCCTCTCTCCTCAGCTCTTCGAGTCTGCGGTGGGGGCCTTTCTCTTGCTGTCTCACCATCTCGCGCTCTTTTCTCTGTTGCTGAGAGGAGGAGATACGGGGACAAGGGGAGAGAGTTAGGATAGAGCAGGTGAGGTAACATGAGTGCTTTGAGTCACAGTTACAGAAATGTGCTCCTTGGCAGTCTCAGCCATCGTTTGAGAGATTTGCTCAATGAGTAACGCTGCTAAAACACATCTTCCCCCAGAGTCAACATTTACAGATCTCAAAATATGAATACTCCAACTGCTGAGGGTGACTGAGGTGAGAAGTGAGTCAACATCGGTAGTTGCAGTATGTATAGCTTGGTGCATAGTCACCACCGTACTACAGAGCTGCCGTCATATCAAGTCTGTCTAACTCACGACTTTTAAACCACAGAACAATTCCTGGGAAATGTGGCCATGAGGGAAACACAGGTAAAATCCTTTAAAATATCACCAGTTCTACTCAGTGTCCTATGACAAAGCAAAGTAAAGCACCAGTGGTGCACAGTATCATACCTTAAAAAAATGCAGCAGTGCATAGTAAATTCAGTGAAACTCAGTAAGACTCTGCACAGGAGAACAGGAGGCTGCAGCAGTACCTCCTCCAGCCGGCGCCTCTGCTCCTTCTGCTCCTCGATGCGTTTCTGCCGGTCATGCAGCAGCTGCCTCTTGTGCTCCTCTGGGTCGCGGCGCTGGGCTCCCAGCTGGGCCTGCTGCCTCTTCAGGGCCTCCGAGCGCTCCTTATTCTCCTGCTGCAAGCGCAGGAAGTCTCGCCTCAGCGTCGACTCTCCCGGCACGTTCAGGATCGAGCTGGGGAGCACAGAGAGAGAATTTACCAAAGATGTCACTAGGAGAACTGCTTGATAATTTTTTGTACATTTTATATGTTTAATCAATGTTAAGGAGTAATTATAGTCACCAGACCTGGGACAAAATAGCTTTATTAATATCTATGAAAGCCACAAGTATTTAAGTGCTTACAGGATTTGAATATTTACAAATGGTTACTTTCAAAAACATGTATTTGAATAATTTAAATATGAGTTTCTTTGTTGGATTGGCATTTAAATATAACACTTACAAATGGTAGTTATCTTCCCATTGTTAATTTCAGAACTATTCATTTAATTATAACCGAAAAGCTACTGTTCACACAGGACACATAAAACTACATTTATCTCAGGTGTGCAGATAGAAAAGGTTACGGGCAGTAATGTTGGTCACAGAAATAGGGGACAGCCATCACTGGCAAAAACACTGACACAATGCCACAGTGATGAAAAATTCTATTTGACACCAGAACAACACCTTGATTCCACACAGAGTCTGGAGGGGGGCCCTTTACCTGGATTCTCGATCATCCGCCCGATTCTCATCCTCATCCTCGCTGCCGCTGTACTCATACTCTGTCTCCTCTGCAGCAAGGACCACACACAGAGAGCTTATCACACACACGGGCACGCACAAAAACACAGCCACAACCCCTGCAGATACCCTTCATCCAAGGGCTGCTGGCTCCCCTTTCCCCCCTCTCTCCCTGACTGCCTGCCTCTGTGACTCACCCTTCTCTCCTCTCTTCTTGCGGGTGCGGTCGATGTGGTCCTTGAGCTGGATGCGGACCTGTCTCTCAGTGGGCTGGTCCCGAATGAAGGGGTGCTTCAGGAGCTGCTCTGTGGAGGGCCGGCTGGGGTACGTCTTTATCAGGCAGCTCTCTATGAAGTCAATGAACTTCTTTGACCTGAGGAGAGGGTAAGAAGCAGTCAGCACAGTAAAGCAGGGAAGGGGAGCAAGGGGGCAAAAAGATGGATACGAGGCTGAGATGAAATTAGAGGATTGATATGCAAGTTTTGAAAGGAATTCTGGACAACTGGAAAAAGTACAAGGAGAGTGATGACAGTCAGGATTATGATACGTTTGCACCCCTGCAAAAAAAAATTCATATACATAACATTGATAGAAGATGAAAGCCCTCACCATTTCTTGGACTTGAGTTTGGGAGGGGGGTTTCGAGGGATGAGGAAGAGAGCTCTCATTGGGTGCATGTCACACAGTGCTAAGAGACAGGAGGGTAGAAACAACTCATTAAAAAATGGATTAGAAAAATGCAACAGCAAACCCACATAGACCTTTTCTTATATCCAACTTAATCCATCTACTTCAGCAATAGCAATCCAGTGTGTGGCAACCCTATACATATCAATACATCATAAGCCCATAATAAAGAATAAATAAGCGTTTAATTAAGTTTCATAACCCATCTGCATAAGTCTTTCCATTATGACAACATAACAAACAGATCCAGCACAGTTTCACAATTAATCACTGGGCCTTTCCAAAGAAATTGCTTTGCATTATACAAATAAAAAGTGACTGATAAGCATTACTTGTAAATACTTGAACATGCAGAAGAATGAAATGGAGACTGAAAATAGATTCTAAAAAATGACCTAGCAGAGAAGACAATTCTTACATTTTATCAATGAATAGATATTTTATTGAAAGTTATGTCATTAACTTCATGTTGCGCAATGGAAAAAGCAAGAAATTTGTTCAAATGCATCGGTGTGAATATCCAGTGATACAGAATCACTGCTTTTATAAAGGAGTATAGAACAGGCCTATTATAGAGTTGCATTACACAGCTCAGTATGCAGACAACCTTCTTAAACTGCAACATGAATTATTAACAAGGATTTCATTCCGTTCCATATTCTATCGGGTTGTGTCGATCCTTTTAATGACAAAGAATGTAATTAACAGATGAAAGAATCTAACACTGGTGACAGCAATTTACTGCCAGTTACACACTGCGTCACTGTAACTTGGAAAGACATTACTGTTGGCATTTTAATGATGCAAAATGAAGTTTGATTAGTAATCAGGGAATCTCAAACTTGGAACACAAACTATTCACACACAAAAATGTTTCTTTGATGCCCTCTGTGTGAAAAAATACTTCATTATTTTAAGAAACAATCAGAACAAAACAGAAGAATGTATGGAAGCGGTTCTATATGTGTCTTATAATTTAGACATTGTCCAGTTCTTAGTCTGGACCTTTTTTATTCCTTGAAATGAATTAACTGGTTAAATGAGCTGTCATAGCCTATTTATGAAGCGATATATCCCTGTAAAGCCCCATGCACATTGACCAGAGTTCCCTCTGTGTTCAGATATTAGCAAACACTGGCCACATGAAATTGCTTAATAATACTGACTCATGCATGTCAAGTGGACAGATGTGGTAGAAACCTGTGAAATCAGAGTAGCCTTAATGTCACACCATGATTTTTTTGCATTTTTTAAGTCACACTGTTCTTTCCTTTGATTGTTCTGAAGTTGTCAAGGGAATGAGTCCATGCTTGGTCAATACTTTCCTGATGAGAAGTGATAAACATAGAAAAGGATGGCTCACCAGTAAAACAAGGGTTTGTGTCCTAATATGCAAGGAGAACTCTGGTTAGTGGGCTCAGAGTCTGTCCAGAAAGAGAGAAGGAAGTAAAGAGATGTGACTGTACTCACGTGGTGCTCCCTCTGCCATTTCTATGGCCGTTATCCCCAGAGACCAGATATCACTCTGCAAAGAGAGAGAGACGCTTGCTGTTTACTTCATATTATGCACTACAGTGGCAATATTTTCTATCAATACTCTTAACCAGTGAGGCATGTTGAATTAGATTAATAAAATTAGGTGAAATAAAGGTGAGAATGAATGAAGGATGTAGAGATACAGAAAGCAGACAGAGAGACACTGTGTAGATGGAAGAAAAGGTGACAGGAGCGCCACAGGTGAAAGGTGCTATGTTAGCACAAATGTTGTTGTGTCACTGAGTGGGACTTTTAATTGTGATTTGACAGGGGGCTGCAGATGAAAATTAGCCTTAGGCTAACTCTGGTACAATGCATCAAATGGTAACGTTTATAATTAATATGGTAAATGGTCCTTTACAAATAAAATAAAGTTAAGAAATGAGTGCACAAATAATACTAACCCTCAGGACTGTGGGGGATGTAGGGTGAAGAGGCAGAATAAGAATAAGAGGTGAAGAGAACAGGCCACTCACCCCTCTAGGCCTGTCATTTACCAACAGCCTACAGAGTGTTAAGCGATGTCAAGCCTGGACTTGACCATCCCAAGGATATATGACCCTACTTCATGACCTGGCAAGTTGTTCCATTCATTGACAAATCAGATTTAAACAAATATTTCCAGATATCAGTGCAGAATTAACCTGTGACTAATTTTCATCAATGCCCCTATACTGAGGTAGACTAAGTGCAGGAAAAGCAAAGGATGGGGAGAGGCAGAGACATGATAGAGAAACTTGTGGACTAGAGAGTGAGAGAGAGAGAGAGAGAGAGAGAGAGAACAGGGGTCAGTGTTACCCTGTAGTCATAGGTTGAGTCTGGGTTTTCATCACAGGCTATGACCTCGGGGGCCATCCAATAGGGTGTCCCAATGAAGGTGTTTCTCCGCCCAACTGTCCGGTCCAACTGGGCACTCACCCCAAAGTCCACTACGAGGGAGAAGAATCAGCTTGCACCCATGACTGAACCCTTCAGAATACGTCTCATATAAACATGAAAATAGTCAAATTGGGGATGAATATTTGACAAAGAACTAATAGTCAAAATTGCTTGAGGTTGAAATACATTTATCAACACCTTAATAACAATGCACTGATAATTTTTTCATATTTTGCATAATAGTTTTTTTTTACCAAGCACATGCAGAAGTTAATGGATGTGCATATGCCTTTTTCAAACTCACACAAGCAAGAACAATTCCCAGGGTTAGGGCATTCATCTTCTGTGAATACATTTACGTCATTATGTCTGCATGCCATTTATGTCGTTTTGTCCTAAAGCACACACACAGGTGCACGCGTGTGCACGCACAATCATTCACATTGGATGCTGATCTTGGTTCACTGGAGGTAACTCACCCAGTTTGACCTCTGCATTTTCTGTCAGCAGCACGTTCTGACCTTTGATGTCTCTGTGGATTACCTTATGGGCATGGAGGTGAGACAGACCCTTTTAAGACAGACAAAGAGAAGGAGAGAAAATAAACAAACACTGTCATAACAGTCGTTCTGAAATTTCACTATCCAATGCGATGCTGCTGAATGATTTATAGACCTAGACCCTGTGCCAGCCATGGTAAGGGTGAAATGAATTAAAGTGGCCATTTGCAAACTGTGTGTACTGTTATGGGGCAACACTCCGATAGCTTTAATCTCAGGTTCTTAACTATGAACTGAACTAACTGATTACACCAGTGTGGTAACAATAAGGAACCAATAATCACTTACTACTTTTGATAAATCTGTCAACTGAGAGGGTGCCTGAAATGATTAACTGATCGCTATCACAACTCTACTGGCAGGGCCACTGGGTGGCCCACGCTGTAAAGATGCTCGTTCTGAAAGCAAAGCATGAACCCTGAGACTGGGTATGCTAGTCTCAGCTATGGCTGGAGGTCCATGAGTTGGACTGCAGAATACCCACGAGAGAAGACTTAATCAAATTATCCAGATACTCGATCAGTAACGAAACCTATGGAGTAATGACAACTGCTCTCACCCTCAGGATCTCTCTACAGATGTAGGCGATCCAGTCCTCCTTTAGAGAGCTCCCCTTTGTGTTCTTCACAAGATCTGTGACTGAGCCAGCACCGCAGAACTCCATAACCAGCTGGGTGAGAAAGAGGGATCAGAGAGATGGAGACAAGGAGATGTAAAATCAGAACAGGCGGGGCACTGAACCAAGATGGAGAAAGGGAAAGAAGATAACAGAAGACTGGGGACAGGATGAGACGGAGAAAGCAGGGAGAAGAATGATTAAATTCAGTGTTAGAGTAAGATATGGGGAAGAGTAGGGGTGGGAGGTGCTGAGACGACTGGATGAGAGAAAGACTGGCTGTAGATGTAAAGAGAAAAGGGGAAAGATGGAGGAAAGTTTCAGCAGAATTTGTATTAGAGCTGGAAATAGAAGTATAGGTACTATGGAGCAGCACCAACCCAAAGCTGGTCATCATGCCCCGGTGGGCTCTTCTTGACAAAGGCCCCATAGTATGTAGCGATGTTGCGGTGATGACTGTACTTCTTGAGCATGTTGATTTCAGCCTTGATCTCCTCCTCCTCCTCCTCAGTGACATCCATCACCTTGATAGCAGCGAGCTGGCCCGTCTTCACATGGCGACCCTGAGAAAACAAGAGGATTTAAAACAATGAACTGATGAACGAAATGGGTGGTGGGATACAGCACAAGAACAGATACTTGCATGAATGTTAGATATTAAAAAGGCACAGTTAATCAAGTGGAAGGCTTACTCTTGGAACTTGGGTGGGAAAGGAGAGCTGTGCCATCTTCTGTATTTTATAACAGCTCATACTCTATATGATTAAACTAGCCCAGTCATTGATCTGACCTGTCAGCTTAGCTAATCATCTCAATAAGCTCATGAATGATAGCTGAAGATCATCCTTATGCCCACATAAAATGATAA
Source organism: Albula goreensis (assembly GCA_022829145.1). NCBI lineage: Eukaryota > Metazoa > Chordata > Actinopteri > Albuliformes > Albulidae > Albula > Albula goreensis. The sequence goes on along the minus strand of CM040746.1, from coordinate 28,893,581 downwards.
ACTGATCCTGGAGGGAATTAACATTGGTTCATGCACTGTACTGAGCCTAGGTAATTGTTAGAAACAAAAATCTGCACACACACCTGTCCTCCAGGCCTCACCCCTTGTCTAGAACAAGGAGTTCAAAGTTCCATATGAGCTGTGGCAGGTTAAGGTGACACATAGTTTCGAGACACCTCCCTGGAAGTACTTTTCAAAACATGATGTATTCTAACATAGCCTGGCCACCAGAGGGACAAGGTGAGATTTTGTACTTCCCACTCTGTTCTCTTAGAGATGGCATGTAAAGATGGAGATGAAATGACAGAAATGAAATGAGGCAAATATGCAGAATACAAGAAGACAGGAAGTTGAAACAGAGAAAATGTGTAGGCAAGCACTGGCCCATACTCTGCATTCAGTCTCAGTGTCTCACCTTGTACACTTGACCGTATGTTCCATTTCCCACAACTTCCACCAGTTCGAAGATCCCAGCCGGATCCTGAAAGATACACATACAGCCAATCAGTGTGATCTGACTGCCTTACACAAAGGCTGATACACAGACAGGCCCATTCCACTGACCTTGTTTATAGACAAATTCAAAGGGGAAAAAGTACAGTTGCATTGATGGTAAAAAAAAAAAAAAAAAAAAAAGTTCAAACTAAATTTTTCTGCGCCAATAAAGATAAGTAATCTAGTAACTGGTCCATCGCATTAGAGATTTTTATAAGGGAACGTGTTTTCTTGAAATCACTGGGACCTTTAGCATTGCCGGCTAACTGTTCCTCATGTTCTAGCAAGCAACACAATTACCCAGGAGGCTATTTTTTATTTCATATAGAAATCTCATACATGTTTACCCATGTCAGAACAAGGCTAAATATTCAACTTTAAATGATTCACCAAAAACAAACAAGAGGTGCTCAAAAGTGACCTGTTTTTTTTTTTTTTTTTTTTTACTCCTTACACAATCTTAAAATATAACTGGTTTAATCAAAAGATAAATAAAGGAACTTAAGTTTTTATAGTTTAAGATTTTTTTTATTTTTAGATATGCTGTAGTTCAGATGCATGCTTGTTTAGAAACCTTGAGGTTTCTAGGCTGTTCCCACCAATCACTTAGGAGCAGCAAACTCAACATGTCGGGTCATCTGAATCTCCAGGCCATGCAAAGCCATGTGACAATAACATGGCCATTTCAACTTAGAAGATTTACTCTTCTCTTTCAGAGACAGGATAGTGTCTGTCAGTACTTCTGATGTCAGTACTTCATTTACCTATAAAAATCTAATCTAGACAGCTAAGAATATAATCTAGAAGTTTCTTCCTCATTCCTTGGGGTTCAGGTCTGCCTGATACTCTCCAGGATCATCAGACAACACCAAACAAAGCCACCAGTCCTTGGCATACTGGACATTCTCTGCTACTGAAGGGTGTTTCCATTTGAATTGTTGAAGACAAAAACTGATATGACTTTTTTCTGGAAATTCAACTCATACACTGATTACAGCCACATGTTCGATAGTGGAGATCAAACAGCAGGGAGTTCAATTAAAGGTTGAGGTATCATATACATGGCCACAATATGAGCTATTGAGTTTCAAGAGGAGTATTCAAGTGGAAAAGGACCCACCTCCAAAACCTGAGGGACACCATCTCTGACGTTGTTGAAATCTGATGCAAACCACGCTGATGCTTTGTTAGAAAAACTGAACTGAGATTGATTTGATTCCAAAATACTGAAGCCTGCAGGATAACAGGATGTGCTCACAAATCAGCGCACCAATCACATGACCTTTATCTAGTGACCTTTTCACATTTTCTATCAAAAAAATTGAATCTTTAGTTGAGCATTCATGTCCAAAAGCTGAGCTGCTGATACTGATTTTCATCTAAATAGCTCATTACTTGTTCTTTCTCCAATACCTTTCAAAGAGCCAGAAGAACGCTAATAAGCCTACAATTGCATTCCTGATATAAACCTGATTTAAAAATAGGTGTTACCTTTTTCCACTTCTAAGGTAACCTGTGTCCTCTTCTAGATTTTTTTTTTTTTTTTTAAATGAGTGGCAGGTTTGACCAAATATGTTCATGTGTTTTCCTTCTTAAACTGTTCAGTACATTCAGATTCATTATACAATTTATAAAAGAGAGTGACATCGGGGAGACGTGTTTGTGAGTGTGTCAGAGTGAGACTGGAGTAGTAACACAGTTCTACACACACTGATTTTGGTTTTGTTATTTATCACACACCAACATTTTAAATATAAAAGGGAGAAAAATGTCTGATTTAAATACTGAATAATTATTTCTCTCTACACATTGAATGAAACTCTGACGTCAGCACCCGACACTTGAGCCAAAAATTGTGTTTTTTTTTTTGTTCTCTCACTACACATACCAGCCAAAAAACAGACGTACTCCCACATTCACACTGTGATGCAATATGGGTCTTCTTTCCTCTTGCTCTACTGCACCTCACTCAGCTGTGGGTGGCCAGGGTAGGTGTTTGGCTTTAAGATACTCTGTGTAATCATTTTTCTGTCATCTAGCTCCAATTATGTATTTGCCCCTGATACTGCTTTCTCTTTTATTCAAAACAGCAATCAAGTGAGTGCAAGAGAAGGTTAAAGGGGTTCATAGGGGCAAAAAGAGAAAGCTGACAAGAGGGAAAAGTGAACCACCGAGGTGAATGGAGAGGCAGGGAGGGGTATACTGAATGTGTAAGAGAGAAGGGTTTAGTACTAAAAGAAGAATGGAAGAGAACGCAAAGTTCAGTGAGCGCTTTGAACAGTGAAAAGCTGAGGGATGACAGGGACTGGAGGAGGCAGGATTAACACAGATACTCCTGAGAAGGGTTAGTAAGGACACAGATCATCCACATTATCAGGGACAAGAAAAGGGGTGAGGATGAAGATGCAGAGGAAGGGTGGAATGGAGAGAAGGTAGTTTAGAATAGAGTTAATTCAGGACAGAACACATCAATGTTTCTATTTTACACTGTACACTGAATGGTCCAAATGCGTACATTTAAAAATGCCGCCACTAAACTACTATAATTACAGGGAATGATTAACAATAAGTCTGTGCAGACTTGGCAATAAAGAATTTCTTGTTAAACAAGAAAACCTTTAAGATGTTGTTTTACTGGTGTTTCTCGGTGCTTTTCACTCGTCAAGTATTTGAATGTTTGAGAGGGAAGGAGGATTAAATAAAAAAAAAAAAAGAGTCAAGGAGACAACACAGGATCTTGCTGTGTGGTAGCTGTGGCTATTTGTTTTCCATTTTCACAGCAAGTACTGTCCTCTACTTGCTTACTCATACACATACAAAGACACATAGGCACACGCATAAACCAACCAACGCTCACAGACAACCTCTCACACTGTCCCTCAAATGAAACTGAAACGTAAATATTTCTGAACAAGATGAACATGTGATTGTCACTGATGCATACATGAACATTCAAGTCAGGGCAGATCCATGAATTGCAGGATCAAGCAACAAACACTGGCAGTGAAAGAAAGGGTGCTTGTGCAATGTGGCTTAAGAAAATGACGACAATTCAAGCCCAATCGTGCTAATCATATCCTGATGGGAGTGAGTATTACTCTCAGGCTCCATTTGAGCACTTGTCCCAACATCCCTTGGTCTTCCTTAACTAATAAACAATTTAGGACTTTTCTGAAAGTCTACATATTAATGATGACTGCCCCAAATAATTACTGAATTTATCTGGTTCAAAGGTTGAGTGAAGCACTGATAAGTTACTGTACAGTAAACTGGAATCGAGACCAGACCAAAATCAGACGCCCTAGGGCCGAGAATTTGCCTTACCATTCCTTCACATGACCAAGACCAATAATTTAAGTAAAGACCACCCAAGCTATAATAATAGATAGTAAAATTAGGTGAAATTGACAATTATTTAGAACATACCATGTCACAATTAAAAACAATGAATTTTCCCCACCTGATATTTTTGCAAAATTAGCCTATACAACATTTCTGTAAAACACAACCAAGCAACACATTTCTGTACTTTCATTTTTCATAAATTCCAACAACCATACATCATTCCAACTAAACCATGTAAGTCAGTGAACTCAGCTACCCAACAGTTCTAGTATTCTTCAGTCTGTGCTCAATGGCATTGCATGTGTTGGCCACTGTTTGTGTGTGTGTGTGTGTGTGTGTGTAAGCAAGTACAGCTGGCTGATCATGTACCAGTCTCCATCTGTGTGGGTGTGGCAGTACATGACTGGCAGTGTTCAGGGCCTGTGATTCTGACATTACAGTCCTAGTTTCCTGCTCAGTGCTACTTTCTGTCTGGTGGTTAAGGTGTCAACCATAAACTGACAGTAAGTGGCCAAATGGGACACTCCACAATCTTTCCTGCATAGACTCATTTTTTTATTATTATTTTGATTGTTCCTCTTTCACAAAGTGTAAACAACTTTGAGAGACTTGTGTACTGTTAATGCACTGCATTTCCTCCCCAGTCACAACTTGATCCTGTAATTCAGCCTGTGGTAACACAATCAATAAGTTGTGGCAATAAGTACTGAAAACACTGACTGATCTTTACTCAAAGAGACAGCAGTAATAGCCCACCAGGGATCTGAACTTCCCACTGAATGGTAGCCATAACCTATAATCTGGCAGTTGGAATAAAATATTTTGACTACAACAAATTTTACCTGTGATTAACAGTAACTGTATACAAATGGAAAACCAGGGAAATCATAGGATTCAAATTTTTAATGTAACAGTGCTGTTTTTTAATGGTCTGACATTAACTAATGTATGTCTGGTCTTTTATAATGCATTTCATTTAAGCTGCTATGTAAACAAACATATTTGCATCCTGTATGCATATATTTATAATTATATTGATAGGAATGCTTCACAAATACAATACATATAGTACAATAATGTGGTTTTCACTGCAACTACGTTCAGACAGAATCTTGCCCAAAACAATAAAATGTAATCACAAAAAAGGCTAAGACTGTATGCCACTGCTATGCAAAGCTATTACTGGACAGAGACATTAGGTCCCCTCATTAATAAACATATATGCCCAGACTGGACCACAAAAAGCAATCATGTCTGTTCAGTCTCCAAATACACAGATAAAATATCACTAAATAAAGTAATGGTCCACCTATAACTTCATAATAAACTTGTTTAAGTTTATTACGGACTAACAAAGATTAATTTAAGGGAAGTAGTTTATGAAGAGACATCAACTTGCACCTCACCAGTGGTAAAGGTGGCTTATTGGGACTGCTTTACCTAGTTTTAAACTAGTCGAGGTACAGTCTATTGATTATGACAGAGTATCAACAGTCTGACCCAGACACACGAGACTAACCAACAAATTAGGTTTTAACTTTTAGGCCATTTTTAATTATCAATTAGCCACAGCATATAAGATTCTGTCCGACAATGTAATGTTGGTTGTTTAAACTTTACAAAAGTTTTTACATCAAACATTTTGGATTGGATAAATATTTACTGAGTACCACTCATTGGAGATTTAAGTCATGACACGTTAACCGCCATATTCGCTATGACTTCGCAAATGGCTATGTTCCAAAACAAATTCAGCTGATGGAACAACTTTTGATGAATGCTTTAAAACTAAACAAAACCACTAACTGTGGATATTGTTCTTTTCACCTGCTTCATATTTAAAATCAACGTCAAGTAACGCATCTCAAATGTCATCGTGCAAATGAAATGCTCAGGGCCGAATAAATAGTAAACTGTTCCCTGAAACGGTGTTTTTTCTATTTCGGATTCCTTGCCTTGGTCAGCCTGAACACCTGTCTTTCAAAATGGAGTACTGACTGCAACGTTAGCAAACTGTGATCGACTGGCCAGCTAGCTGTTGTCAAACACAGCGCACGAAACAGGCCTGACCACAATAATTTACACAAAGTTATTAAAATCTCTGACAATAACTCGTAGTCTCCGTTTTCGAGAGTTTCGAGAAATTATAACTTTACCAGATTTGTTAATGCTTATGATTGGTTTCATTGCAAATCCGTACGAAGTCACACTCAAACAAGTACAACTAACTTCACTCTTAATTTGGCTTATGTGTGCATTCAGCCCTTAGCTTCTACATGAAGAGAGCTTCAACCGACAATTCTTGTCAGCTCGTTTAACCCGGCTAAAGCAATTGGACAACAGATTATCTAGGTAGCAAGCGATAGCAATTCAACATTCAGTTAGTAGCTAGATATGACGATAAGAGAGCTAACCATCTACCATTACTGCGCATGGTACGCAGTGGGGCTAGGTGTGTACTGGCAGCAGCTGCACTTGTAGTTACTTAGCTATGCTAGCTAGCTAGCAAGCAGTGAGGTAGAAAACACTAATTGCTACGACGTTTTAACAGTTAGAGGATAATCCCAGCAGCTGTTCTTTCTGGTATAGACAGCTAATATTATCCTAGGTAGTTATCGCTGGTTATACACAGCAAAACAGACACACAGGTACCTAGCAACAATGTTGTGAAAATCATAAGGACTTGAACTTCGCGTAAAATAGCGAGTAAACACATCAGACCTGCGGAATATTCATAGCATTAGCTTTACAATATGCTAGTAACACATATTCTTAGCAGAAGCAGCCTAAGTGGCTTTAGATATCGCTAGATAATTCCACTTACCCGCAAAGCCGCCAGGTCTATGTCATCCAAACTTCTCGTTGGTGCATTTTCAGACATTTTCGCACAAACTTTAGCCAAACTTGACCGCAAAGTAAACAAGTGCTGGATTTAATGAGCAGTCCACTTTGGTAGGATTACGTCTTAAATGACACTCATGTAGCTAGCGTTACCCACAAACACTACAACTATGTTCCGAATATGAACCAGCTAAATGCGCAAGTTGGTAAACTAGCAAGTGCTAGCTACCCTATACATGTCTCCTAATAGGAACATATAGCTACCTCCCGATCTGACAGACTGAAAGCAAAACACGTTCGCTATGTTAGCTAGCTGGCTAGCTGGAATTTTACAATTTATCTCCGCCTTCACTGCGTATCTAAATCTTTGGGAATTTGCTGGCTGGTTATCAAGCTAGCCGACGTTAGTTACCAAACCAACATCACTGCAAGGCGGGGGAAACCTCAACAATTTAAATCTTCAAAGTTGTATTACAACGTATAAGGGCTACGCCAGCAGCGATAAGGGAAGGACGCGATGTTGGCAATGCCACTTGCAGGGACGTCGTTGCATTCCCATTCTGCGTTCATTTCGACAACACTGCGTATGAGCGCTTGCTACTAGACAGTTCACACCCAACAGACAAGCAACACGGAAAATAGTCCATACGGCCAAACCAATAATTAGGAATTGCTGAACAAGCCTGCTAGGTAATTCGGTATCACAACTGTATGCTAGATGGAAAGAGACGATTCTTAAAATAACTGCATTATGGTACTGATCAGTGACAGAATTCGTCCACTAAACTAACGCATATAGGGAACGTTTGCAACGAATATAGTTAGCTACGCTAGTTAGCTTTACAGGTTTTTATCAACAAATTACAATACATATCAAGACGATGTATGCCATGCAGGTCACAAGTTGCATTGATCCCCAAAAGATTAAATATGGTCTTTTAATGTTTATCGAGTAGTTACTTTGTTGTTTCTACTTGGCATTGTCTTGCCTAGCCAGTTTTCCAGGACACGACAGTGTATGGCCTGAGCTCATTGTCACTGCGTTATAGTGTTTTAATGTAACATTGGTCAATTAACTACAGAAATACAGACCTATATTTCCCCTCTTCTATCCATCTAAACTTATACCATTCATGTTTACACCCCGTATCCTACGCACGCTCCAGTGAAGAAAAATAAAAACACTGCTGTAATTCGCTGGCTATCCAGCGAAGACACACGTACACATGCTCTGACATTAGCTGAAATTTCCTAACATGTTCAATTAGACATTTGTTCAAATGGTGAGTCCGGGCAAATGGCTTGGATTTTCCCTTTCCCCAACGCGTCTGCTATAGCTAGCCAACTTTTTTCCGCCTTGTTTTGGTTCCACCTTTTCCCCCTCTCTTTGCGGTCTTATGACGTCTCTCTTCCGCAGACAGTCATCACTATTCTGAACTACTTTTTCTCGGACTAGTTTTTTCACTGCTCTGTTCATTGTGATTTAAAAGACTACGGTAATACATCAGGGACAAACAGCTTTGAAATAACTTAAGGTACTATCTGGCTACTAGGTGTGCGGAGCTGTTCTAGCACAGAGGTTCTCGGACCTCCGCTATGTATATATATATATATATATATATATATATATATATATATATATATATATATATATATATATATATATATATATATATATATATATATATATATATATGTATATATTTTTTTGCCTTCGTTCCAATTTTTTTTTGCCTTAGTTGCAATTTGCAAGTATACCACTTGTTAATTATTTTGAATCATACCCCTCGAATATTTTTATGGCAGATTATTTTCTGTTGGTATACAAAATGAATATAGAATATTATATAGCTTAATTTAGCTGTCAAAATCCAAAATGCTTTCAAGTGTAGACAGACAATGTGGTATAAGAGGAAAGTGGTTTGGAAGCTAGGCTTGTAACTCTTAAATTGTAGGTTGGATTCCCAGGCATGGCACTGCCGTTAAGCCAGGTACTTCACCTTAATTACCTTATTAAATATCCTTCTGTATAAATGTCTGTGGAAAAATTACTAAATTTGCTCTGGACCACTATTTAAACTCCAATCTAAAAAAAATAATAACTTTTGGAAAATGAAGACTTCAAAGGCAAAGCAAATCTATGGCAAATCTATAATCTATCATAACTGCCAAAAAAGTATGGATCTTAAACAAGTTTGGAAGCCCCATTGCAAAATGTTGGTTAGATCTGAACAGATATTCCTCATAAATATCGGGGCACGGTATGACCAGTAGTTCAGGCGTTTTTTCGGTCTTGCATTAACCCAACTTGAAGCCACTTCTAAGCATACAGTACACCAAGCAACATCAACATTATTGTGATGTAAATCTTTATTTTGTTGATCTATTTTTAGAAAATAAAGTTACAATTTCTTGATAAATAAATGTAATGATAGAAAAGAAATGAGAAAATTAACAGTAACATTTCTCCAGTTTCAACCTCTTACAACAGAAAGGTCCCTACTAGTACAAGATCATAAGTTTGCTTTACATGTGCAGAAGAAGCATCATTATGGACACCCACTATTCCTGAACCCGTATGTACTTTGTACTGTAAATTTCAGGAGACAGTTTTGAAACAGCATTAACTATTCACACAATCTTCATTTGTATCAATGCAATCATCTGACTTCCACTCATTTCATGACAATAATTTATATTCTTACATCACATAATGGCAAATGAAATCATGCTCTTTTAATGTAGTGTGCAGTTACTGCATTGAGAATAAGATAGAATATTGACAGCATTGGTTAAAAACTTTTCTTCTGCTTTTCTGGTTTTGAAAAAGATAAATCTTAAATTGTCAAAATTAGCAGCATATCACATCATTTTAGAATTAAAGTAGTTTGGTTGCCAGCAGTACAACAGTTAAAAGTATAATTGGTCTTAATGTTTCTCAGACTGGAATAGTTTAAATCAGCTACATATTTGCTGCCTCATCATGTCATGGCAGCTCCTCTGGCTAATAAATCATGCAAACTGACACTGGACATTGCTGCAATAGCATGGTTGAGGTACAGCTGGGCATTCTAAATTGGGGAATAAAGAGTTACAGGGTTTACAAAAGTAATTTAAAAATCACACACTAATTTATATAATTTTAATAAAAGCCCTCGGGAGCAAATTATCAAAAACAAGTGACCTGCTTGATCAAGTTCTACATGTACCATTCTTTGAAAGGTATGAATTTATAACCTTTATAGGGAATTTAAGACAACTGCCTAATAAAAGTGAGATGTAGTGAATATTAACACAATGACATACCCACTCCAAGTGGATGCACCAACAATTGCATGTACAGCAATTCATTCCTGAGACACAGCACAAGACATGATCATTTGTGATCATTTTCATGATTAATCATTTATGTTCCACAGAGGTCCCAAATGCATTACAATACTCCCTTAATATACCCAGTTTAGACAATATAGCTAACAGACCTAAAATTGTAAATAGCCAAATTAGGTGTTTTAAGGCTTGTAATTATTCTTTTGCGTGTTTTACATATAACCAAAAAAAAAAAAAAAAAAAAAATGGTAACAGGTCCACAAGAGTTAAACAAGATTACTTTTTCCTAGCTGTCCTGGCTAGCTCAGTGTATCTCAGCCATGTCCAGATGGAGGTTGAATGTCAAAATGTCCAGCACATTTGGTTCTGACCAGAGTACTGGATATTCTAATGGTACCTGGCCCTGAGTTCGCAGAATACCAGGTGGGACCATTCTGAAAGTAAGTTCATTATCATCCTCATACATTTCTTTCCCTCTCAGGCATGTTCAGTGCAGCAAGGGAAACGCTGGACCAATGACAAGAGTTAGTTATAATTCATTTGGTTGCAAAGGGGATAAAAATAGAAAAAAAAAAAAAATAAACAATTGCTGGGTATGGACACCTATCAACATTCTGTCCCTCAGTAGTTTTTGCTTTTGGCCTTTATTCCATGCCCTTTTCTCTTGTTTTCCCACCCTATCTTCCTGTTACCATAATAACTCCACCATTTCCTTCAACATTCCCATCCTTCCTTCCCTTTAGTTGCTCATCTCTTCCCCTCTGTTCATACTTCTGCCTGTCCTCATTCTCCTACTTTCTCACCTGTCCACTACCCATCCCAACACCCTTTACGCCACTGGTTAGTATTAGTCTGATTCTTATATGTTTCCATAACAACCACTACAAAATGTTCTGTTAGATATGCTGACACAGCACTGAAAGTGAGAGAGACGGGCTAGCTGTCCCCACCTCAAAGACCGCAACATGTTTAATTCCTCTCAATAATCAGATTCTTTTGTCATCAGATCACTTTCTTTCCTTGGTTGCTCTCTCTAAAATATGGGGAAGAGATAAAAGTTTGAATGAGCAGTTTCTGTCCCTGTTCTCTGGCCCCATGAATCTCTTTCCATCCTCACTCACTATGAGTGCCAACCTTTTGATGCAGTCTGCTAAGTATGAGACACGAATAGGGTCAGATTTATGTAACTTGACCACATACGTACATATTGCATTGAGATGGCAAAAAAAACACTAATGGAATGTTTGGAGCCTAGAATCATGCTGAGACCATGTTAATAAAGGATAAATATCTAAATAGTGGTGCAGTGAAAAAAGGCCATGGTGCCAAAAGTATTGCTGGCACAACATCAGTAACAGTAGTGGTACTCAGTATATGACATGCTTGTTTTCCAGTTCATTCAACAAAAAATGATAAGCATACAATAAAAGATACCTACCCATGTTCTCATTCTAAACTACTTTACAATTTTCACTTTTTACCTATCAGTACTCCATTCATACATAAGCCCAAGTTGCCATATAATTTAGTTGCAACTTGCAGTACCCAGACATACACCCTTGAGTGTAACAAACCTATGGTAGCAATCTCAAATCAAGTCCATGATTCACAAAACCACTGTTGACAAAACAGATTTTTCTTACTCGTACTCCAAAGGAGCCTACATTATGTTTTTAACATTTCTTAATGTGTGCACGTGACCTATCTAGGCTAATCAAATTCTACACCCCTTGGTATAAAGGTTGAATAAGGCCTCATATTTCTTAAATTGAATAATTTTCAATAAATATGCATGGTTTAACAGTGATGATTCCAATACATATTTTGTAAACTGACAATTTTCATAATGAGTTTGTTCATGAAAAAGGACCTGAGCCACTTCTCTGCACAAGTCTGAAACATGTCTGTGGAAATTTGGATGTAAAAACTATTGACTTAATATGCAATCAGCACTTCTAGTCCTCATGAAAGAAATGGTTAATCTTACATTACATGTAATGTGAACCAGCCCTCTGTAACAATTGGGACAGTGCAGTCATTCCCTCCTTGCTTTGTCCCAGTGTAAGAGTGTATTCCACATTAGGTCCACACTTCCATGGGAACCATTCCCTCCTTGCTACTCAGTGGGGGAAGGAGGTTATCCTCACACAGGAAGTCAAGGGGGAAGTGGACCAGGAGCCCCTTGATGGCTTTCAGCTCTTCTCTAGCACGTTCAGGGTCTGTATCACACAAACGCTCTACTAGAGACAGCTCCTTAAGAACGCGAAGGCTGTGGACAGAGTTTGTGGGCAGACAGCGGAAGACCTGAAACAAAACAGAAAATCATTTCTTTTTTTGTGTCAATTTGTCATGGACAACATAGGTACAACATTGCTGTTGTGAGGCATGCATCATTTGTCATATAAAAAATAAGTTGTTTTAATGAAATTGAACCAAATTCAGAGAAAGAGAATACGAAGAGAGAGACAGAGAGAGAATGCAGGAGGGAGGTATGGACTTGGGAAGTTGTGGAGTGAAAGTAGAGAATGATGTAAGAATTGGGGATAAAAGATGAAGGCAAAATTTGCATTGGTATTTTGTATGTAGCCATGTCAAATAGTAAGCAACTCAATTCTCACCAAGTCATAAATGTTGGCATTTGATTTGGCAGTCTGGTTCCACACCTCGAAAAATTCATCATTGATTGGGTCCTGGATATCAAGACAGGGATTGGAATCTGCTGCCAAAAGAACTCTGGGGGAAACAATGCATTCTTAGTGTTAAAACTGAGGATCATAGCTCCCTCATAAGTTAGAACTTGTTCAGCTGGGGTGAAATGATTACACAGGATTGAGGTCATGTCTGGGAAGCATTTTGATTGTTTATTTAAACAAATTGATGCTTGGTTTATTGCATTCTGTATTTATTAAGTCACCCTAACCTTTTAATGCCAGTCTCATACATCTCCACTATAAGCTTGGTGAAAGCAGTCCACTGCAGAACAATAAACCTGCCTACATTCTGGATGTGACCAGTATTTTTTTTTTTTTTTTAAACAAAAGCAATTTCTTTTGAGAACAATAACTTCAACTCAGTGAGTGTGGGTCTAAGGTGAAGAGTAGAGCTCTGTGGGCTAAGGCCATGATTCAAATTGAAAAACACTTCCAGGAACAGCCTTTAGAGAATCCACCTAATATTTAACCTGCCAGATACCTGCTATACAGATTCTGTTACAGTAAGCACCATTCCCTTTTATTTTGCTATTCCCGTTTAACAAAATATTTCCATCATATGTTGAATGTGTTGACATCTGAAATTAAAAAAAAATATTTCAATTGGGAGACCTTTTTCCTTTGATTTCACAATTTCATACTATTATTACAGCTGAAGACTGTGTGCAGTTAGATGGCGTGTGGGTGTGTGTGTGAGAAAGGATGAGAGTAGACATGAGTATGTATGTGTATACACATGCGGATCTCTATTTGGTCTCGTGGGAGTTTGCTGACATGTGTATGTGTGCATTTGCAGGAGTGCATGTACGTGGAGAACCCCTGACCTGAAGCACTCCTTACGCAGGGCTAGGGTCAGGGGCCCAGCCTCGTAATCTTCGCCCCCCATACGGGACGGCACCCTCTCCATGTCCTCCACCAGCACCGCCAGCTCACTGTCCCGACAGCCCAGCATGCTACGATCATTGATATTTGCAGAGCCTGGTGGGGGAGGGGGAATGTGAGAAGAGGGAAAAGTCAGGAAGTGAGAGGGATCATTGGGGAGGGACAGAGGTATGCAGTATTATACACCAGAACAGGAAGGGAAGGGATGGGAAAGGGAAATGAGGAAAAGAAAAGAGCAGGAATGGAACAGCAAAAGAGAATCATTATGTTTACTTCAGTTGATCACTTGACTGATGAATATTACCTAAATTAATCCAATACAATGGGTGTAATACTTAAAAGTTTTCAGTTTACATTCTGTTCACATTTTTGAAGTATTTCACCCTGCACAAAATCAAAATCTGCTAAACACAAGGGTACACTGTCAGAAACAACTTCATTTAAAAAACAAACAACTTCAAGGTTTTACCAAATAGTTACAAAAGTTACACTGCATTCAAGTAGATGTATATGAGCACAGTTCAAGAGACAGACCAAACTTTAAATATAACAACATTATTAATAATTGGTTTTTGTTATCCCCACCAGTGACCATGGGCATGATCTACCCATCACCACTGCTTGTGAGAATGTCTGAACAGCCTCACCAATGATGTAGCAGCGGTCATCAGCGATGAGCGTCTTGCTGTGGACATAGATAAGCTCAGTGACCAAGGATTCGGACAGCTGAGAGTGAGTGCGCAGGCCACACAGGGAGATGTACTGGTTCCACTGGTCCTGCACTGGGAGAGGAACAAACACCCCACTACAATCACAGAGGAAACAGACAGCACAGTCAAACACATTCAAATGCACCACAAATGAGAGATATGAAAAGATAAGTGAATAACCACAGTGAGACACTCAAGTTAACAGTCAGCTGGACAAACACAGCAGGGCAAAAAGGTTACTCACTGTGCTCCTTCAGTCTGGCCAGAATGGAGAACTCCCCTCTACACATGGTTCTGATGTATACACAATCAACAAATGAGTGAGGACTTCACTGCCAATCCGATCACTTACTATCAAGGTATCTCACATTCATACTGCTCTTCAACTCATGGCTTATGTTCATATAATGGCTGCAGTTCACATGATTTGTGGATCTATGCAATGGGAAAAAACCACCTACCTCCCCACCCACTCCCAAATAATTTTACAGTTTCATTATTTTTAACATTTCCATTACATTTTTTACATTTTAATTGTTTTTAACTGATTAGGCACTGTCTTGTTATTGAACCACAAGGACTACTAAAGTACTAAAGTCAAAATAGACTATACTCTTAAATGTAAAATGCAGAATATTTTGTCCTGAATTTTGTTTGACACTGTGTTAGTTTCTATTATTTTCCAGGGTAGTCACTCTGCTGAGTTAAGAGTTACAATAACATCATTCAGACCAAGAGAGTGTGTGTGCATGTGCACATGTGTGTGTGTGCACTCTTACCTGTAGGTGAAGTGGAGGATGGCTTGGATGGCATTGCCTCCCCCTTCCTGGATGTCCCCCTCAAATCCAGGCAGCAGGGGCACCACCACATATACACGGTACTTCTTCTGCTCACTGTGTGAGTTTTTGAAAGAGGGAGGGAGACATGGAGTGGAAGCTTTCAAAAATACTTAATATACATGTCATGCTATGGCAATAAATTCTAAATCTTTCCCCATTTCTGTAATCCAGGGTTTCTCAACCCACTGCATTCAGTGTGATACAGGGAGAGGCAAATGGCTGCCTACCAGGACAGAGCTGCTCTAAGGTGAAAATCATGTATTATTTTGAAAGAAGAAGGAAGCATCTTCTCTGTGCTGTATTACAAAAGAAGCTAACCGACCACTGTTAGTTATTTTATTGCAAAGCATGAGGAAGGACTATATTACACATTCAGGACCGTCCCCACATGGATGAACAGTTGAGAACAATAGCTCTAATATAAACAGCAAATGACAAATAAATACTGTGAAGCAGTTTTGTGAATAAGCAAGCGAAAGCAGAAGCAGCAGCCAGAGACAGACCTGTGTGCCCGCAGAATCCTGTTCACTATGGCATCCCCGATGCCATTGTGCACACTCTTCCCATCTGCACAGCTGATGAAGAACTGATTCTGCA